>OY735210.1:1943633-2466133 GCA_963457665.1 Thysanoteuthis rhombus | reverse complement strand
TATACCTCTTGCCTGGGTGGTGATCATTTTCAAAAAAACTAGAGTGAATGCTGCTGGACACCAACTAAGGGATCAATTTAGCACAAACTTACAATGCAAATTGAACCCAACTCTTAAACCTGTTAAGGGAGGAGAGAATTGAATAAAACAATTTTTTCCTAAACGTAATAAGAAGTAAAGGTTTGAATTTTAGCCCTCTAGCTCCATTGGTGCACCCTGTGTGTGCAATACATGCATGCATACATACATACATACATACATAGCCAGCCAGCTAGATTAACTTGAAAACTAAAGACACCCATGTTGACAGTTTTGCTACAGAAATGCTAACAGGAAAAAGGCAAGAGATAGGAATTCTTGTTGAGGAAAACTGGAGGTTTCTTGATGCCTATAAGGTCAAGTGCCCTCCAATTGGCAGCAGGAAACTCAACATAATGACGTGGAATCTCAGGATCAAGTATGTAAAAAGAAAAGTGAACACAGCAAAAACAATAGAGATCATGAAGTGGAAAGCTGGAATACAGCTGGAGCCAGTTAGTGAGAAAAACTCAAGACAGGACTGCCTGAAGATTTCCTGTGGATCATGTTCAATAAAAAGCAATGAAAAAAATGGACAAAATGAAATTTGCTCGTAAAAGTAAATAAATAGATTCACAATGAATAAATAATAAATAATAAAGAGAAGCTGCTTTCTCCGAGAAAACTTGTTCGTAAATGATAAAAGCCTTGAGATACAAAGGAAGTTGTTCAATGTGATCACTTTGGGATAGGGCCTTTTAGATAACAATATCCAATAGATATAAGTAAAGCAATGAAAGTCACTGTGCATGGATCCACTCCAAAATCTAATCTCTTCTTCCAAAGCCCATTACTCACCCTTCCACAAAACTTCATTGAGCACTATTGGAGGTATTGTGTGGACAGACATGAACTGTAGGCGATATTATGTCGTGTAGACATATAACTATGAAATTGCGGAGATAATTGTGCATGACTCTCCCCCAATTTTTTTTCTTTAGCCCATTGTCCATCCCTTCACAAAATTTCAGTGAAATTCATTCAGAACTTTTGCAAATATAATAAGGACAGTCATGAGCATATGCAAGAATGTATGAAGAAAAAAAAATGGAAAATATCTCTCAATCAAAAAAACATTCTTGGATCCCTCCCTAAATTTAATCACTTCTTCTTTACCCTATTGCCAACCCTTCTACATTTTAGGTTCTCTCTCCTTCAAGGAAGACCTTCTGGAAGACATCAGCCAATTGATCAATGTATGTGTGTTGAGGGTCTGCCTGGTGGGGTAGTTCCATGTGATGAGTGCGATAACAATATTTCACTCAGGAATTCATCCTTGTGTCACCCCCAGTGTTGCCAACTCAACTTTTTCATGCTAAATTGCCCACATCTTCATGGATGAAAATGGCTAGAAAATAGCGAAAGATTGGCTAAAATTGCTGAAAAATAGTGCTAAATGTAGAATTTTTGTACTACCAAAACATCATGGGTGCCTCCCTCCCAGTCAATTCTCGTTGCTTAGTTTGTGTCCAAGTTGTGGAACCAATAACCAAAACAGACTGAACGTTGGATTTAAAGAACTCTCTTTCCAGCTTCAGAAGTGTCGACTTCTAGATTTTGTTCAATCAAATGGGCCCCAGGTTTACCCTTTAAGGATCTCAATGTCCCTTTCAGTTGATTGGAAGTTACTGTGAAAATAAACAAATTCAACGACTGATTTTATTTTCTTCCCACCCTGTGACTCAGTTTCACCTTCTTGGTGGTAGCCAATGTAGAAACCAATTTCCCTGGCTGCTCCTTTAACACAGTGACACGTTTTTGTCGCTTCATCAATAGCATTGGAAAGCACCTTAATTCGATACTTGAAATTCTGATTTTGGAAAATAACTGTTGATATCTGATCTCAAAGCAATGAAAACAACTTGACTAGTGTTTTATTTACTCATCAATTCATAGATCACTTTAACATTCCCTCATCACAGTAGCCATTTGAACATCTGTAAGTTTCATCAATTTTACATCCTGCCCTTAAGTTTTCTCACTTGAACATCCTACCCACTAAAGCTGTCCAAGTGGGAGGATGTTCAACACAAAACCATCTTGATTTGGGATATTAGGAAAAGAATGACAATTTATTTTATAAATGAAGATCCAGAAGATATTATTCAATCATAAGAATACATTTTTTGATACGATACCGCTAAATCCGTCACGCCATATAAATATTTGTGGGTAATCTAGGACTCCTTTAAAATATCAAACTAACAGTCACGCATCTCATCAATTCAGAACTTTTGCTTAAGTATCACTTCAACATCTTCAAGCTTGAAAAACTGACACCAGTTTATTATTGGCAAAGTGTGAATTAAGAGAAAAAAATGTAAGTACAAAATAAAAAGATAATAGAAGAGAAGGACCTGTAGAAGAAACGAAATATAAGCAAAAAAATTAATCTTAGAAAAGAATTTGGAAAAAGTGGTGTCCCTAACACGGGGATGGGGAATAATATGTTACTGACCCACCACACTAACAAGATATCAACCAAAGTCTCGTTTGCTCTTTAAACAACGAGACTTTGACGAGATTGAATTGAGGAAGAAAAAGAACAAGGAAAGAGTAAAAAGAGGATAACAAAAGAAACACCCCTCACTCCTATTGAATATGTCCAACACCCCCCTCCCCACTTTGGATTGAGAGGCGAACTGTAGCAGCAGCAGCAGCTTACCTCATCATCATCATCATCGTCAACAGCTAATAATTGAAGAACCAGCAGCAATACCAATTTGAAGTAATTTAGCATTGATATTGTTATATTAAAAATGTGACCACTGTTTGTATCAACACTTTACATGAAACAGTAGCAAATGCCAAAATGTAATTAAATGTCCACTTCCTTTTTCTTTCCTATTGTCATCAGTCATCAGTCTCATTCATTCTAGATTAAAACTATCCATGAGGCTAATAATTACTACAAATTCGCCCAAGGGAAAGAAAATGTGTGTTTAAAAAAACAACAAAAAATAGAGCATTGGGTGGGTTCTTCTCTCCTCCTGGTAGTCATTTTAATGCTTGTGAAGTCCACAATCAATACCGTCTCGCTACTGATATTAATATTTTTTTTAATGTTTGTGCTGTGATTTTTAGAGCTTGTGATACATAATGTAGTCATTCATTTCTTGGGAACTTTTGGGAAGAACTTTCCAACCTTCCCCTAACCCTAAAAAAAGTTCTCCCTTCTTAGCGGTCCGATCAGTATAGCCAACTACTCAATTTACTCAGTTTTTTTTTTAGCAGTCGTATACTTGATCAACTCAATTATAACGATCATCATCATCATCATCATCATCATCGAGATGTAAGTGTTGTGATAACATTATCAGAAAATATTTGTCGAAACTAAAGTATCCTCCTCAACGATCAGTTTTTTAAATCCTTCGTCCATAACTTAAAAAAAAAATTATTTAGCTTAAATAACACTTAGTAGTAGTAGTAGTAGTAGTAGTAGTAGTGGTAGTAGTAGTAGTAACCCCATCGGAGAACACATCACCGTTATCATCACCATCGCTATGAACAGCATTGAAAAAAAAGCATTGCTAATCATCATCATCATCAATAAGTTAAGAACGTGATGCACTAAGCACCACTATGAGCAAAATTTAGCAACCTCATCATCCTCATCGTCACAAATAAAGCTAAAACAACTCGACTTGAAATTACATGTGCCTACATCACCAACGTCAAAAATAATTCAACTCAGTGCCAAGTGATCAGCAGCCATCATCATCCTCAGCATGAACAAAAAAACGCCAAGCAAGTCATCATCATCATGACCAACATCATCATCGTTAGCAAGAATAAGACTGCAAATTGATTATCATTAACAAAGACACATAACGGGACGTCATCGTAATCGTTCACGATTGACCATTATACACCGAAAATAACGTAAGGTAGAGTAACCATCATCATCACCAACTATAAGAGAATGTAGGCATGTAGTAATCACTATCGTCATGATGATCGTAGAGGCATTTTCAGCAGGAGCAGCAGTCCAACAACAACTGCCATCTTCATTATTAACGTTTGCTTCTTCGACTACACAGCACTGTACGATGATGACAACTGGATATTTACTTACTAACTACCACTTCAAGAAACAAACCCTGGAATTGACAGATATTTACCTGATAGGTTAAAAGTAAATATTACAAATACTCTACGTCAAAAAACGTACAATCCTTTTTATTTTACTGTTAATCGTGTGGAGTGTTTTTCCCCCTTCGTTGACTGACTACTGTAATACTTTGGCTTTTTACCGGGCAAGGTAAGTAAATAGATGAAAAAAGAAGCTAAGTCTTCAAGACTTTGCTTTATTTTTGCCTCACTGTACAGTTAAAACAGACTTGTTCATTTAAAAGTTCGATTTTTCTCTTTAACTAATTTCACAACTTTGTTCAGTCCCTCCTTTCTTTAAAACGAAGGACAGAAACATGCAATAAATGGTCTCATTTCCCACGTTACGGATGGTCGGTTATGATAAAAATACAATTAAAACATTTTTTAATGAATATTCCATCTGGTTCCTTTCATTTTTCAATGAAATCTCAAATTCTTTGAACTATTCTAATGAACAATCAATTTTGACTTGGAAACTTAGTTTCATTCTAAATCTTCTAGATTGGACTTGTACTGTTTGTTTCTAGACCGTGATTGATCTTCCATAATTAAAAAAATGGGCCAGTAACTACTCTCACAAATTTGAGTACCCTTTTAAGAGTGCTATGAAATGTTGACAAGTCTTTTTATTGTTATTTCTATGTTTCCTTTTCTGAAGATCTTGATGGAAATATTCTATGAAGATAAACCCAAAGTTGAACTTTAATAAGGTTGGATGGTGTACTGAAAATCAATTAAATATCCCCAAATCGTTTTTCTGTTGTTGTCATGAAGAAAGGACTGTGTAAACTTTCTTTCCTCTACACTACAGTCACACAGTCTAAGACACGCACATAACAAGAAAGTAAAGAAGACTAGACTTGCAATTATTTCAACTTTCTTTATCTTAAGAGAAGGTCTAAAACTTGAACCTCGTGAAATGAGAAATATTTAACGTGTAAAAATGTTTGATAGTTTTTTAAGGTTTAATTCTTACTTATATTTTTTCTTTGTAGTAGTAGTCAGTAACTCACGTGTTTTAACTTCTTGATCTTGGTGATTTTTTTTTCTTTGATTTCACGTAAAATAATCCTTAAACAAAAAATTATATAATCTTGACTGCTCGTTCATGTCGAAAAAAAATCAACACCTCTTCTATTTTTGTCGCTCATTTTTCAACGATTATAATAACTTCATGTTTAACTTGGTTTTGTTTAGACTTTCCATACCGGAAATCTCGGAATCAATTATTATCATACGCAAATACCAATGAATATCTCAAATGTCTTCTGGCTGACGGATCATAAGGGTTTTTTTTTTTTTTATGATTTTAAAATGTGACAGGTGAAAATGTCACTTTGAAAATGTCATTTATACCTGCTAACTCGTTCGTTGCTTGTCCTCGCTTACTTTCTTTTCCTGATCTCATCTAAGGCTGTTTGAACGTTTTCATTGTTATTAGAGTAAACTTTGATTACTACCTGAAATAAACTTAGCTTTTTTTACACAACCTGCCTGCTTTACAAGTAATTCCATAACATTAACAATGACGAATTGTGCATCAGTCATTATTTTTGTTTCTCTTTCTTTTCATTGATTCGTTTTCCTGATTAAATGAAACTGACTGAAATTTCCCAAGTCCACTTTGCCTTTTTTTTTTTATCAGACCCCAAAATATTTTAGTTTTTTATTAGTTTAGGAAAGAAACTAATGAACCAAAATTTTATTGATTCTAGTTTCCTAAATATCATGTCTGTATTTCTTGATGTTTGCTTGTTTTTTCTCGGGTATAGCTCATCATGCGTTCATGTTAAAGATTACCAAGAAACTTTCGAACAGAAGGGTATGGTACAAGGTTGGGCAGGTAGGGAACTCGGGAAGGTCCCATCAAAGACTGAGAGGACAAAGATTATTTTTCCAACCCACTTATTAAAATACGATTGGAAAGTATTCAACTACACATTTCTAAAATAAAAAATAAGATTAAAAAATTTTGGATCATTTTTAAATTGTTGGATTTTTTTTTCGTTCAACTTGTGGCAAAACTACCCAGGTATAAAGGGATGAGAGTAATAAACTTTCTAATTCAATATCAAGCAAGTTAAATCCCTGGGTGCATTGATTTTTAAGAAAGTCTTGTCAGTAATTTTGATGAAGTAAACTTTTACCCCCCCCCCCACCTTAAAATCGCAGCCTTTTTATTAAGGCAATCATTCAAATTTTTAAATCTCTGTGGCCACATGACTTCACGAAAAAAAAGCCTTACAAAAGGTCTACTTGAAGACGATATAAGAGAATGATTAATCACCTACCTGATAACCACACCCTTATGCTTGAAGTTTCTGGGGTTTTTAATTTTTTTAAATCAGGCAAAAACTTGGTAGACAAAACAGACCAAACATCAAAATTGATACTGATATCATTTTTCTTCTGTAATCTAAATAAATTGATAGTATTAAGTTGATAGAATAAACTTATTTTAATTACAAAATCAATACCATCATTTATATTAATGAAAATGGACAACATTTTACTTGTTTTCAAATGAAGAAATAGTCCTATTGAATTGAAGCTAACCCTTTATCAAAAACCTCAATTTGAAAAAGTCAGTTTCCCCTCAATTGAAAAATAATTTCTTCAGGACTTAACTAGATTTATAGACAATTTTGAAACTTTTCTTAGTCTTTTCATTCAATTGTGTGGAGATAATTTTAATCATTCAGTTTATTTGTGCTATGTAGGGAAGTGTGAAGTTTCACACCCTCGCAACTCAATGTTAAAAACGGCGCCCAAATGAAACCATCTAGTTTATTCAAAGCAATAACAACGTACTTTTGTATTTACTTCTGTTTTTTTCCCATTAATTCTCGTTTCTCTCTCTATTTGTGCACTGTTTTCAACATTTGAGAGTGAGAGGGTGTGAAACTTTAATATCGGGACCACCTTCCCTGCTGTGCCGACCAGGTTCTTTGTGTTAGACATATTCAATTCATTTTAATCATTTAAAAATTTTATTTGAATTAAACCAATCAACTTTTTCATAAGTGTTATCAGAAATGTGTTTTAATCAATTATTTTGGGCATGTGATATTGCAAATACTTGGATGTTTTTGTTAGTCTATCAAGTTTGGATTATAGTGAGCCATGGGGGATCAATTTACATGACCTGATCTATAAGAAACTGGTCCCTCATTTAATGTGAATACTAGTGCCTTTTTAGTAGAGTTTTTTTTTTGTTTAACTCAAGTCGTCAATAATGTCTCTTCATCATTTTCGTTCAGTACAAAGAACAATTTGAATTGCATGACGTATTTATGCTTTCATTCTGTTTTTCGTTTCCTTCCTTCCTCATCACTTTTACTCTCGATTTAGACGAGACACGTGCCCAAATCTTCCTTTTTTTTTCTCTCTCCCCCCGGAAGTGCTGAAACCTTGTTTCTTCTTCTTGGAGTAGTTCAGCTCTTATTATTGATGATGAATGATTTTTCTCATTTTATTAAAATCAATTATAAGAATATTAGGGGGTACTTCTCTAGAGCTATTATAAAATTTTGATTTTTTTTTCTTTATTTGTTTGAAAAAGTCCAGTATCATTTTCTAAGTAGTTCTCTTGAAAAGTAGAATATTCTTTTGCTAAATGCGCGATTTTCAATTCTACTTGGAGAATTCATCGGTTCATCTTTTAACTTGACACTGAAAATTATGACAGTGTTAAGTTTTTCTCTCCTTTGTTTAAGGACAGCGAAAAAAGGAGAAAATCTTTTTTTAAATCAGTTATCAATAATTTTTGCTACTATTTACCATTTAATCTTCATTGTTGTCGCTTTTCATCTCAACTGAACTCGGGTTGGGTACTCTTGTGAGTTAGTAATTAGATCAACTGCGCGGATCGGAATAAAGAATGATTTCCAGGTGAGAATCGAAATACCTACCCTCTATAACGGTGGATGGTTCGCTTAACGTGAGACTGTTCTTACTACTAAACTACTAGAACTTAGTGTCAAAACAAAACAAGTATTTTCACTATATTTTTCCTTTTTTTTTTTAGTCTTTGAAAATATTGACAAATCTAAATCTTTTTAATTTCGAAGTTGTAAGTCTTTAGCACGTATGCCTAAAACTTATACTGGCTCTATAAAAAGTTTTGTTATATACCTCCTTTTCATATTTAAAACATCGTTGATTTTGAAAAAAGGGTAATGTCCTTTTTTTTCACAAAACGTGCTCACGGGTATGGAATTATATCTGACCAAAGCGATGCTGACATAAGTTAAGTATCGCCTTCTATTCGACATATTTAGACGAAACGTAGAAGATTCTAAAAATGTGTTGACGTCGACACTTTTCTTTTCGTTTTGTCCCCTTTTTTGCACACATTTCCCTTGATTTCCCGTCTCTACTTTAAAAAAATACACTTGTTATGTTTGTAGTTTTACAAGTAACAAAGTTTTAAATACACGCCCTCTTCCACCAGACCCCCCCCGTTCCAGGTTTCTACAGAAATTAAGTTCACAACTCGCATTATTCAGGTACCTTCACGCCCTCTTTTAAAGATAAAAAAAATGTATTCAGTGAAATAATTAAATATTTTCTTTGGAACGTTAATCTTTTTTTTCCTTTTTTTTTAAACTGCAAGAAAATAACATATTGCCTTTTTAATTATTTTGGACCCCCCCATTGGATGTTGAACTTTTCTTCCGTAGTTTAAGGCTCCCTCCCATTAGGGAAATCTTGAGTGTCCATTCAATTTCCCTAGCTTAAACACCTACGCATTAATAGGTATTTATCCTCTTCCCAACGAGGTCAAGTATAGTGTAGAGGAACCCTCACTCTTACTTGTGGATAGATACAAAATATATTCAGTCCTCTCGACTCTTCTGGCATGCTTCAGTCATTAGAGCTTGACCCTGACCTTATCTCTTTAAGTGCAATGGGGGAGACATCCAGAGAAGACCGCCCCTTAGAAGGAGACATTTTGTTACACAGTCACGGATGACTGGATTTTGGCTTGAGTCCTGGGTAAGTACGGTATGTGACCTCAGTCAGTCGATTCATGTATGCGTAAAAAATTAAAAAGTTTGGGATGTTCTCAACTTGAATTCCTCTTATGCTAGTAATAAAGAAAAAATGGCTAAGATCAAGACAGTTACCCCTCCTTCACCTGAAGCTTATTTTAAACCCTATTAGTGTCATATCTACTGACATTACAAGCTCTTATACTTCCATAAAAGTCACTTGGTAAAGCAAAACATTTGATACAAAATTATTACCACAATGGATTCATGATAATTTCTGAGTTTCTTTTTTGTTTTGTTTTTTTGCCTGTTTTTTTTTCTATCAAAAAATAATCTCAAGTGTACCATGATTGGGATGAAAATTTTATCAGTTGACTGAACAATGTAGATCCTGGGGAAAAGTTTTGTAACGTAGCAGGGCAAAAGGTGATGCGAGGTCATTTAGTCTAGGGACCGTCCATTGTATAGTGGGTATGCTAAAAATTGCTTAGTTGCCATCCAAATCCCTTTGGGATGCTTAAGGCACCAGGGATTGACCCTGACTCTAGCTCTTTCAGTGCAATGGAATTGCAGCGTTAAGAGACTGTCCCCAGTAATAAGACATTGGTAAAATTAGATTGCTTTTGTAGTCTGGTATGGTTGGTGTGATGTGATACATGCTTCTTTCATTTGCATTACCTTCTGATTTTTGTATTATTTTCTCAACTCTTGAATTCACAAACCACTTAATACTGCTCCTGAACACAGTTAGAAAGAAAGAATTTGAGAGAATGGAAATCTTTCGTGGATTGAATTTTAAAAAAAATACCAAATGGTGTCTGAGAAGTAACTTTGATCAGAAGTTATTCCACATTTCACTTTATGTAAAATTTGCATTTTTTTATATGAATTAAAGACTTAAATCTACTATCTTCAAACAATCATTTGGCTCCCTCTCTGAAAAGATCTCTGTGATGCACCCATACCAACCCATAATAAGTTTTGATTAATTGAAAAAAATAGAAAGCCATGGACAATCATCAGAAGATCTTGTCAATTTAATTGACAAGACTGGCTGCTGCATGGTCAAACTCCACACCAACTTCTATTCGGACTGAAGATGATTACTGCATTTTTTGTAATGTATGTACAATAAATTTGAAATTTATTAGAAATGAAATAAGTTTGTATGTGAAGTTCTTTTTGTATCTATTACTTGACAATTTAGCTTAGTCAGTAAGACAACCTCCTGGCAATCAGTTGTGAGGTTAAATCATGATGGAGAATGTGAATTTCACGTATCAGTTTACACTCCTAATTTTGGTGAATATTGTTCTTATTACTGTAGAAAAATAAAGTCTACTTCAGTTTTGGTGTTCGACAAAAATTAATTCATATATTTGTTTGAATAATGCAGAAAAATACTTTAATTCACAGCCTAATCACTTTTAGAATTATATATGCTTGAGGAAAAAGCTGTTATTTTCAGTTTTTAAAGATTTCAGAAAGCAAAATATTTCTTAAAATTTTCTTCCATAAAATCTTTTTCATTTTTATTTATTTATTTTTTTTTTGTCTCTGCTTGATTCTTATTCTTTGCTATGTTGACTCCATTGTCAAAATGGAAGTGTAGTGTCATACTGGACTTCAGTCTTTCTGGGCATCTCAGTGGTAACAGAGAATTACTGTATATGCTGGACTGTAAGACAAATGGTTTACAAGTGAGGAGGACTATTGCTTGCTGTAACTCATCCAAGCCCTAATAACTGTCCATATCAAGCTTTGGTATATGGGGGCCTCTAGTCATAATACCAGGCTGCAACATTGTTGGATATGTCCTGGCTGCCTGGTATTTGAAACAGTATTTTTCAATCTAATTTTATTTGAAAATAAACCTGTATATTGTTTTAAAAAAAGTGTAGCTGCTCTGAAGTGATTCTTAACAAGCATGTTTATCAAATAATCGCTGTTGTTTGCTTTTTAATCATAGGGTTCCTATACGTTTATTTTTTCCTGAACATGTTCTCCGTTTACGTCTTGATCTTCAACAACTGTGGGAAATTTTCAAAGTTTTCCTATCCCATCATTTACACCACAGAAAAAAAAACCATATCAAATTATGGTGATAAGAGAGCGGGAGGATGCCTGTTTGGTGACTGTACTGCCTTTTCTTGTTCTTCAGCCATGTGTATCAATTTCTTTCATATTGGTATTATAGCTGTTAATGAAATGTTGAAAGGATACTATCTTTTTTCCTATGGCTTTTTTTTTTTTTACTTAAGCATTTTTTTTTCTTGTCCTGCATTTAATGTGTTATTGCAATTCTCAAATTTCATTATCCTTCCACTGTCACTATATTATATATGTGTGCTGATAACCATACTGGGGACTGGGAACATCCTAAGCTTGGTTAACATGTGTACATGTCAAGACATTTTCATTTGAAACAAGAGAGGATGTTTATTCTCCCATAACTCCTCTATTGAATGATTCATTTATCTTGGTGTAACATGAGAGTCGCCTTGTTAGTAAATCTATTTCCATGCCAGATAAAAACAAATTTTTCGTTTTCCCCCCTCCATTTCTCCTGGCCATCCAACCTTGCCTCATTTAAAAAAGTCTTTAACACATTGTGTTTGAGCAATGTCATTTCTCTTACAGTATTCCAATTCAAAAGATGGTAAGCTCTCTCTCTCTATCTCTCTCATATATGCGTTGACTTGTCAAATATTCTAAAAATAATTGTATTTTTTATCTTTATGGATATCAAAATGAATTTTCAGTAATCATCTTACCATGCACCATGTTAAGAAAAATAGCTACTGGAACTTTTGATACGTATCAAAAAATTCTGATTTTAATATACCTTAGATGAAGTTTGTAATGTGAGTGAGCTGGAATTTCACCATTGTACTTTTCAAGGTAGTACTTATTCTCTGCCCCATGAAGGTGTAAAGTGACACAATGTCAATTTTAAAGTGAGTCAAGAGGAAAATTACCCAGTTCCCTGGGGACACCTCAGGCATTGATCTCAAAACTACTGTCTTCAAGTGAAATAAGTCTGCAGGCATGACCCCTTGGAACTGGACATTATACTTTCTGGGGTGATAGGGAAATTCTCTGTTCAAATTCTTTGTCTTCACTTTTTGCATTTGATTGACTCCCAACTTTCTTTATTTCCGTTATACTAGCATTTTTCTATGTTCTGATTGATAATTACTATCATTACTATGCTTTGAAATTAAATGTAGTTGCCATATATTGCTATCTTTTGGTAAGGTTAGAGATTAGTGCCAAAGCCAACATTTTCTGGCTGGAAGGGAGAATTCCTCTTACAAACCCCAAGTATTAAAATGAACAAAAAAAAACAACAAAAAACAAGTCTGCTTAATGTACATTTGTGTTGTTTTATATGATTTTTTAATGGTTTTCCTAGCTTTTTACTTGTGTATAAAATAGGAGGTGGATTAGCTATACAAACAAGTTTGTTTCTGACAAGGTCCAGAGAGAGCAGAAACATAACCTTGCTTGTGTAGTGAATCTACTTCTTATGTTTCCAGCTCTATGCTAAAACAACTTAACTCTCGGAGTATAAAGTTGAATGTATTGAGCACTCTATAAATTAAATCCATCACGTATCAGACCTTGCTTTATATTGTATTATATTATGCGATATTGCAAACCTGATCTGCACTATGTGATACATGTATGTGTGTATATATATATATATATATATATATCATTTGATAAAAATATATCCTTTTTTTCTCTTATTTTGTAAGTATAGTATTATGTTAGATTTTATCCAATGTTTGTTTATAACTTCTTTAATAAATGATATCTAAAAAAAAACAAGCTATAAGAGCATAGTACTAGCCTTTTAAATCTGCAAATTTTAACCTGTTACAATTCCTGAAAAATAATGTGAGGATTCACATTGGCAGTGATGAAATGCATTGTATGTTGTGTTATTTCAATAAGTATAAGATGTATAATTAGTTTAATTAAAAATAAGAGTTTGAGATGCCATAGCCTGAAGAGTTGGAAAGTCAATGTTTTGTGTACTGGACACCGAAGACTTGGTTTGTGCTATTTTCAAGATATCTGTGAAAAGTGAAAGTAATGGAAGGTTGAGTGTAGTGTTTAATAAAACGAATTTCTCAAACCTGGTTACAGTGTAAGTGATGCTCATTGAATCTTACGTGAAGTATTGCGAATTATTGCTTCACATTGTGGGAAAGGAATTAACTTACGAGGCAGGTAATTTATATGCCAAAATTTATCATATGGATGTATTCTATTCTGGTTTTATGTTGTGTGTATGCATAAGTCTAACGCAAATTCTATACACTTGTTCATATTTGACATTGTATCTGTTCAGATGACCTGATTCATATACATTTGTAGTTTGACTGTTTTATTTATGTAAAACTTTATCTACATGTGGGTGTATGAGGGAAGGCCCAGTTCGGCATTGCTTATTTAGGACCAGATTATTCAGCATTGCCTATTCACTGGTGAGACATTTTATTGCAGTTTATTTTAACGCCAAGACATTTGGGTGTGGTGATCAGTTATTTGTGTCCTTTGACGTTCATTTTTAAAAACTCTTTCTTTCAATAAGCGTATTAAATATATTTACAATTTTTTTCATTTTATCATTGAAATTTTATGAAAATTTTATCTGATCTCTTGGATAATGTTATACTATAGAAATTAGAATGATGAATTTTTATGGAATATATATTATTTATGTTTTTCCTTTGTATGGAATCAAGAAATCTTTTTTAATTAAGAGAAAAAAAACCTTATTCCCGTGAATTAAAAAAAACTATCAACAAAAACAAAACAAAAACAACTCTGCATTTAATGCTAATTACAGGGTGTCCAAGGATGGATGAAAAACATTTCGGATAGTCAAACAATGTACTAGCACTGAAGAGTCTGGAGCAGAAAAAGCTTATTACTAAATCATACCTTACCTGGCTATATGATGTATTTCTGAACAAATCTCAGTAATGATAAGTCCTCCTATTAAACAATGCATACCTATTGAACTATGGTTTTATCTCAGTGGCTGTATAAATATCGGTGATTTTCATTGATTATTTCTGTAGTAATAATAAGTTTTTATTGGGCTAGGGTGCTGGCTGCAAAGCCCAATCAAAGGGTTCCAACTGCCCTGCTATTTACCCATTAGTGAGCAGAAGTGGATTCATGTCTTTCCTCAGGGCATTAGTGTGAAGTGAATACAAGCAGTCTTGGCCAAAAATCAAACTCCATTGGCTGATTCCATTTTCTGTGCCAGTGAACACTACATCACTATGCACATCCAAAGTACAAATCTTTGATCATCAGAATTTTAAAAAATTTATTTATTTTTTTTAGATTTATCATCTAATCAGTGATCAAGTATTTCTGCATATCTATCTCTGTGCCTACTTCATCAGTTCTACAACTATGTGTGCATGCAATCAACCACCAATTAATCGTATCTTTGTTTGATTCTCCAAACCCTCATTTCCTAGTTCCTGCCCAATTGGGAATAACTGAGAAAATATGATTAAACATTTACAACAAGTGGTTGCAAGTATATATAATTACTTACAGTCAGTCGAACCAGTGAGAAGTTTCATGACACAGCTGCCTGCAGAGAAAACGACTTGCTATCAGGGAAACTTAATTTCTCTTGGACCATCATAATTTTAAAAAAAAGAACTCTATCTTTAAAGAGAAACCAAGTTTTCCCTGATAGCATGTCATTTTCACTGCAGGCAGCTGTACCATGAAACTTCTCACTTCTCACAAGTAATTAGTTTAAACTTGCTTTAATATTTTTCAGTATTTCCTATCTCCTAACAGCTGTTGATTTTAGGTTGAAAATTGAGAGCTTCATAGCTGAGGGCATCTGGGGTGGAAAGGAACAATCAAGTTGGGAGTTAGTGACTTAATGCCATTGGTAGGGTAATCGTTAACAAGTATGTGCAAACATGTGTAAAAAAAAGAATGCCACTGGCAATGACTGTATTTTTCTAAAATTTCATCTTCTGTTTGATGGAAACTTATATTTGTCTCTTAATTCCTTTTCCTTGTGTTTGAATTCATTGGTAGAAATAAGAATCTTTTATTTATGTAATATCTTTGACAAAATTTGTTGGGCCTTTTGCATTAATCCTCTGTAATTGTGAAGAAAGCCTAAAAAGATCAAGTCGCATTTTCTTCTTGTTGCTAAAAAAGACCCCAAATGCTGGCTCTTTTTCATTAGTCCCCACCACAAACCCTGACTTTGGAGGGGATGGTAAAGAGGACTAAAAACTTGAAGATATATCAGTTACCACTGGTTATGAAAATCTTGGTCTGATGTGGACCTATTCCAAAATGCTATGTCTTATATTGTTAATTTTCTTGAATCTTTTGACAGCATTAGCCTCTTTTTTATGACAAACCTGCAAGTATCTGACAACTTGACTGATTAGGCTAAAAAGATATTCATGCTTAGCGACTTGTAGATCCTCTTGACCACTGAGAGTCTGCTCTCATTCTTTCCCTCTGAAATGTTTCTTTTCAAGGTCAAGGTTATTTTAAGGAGTGTGAAAATACCAGCATATACTACATCTAAATTACTATTAGTTTCATTATTATTATTTTTATTATTATTATTTATGATACTTTTATTTATTTACTATTTTATAGTAAGTATAATTTATACGCTTCATTCGATGTCAGATACAGGAGTTCAGGTTACTGTCTAACATAGATTACCATCCACTGCGGTTAGAATATACATATGAAAATGTAACCTTCTGCCTGTAGGACAAGTTCTCTATACTTACTGGGGTGGGGCAGATAGCGTCTTTGAAGGATGGGGCGGATACAGTATTTGCTCTGAAAGGTATTTGATTTTCTTTTTTTTTTTTTTTTCTTCCTCCATGTCTGAGGGTGCAAGTCAGAGCGTAATATTAATATCTGTAGATATATAAGAGGTAGTAAGAAAAATGAGTGAACGAAATGCCTCATGGAATAATGCTGCAGCTTTTTAGTTATTAAAGTTACTCTTAGGAAAAAAAATGTGACTTGCTTTTCAACAGATGTTGGGAACTATTAAATGTCTTGCATATTTGAGAGGAAAACAACTGAGAATTTGTCTTGAAAAAAAGTCCTCTTTTCTTTTAATTAGTACCTTTTGGTCATTTTTTTTTTTTACATAACATTGAGGGGGAAGATACTAGTATGAAAAAAAAGTTGGAATAATGATATTATTGCATATTGGAACCTTGGATAACTTGCAAGAACCTACTGTATCTTCCTTCCTTCTCCATATGTTGGCGACGCTCCCCAAATTTGAGAAGAAAGATAAAAAATTTGATAGGCCTGTGAAGAAATAACCTTCTATATATATAAGGGAAAACAAAAAAAAAAATGGAAATACTAGGAAATTCAGTACATACTTGAAAAAAAAATCATGTTTAATCCTATAAGACCATCCTAAGGAAATTGATGTACCGTAAAATGAAATTCATCAAAAAAAAACATTTTGACTGAAGTTTGATAGGAATTACAAGACTGCCAAACCATTATGCTTTTTATGCTTTTCAGATACAAACAGTTTTTAATAGTGCAGTCTGCTTGAAATTTTCTGCTATTTAGAGGAAAAAATTTTGAAATCCTGTTACCCAGTGCAGCGTTGCTGGGGCACCATAGATGATTTCCATTATGGGTGTGTCAAGAGCAAGGTAGCCTAATGAAACTCATCCCTCTTCTGACCAGTTTGTAGTCAGAGTAGATTTATTGCCAACTATAGCTGGAGAGCTCAACATGTGGTACTATTCACCCATAGCTGGAGGTGGGTGGGAAGATGGAATCATGCCCTTCCCAAGGAAATTTGTGTAAACTATCTTGGAAAAGTTTGAAACTGGTTCACCGATTCCATTCTACATGCCGTAAACTGTATGGCCACGACGCACCATCTTCGCCTCATTGTATTGATACAATGGAAGTTTTTATAAAACAGCTTTTTCACATCTATTTCTCTGCTTTCTCCAATAAATTACTGGAAACCTCCAATTGACAGTTAAAATTAGTATGATTTCAATTAACAAATGTGCATCCACTAAAATTATATAGCATGTCAAAAAATTTGATTATCCTTGTAAATAGAAGTCAATTTGAAATAATTTAATTTGCCATGAAATAAATTTCCTATTCTACTCCATTTTCATCCAAAATGTTTTGACAGTATTGACCTCTGGGATGTGTGTGTATGTGCACTTTTGACAACAGTGACAGGCAAAACATAGATATTTCATAAATCTAAAGTGTTAAAAAAAAATGTATGCAAAAAAGAAGGAAGGAAAAAAACTTGCTAAACTACCCTCAGTTGATGAGGGGAAAAAAATTCTTTCCTTTCAATTAAGTTATTTTCTATTGTCCTTAGCTATTATGTCCAAAATATCATCTTTTATTTTTGACCCCAGTTGCTATGGGTGTTTGTCATCATTGTCTCCTTTTTCTCAATTGGATAACTTCTTTATTCCTTTGTATATTTCAATTAAATTTGTATGTAGGTTTGTGGAGAGATTCTACCTGGGGGATGGTGGGTTACGGTTGATCAGATTGTTTACATTTTATATGTGAAAAACCATGTGACAATTTGCAAAAAATGTTGAATAAATTAGAATGAAAATTGTTATTCAGGTTCTTTGGTACTTGATCATTAATGTACTATGAAATATTTCTAAGAATTTCATGGTTTGAATGAAAAAATACCTGGTATTTTGGTGTTAACAGTCCTGATAAACAATTAATTGCCCCCCTTCTCTCTCTATTTAAACCATTTTCTGTCCGGGCATTTTAAAATACTCTCAAGTTATAGAAAAAAAATGTTGTCAAGTTAGAGATGCATTAACCACATATTTCCTGTACATTGCTTCTTTTTTTTCTTCTTTTTTTTAATCCTTTTGTCAACCTTGCAAGACTTATTTCCTATTTTATTTGGAAAGTCTACGTTGGATTTCTCTCTCATCCTGAACTGAATATCTAGACATGATGTTGTGATTGAAAACCTAATAGTCTTCCCAGGTGGAAAGATATTAAACTCATTTCACATTTACAGCTGTTGCTGATCTTACCGCACACACCCACATAATTTCCTTCCAAAAGAAAAAAATGTTCTCTATTATATCCTATTTATTTAGGTGAGATCTGATAGCATTTGATAAAATGACCATATGTAATGATATCAATCTGTGAAAACAGCTGAAAATTTTCCGCATTCTTTCATTGCAAGTATCAGACTTTCTGAGATCACTAATTTTTGTTTAGCAAATCATTATTGTTTGTTGTATCTAGGAATTGCTTGCGAGGTATATAAAAGTGATAGCTATTTTCATACATTATTTGACAATGTTAGCATTAAAACGGCTTTAGGAATAGTTATCAATTTGTTGGATTATTTTTGTTAATTCATATAATTTTCTCCAAAATGTAGAAAAATAAAGAAAATTTTGAAACTCTGGTTATTTATCTGAAATTCTGCAGTGAAGCTTCCCTTGTTTTCATTTTCTATATTTATTTTTATTTTTTATTACATATTTATAATTGTTAGTCTCACCCTCTTCCTTTACTTAAGCTTAAGACTAGCTATGTTGACTGCAAAGTTGTAGTTTTTCTTTTCTATCAGAATAATCTTTTCTTAGATGTACTGTCTAGTAATGCCCTACTTTTTATCCATAGCTGGGGGGAGAAGTGGATTCATGCCTTGCCTGGGAGCATAGGTGCAAAGTGAACAAAAAAAGGATTGTCTGAAACTTTAACTCGATCTGTAGATTCTATTTTCTGTTCCAGTAACCATTACGTCACTCCTCACCTCCACGGAGCCTCTCTACTATGGTCTAAAGTTCTGCAATGAATCATCATTATACCATGAATTATGCAAACTAGTATCATAATCTATTCTCCAGGTGTAAGTTACATTTAGTGATTGTTTTAAATAGTATTGTCTTCTGCAATATCAATTTTACTCTACAGTTTCTTAGCATCTTTAAAAAAAGAAAAGAAAAAAAGTGTTTCTTGTGAAGTAATGGCTTCTTTTAAATGGAATTAACTTTTCTTTAGAAGAGTACAATAATAGGAACGTTTCAATTTGTAGATTCTGTGAAATGTTGATTAAAAAAGCAAGTTCAATCTGTGATTTATATTCTCCTCTAAATTGAGTGCATTGACAATAGGAAAAGATTATGTTGAAAAATATATTCTTTTTATCATTAGGCTATGGACTCATTGCTGTACCTATATAGACACCCATAAATTAGGGTATTGTAACCTTTTTAAGACTTTTCTAAAAAATCATCTTGGATAGGGTCGTAGAGGTTTTGAAAACCTAACTTTCTTTAAGATGAAGACAAAATTTCTAAATCAAATTATTCTTAATATCACCAAGCAATAATGGGTGTTCATGATTAACTGAAGAACATTGATCCAATTATTTAATGTGAAATGCAATTTGGATATCAAATTTTCATTCACCTGAGTGAAAAACAAGCAGAAATTAACAAGGCTCTCCTACCCATCTTAACAAACTGCTGGTAATGAACGAAGTCGGTCAATACCAGCAAATCATCATCCTTAGTCCTTCAGCATCTATTGTTGGACATAGACCTTCAGTAAGATTTGTCAGACCCCCTGATCGCATATAATCTCTGGGGATAAATGTTGTGAGTTGTAATGTCCAATGGTTGTTTGAAAATCTTCAAAATATGATGAGAATATTAGATACTCCTTTGTTTTAGAGATATTCACAAAGTTAGGGAAAAATAGGGTGGGAAGATTGTGCTGCCTCCTAGCCTTGAAAACTTTTCTTTGAAATTTTAGTTTTTACCACCTAGAGATATACATCTATCTGCTGTGCTAAGCAGGCTCCAAAAGGCACAAGGCTACTGAGTGAAGATCAAACTCGCTACACTGATATGAGGGGAGCACTGAGCCATAAACTTTTATGGAACACATATCTTTACTATGAATTTCACAGTAATTTTCCGTGTATAGCACTTTTACTTTGAATCATTGTACCTGATTTATATATTACCATATATGCCAGACTACAAGATGAATGGTTTACAAGGTCATTGGTGGGAGGGGGCTAATGCTCACTGCAACTCATTCATACCCTATAAAAGTCCATATGAAACTTTAGTAGTCAGTCCCCTAGTTATAATACCATTGGATGCAGCGTATTATTTGCATAGTTTTTTTTTCATCAAATGTCTGTCGTACAGGATGTGTTATGTCAAGATCACCTGGCTATTTTATCAGTTACCTTTATGGTTGACAAAGAGTTAATCTACCAGGGATTAGGGTGCTTGTTCTAAACTTAATGATTGTGGCACTCAGGAGTGAAATTTCAGAACTAATTCTCTCTCTTTTTTTTTTTTCTTTTTTCTTTTTCTTTTTTCTTTTTTTTCTTTTTTCTTTTTTCCACTATCAAAATCATTCTTGCATAACAAGAGGATGTCGGTTAGACAGATTAAAGAACCAAATTTTCAAATTTGCCAATAAAAGCAATTATGATATATCAGATATCAGGTAGTAGACTGTAGATGGGCTTCAAACTTGGTTTACACTTCAGTTTTACATCAGGGCAGTGAGGAGACCAGGTCAGTTGGTAAGTTTATCAGTTGAGCCTCATAGCTTTCCCTTAAAATTTGATCTATATTGACATTCTGCATGCCCGAGTCTCCTGTACCTTCCACCAACCCAACCTTCGATAACTCAACTTACCATCTACCATCCCATCATTTTTGGGAGTCCTGGAATGCTCAAAAAACTTTCTCATATAAATTGATGTCAAATGCTTCTTTGCTTTGTGCTGTTTTTGCTTATGGAAGGTTTTTATTGGAAAAGTACTTTCAATATCAGGTAGGTGGGTGGGGCTGTATTAGCAAAATCAGTCACGCATCTTCGTTAATCAAATATGGTTAACTTGAAAGTTTTTGAAAATATCTCTTTTTGAAAATTCCATTATGTTGTAACATTGTCTGGACCATTTTTCTCTTTACTCACTTTTTGTATGAGCAGCTCTTAAAGGGGGAGTTTTTTTTTTAATCCTTAAGTTAGTTTGGTTCTAAGGCATTTGCATCCATGAAAAACGGTGCCCTGGTCATTATATAACTGCCTTTTTTGCAGTTATCCTTGTTTTGATCAAAATGATCTTTTGATTGAATCAACTATCTTTTTTTATTCATTTTAGTGACAAAATCAATGAAAATGAGAAGTTTCTATTATCTACCAGAGTTATTTTAAAAAGTTTTGACTCAGTTATCCTTCTGCTACCACAACACACTTTTGAATCCCCATTGAAATCGGAAATTACAGATATGGATGTGTAGATGGTGGACACATTGATGAACCGATGATCCTTGTTTTTTTTTGGGGGGGGGGATATATATTTAGCCAATATACAATTTGATCTTCATAATTCAATGATTCAATTCAATCTTTCTTACATGCTTTACACCTTGTCTTGTTCTTTATTGAATGATTCTCATCTCATTCTCCCTGCCCCATTCAGTGTTACCCTTGTCTATGTATTATCATAAGTCTTCTAACATCCCTCGTTGGATATAGACCTTCCACAGGATTTACCACACTTCTCTATTGTGGACGTTGTGGAGTGAATACTTTCCTAATTTGCCTAGTTCGTTGCTCCATCTAGTGTTCTGCTGGCCTCGGTTGCTCATGTGATCTCAGAGGATCCATGTTGTGAGTCATGATGTCTATTGGTTGTCTGCGATTCTTGCAACATGACCAGCCCATTGCCTTTTGACTTTTCTAATGGATTCTATGGTGTCTCGGACTCCTGTTTTCTCCCTCATATGTTGTGCTGTCTTGAGATCTCTCCATAATTTCTTTAAAAAAAATAAATAGATGCATGGTTTTAATTTGATTAGAGGCTTATCTAACAACAAAAAGATATAAAACTCCTATTTTTCTACAATCAAAAGTGCATGTAATCAAAGTGAAATCAACCTTTTTTTTTCATGTGAAAAAAGAGGAAAAAAAGTAAATTTTGCCCCAAAAAGCCATTTTGCTGACTCAGCATAACATATGTTTTAGCATTTTGCTTCAAGAAATCCATAACCACTTCCCAGAAGTTGAGCTATTTGCTTGTTGACTAGTGGAGGTACAATCATCACTTTGTTGGCTAAACATGCAAATTATCTTAGTTTTGTTTTTATTATTGCTCCAAGCTGAATGGCACTTGTTATTGAGGTTAGGTAAGTGGGCTGACAAGCTTACAAACAAGCTGGGTCTACTTACGTATGTGTCAAAGGTCAGTGCACATTTGTGGAGGTGTATTTTTAACCTATATTCAATGAATTCTGAAAAGGCACCTCGAGCAGGGCCATGCAGAAGGGAAGGGGCAGTGAAACCATTTGGCTCAGGCCTATGATTTTGAGGGGGCCTACTCCCTACTCCAGACACCTTATTTTAGATTAGAATTATGAAACAATATTGCCTCCTCTTCTTCAAAATGAATCATCATCATTACTACTTTTTTTTTTTTACAATAGTTTTATTGTATATCTTAACGCTCTTTGACCAACCTACCCAATGCGACTCTCTGGACAGTGATCCCAAGAGGTTGACATGCAGCTGATTGGAGTTGTCAATTTCATAGGGGGATGGGTGCTGACTGGGGTGGATTGGGAGGTCAAAACCCACTTTATTTTATTTAGTGGCGCCTGTGACAGACTGTATGGACAACCAAAAATGACCTAAGCGGGAAGAGTTATATTATCCAATTATGTGACTTTGATAATACGAAGATTAAAGATTAACAAGGGAGCTAATTCAGTTATTGTAATCCAGGCCTCCATACATTTTGAATGCATAACATCTGTATTTGATTACAAAAATGAGAGTTCTATTATTTTTTTCGGACATCATATTTTGAACTTCACATTTCTCAATTATTAAAACAGTTTTATGTAATAATATTTCAGGAGTAACCACAGAGATCAAAGATATTTAAAAGTATTTTATTTTATTTCTATTTTTTTCAAGATGTACAAAATCTACAATGTATAAAAGAATATTTTGGTTTTATTGCAATTTTTTATTCTCCAAATGATGACATATTTTCTAAATCTCTGAGGTTTCAAGTATGATTTCAACTGACCTAATTCCAGCAGGGACTTATCTCTATAAAAAAAAGTTAATATTTTTAGTAGCCATTTATATTTTGTAGAGATTTCATAAAATTAAATGAATCAGGGATGATTGACTTGATAATATTTCTGAATTTTTGTCACAAAATACACTTTTGATAAATACATTCATGAATAAGTGTTATTTATATTTTATACAAATCTAATAACTATTTGTTTTTGTATAATTTCAAAATCTCAGTCTGTTTTGACTAAAGATTTTCCAATGGAAAGTAATGCGCCTCATTGTTTATCCAATGTAACTAATTTTTCAAAACAAAACCTCCATCTCAAAACATGAATAGAACAAAGGCTTTTCTGATAAAATTAACTATCAAACAAGTTTTGAATGCTTTTTTTCTGTCAAAAGCCTGTGGAGGTGCTCATTATTATTTCAAGTACATTTCGATAATTTTCCCAATAAATTTAATTCATTGCATAAACCTGTGAGGTTAATATTCTTTTACTTTTAAAAAAATTTCAATTTACCAAACCAAAAAGATTCTTAATTGCTGAATTAATGAAAGTAAAAATCAGGGTCGTTCAAAGACAGAATGAAGAAAAAATAGTAATTCCATTTTAGTAGTTGAGACTTTTTCTATTTAAATTTTTGCAGCGTCAAAATTTTCCAAATCTTTTTCTTAAAGCTTAAAGTAAACTTAAAAAACCTTTTAGCAGCATAAGTATAAGAGTAAATTATGAATTACTTACAAAACAGACAGAAAAATCAATCTAATAAACGAAGTATGAAATTTAAAATGAACTTTTCTTGATTTGAATTGAAGAAAAACCTCAAATAGTCTGTTTGCTGATTTGTTGTCTGAACAAAAAGCAACATAATAAATGCAGAAGATTTCTTGTTAGATGTGGGTGAAACTTTTTGCAGCTTCAATTCAGAAAGAAATTTGTTGTGGTTCTTTTCTCTTCTCTCTTCAGGCGGCTCTATTCTATTCATGTATCATTTATAAAAACACTCACTTCTCTGCTTGTCCAAGCAAATTCAGCCATCATGATCAGATTGAACTAAATTATAAATCTCCTTGAAAAAAACTCAGAAGAAACTTGACTTTGACCCGACTATATTGTTTTACTAAGAAAAGCTTATCTGTAAATTTCTTAGGCTGTTAAGTGCTCCGCCCTCTGACTTCTCAACACATCGCCTACAAACACAGGAAATGTGGGAAATTGCTGTAAGTTTCCAAAACATGATCATGTATATTTTTCAATTAGGATAATTTGTTTTTCTCACATGTGTTGTGTTGATCAATTTAGTTCCATTTCAGAGTACTATTTCACTTTTGTTGGATCCTGGGGCTGGTTGGTAAGCAACTGTTACAAATGCAGCAATAAGGATTATTAACAGACCTACTGTAGAGCTAGAACAGAAAGAAAAAAAATCAATCCTCAAGAAAATAACATCTCCACCACTCAGTAAAATCTAATGTAATTCTTATTAGAGGAGGCAAGTTTTCTTGACATAGCAAATTTGTAAATGTAGATAATGTTCCTGTTTCATCTGATCCTGTGACTAATTGTGGTGTATCAATTAAGCAACCAGGATTAGATCAATATAAGTGACAACAAGCAGACATAATTGCAATGCAAACCAAATACAAATGGTTTAATATAAGTTGTTACTTTATTGATTAACTTCTGTGGAAATTAAGTTGTTGGTATAGACCAAGTGAATGAACTTGCTAGCAAGGGCTTTCAAGTGGGACAAAATTACCATTCTACTGCAAGTATTTCTTCTGTGTTGAAATAAAAGGCAAAAAAGAAATACTTTGCGTTTGGTAACATTTTTCAAACATTTTCATCTGAAAATTTTAGAGAAGAGTATATTAGTTGACTTACTTTTAGAATCTACAAACACAGTATTGTTTTACAGGATTAAAATTTCATTTGGCTAACTTACTAGACATGATTGTTGTTCATAGTATGATGCTTGAATTTTAAATTGAGCTTTGCAGATAACACTGCAGTTAAAGCAGGGGGGGGAATATTGAATTTTTCTCCATTATATAATTTGTAAAAGACACATACAGAATCTGACTGAAAATAAAATTGTAAGTTAAAAAAAAATCATAGGTCAAATGCATATTTAAATGTATTCTGTTGATATAGGGAGATCCGTTCCCATTCTTGGATATTTTGATTTGTGAAATTGGATTAAAATAAACAGATAACCACAATCACAGTTGTTTTATTAATCAAAAGAGAAACATCACCCTCGGTATGTAATTGAACAAAATTAGTGAAATATCATTCATAACGGCATAAACTAATCGCTATTATTTGCTTTGGGTATTTCAGAATAGCACTCTGAAAATTTGAAATCTTTTTCTAATTGATATGACTGATTTACCAGTTTTGATGCTGGTTAATTTTAGTTTTTGTTTCTGAATCAACTGTTTTTCCCAGACAAGATGAAAGGGTATCCAAGAAAAAAAATTAATAAAAAAGAATTGAATAATTTGAATAACAGGAAAGGCATGCACTTGCGATGAGAGCTGACTGCACTAGTTCTATGTAAATGCTTGTCTATAATAAGTATTTATTCTTTAATCCTGATTTCATTGAAGCAGACAACTATTCGCCAATTGTAACACCTGTTGAAACAAATCTGGTTTCTACTCTGCTTTGATTTGGTTTTTGCTGAATGAGACATTTTTTTTGCTCTGTGTAATTACCTTTTTCTTTGACTGTTTGTCTATCTACCTACCTACCTCTCTCCAACTATTTTCATTCTGATCTGACACCTGTTGCAGGTGTTTAATATTTATTAATAGACCTTGTAAGAAAGAAAAAAATGCTTTTGTTTAATTTATGTAAAGAGTTTTCATTTAAGGCTAGTGTTTTGACAGAACATGAATAGATGCCCCAGAAGCGTAACTTTTCCTTTTCCCATTTAAAATGACCCAGACAATAAATGGATAAATAATTGTGCATGCAAATAAACCTGACAGATTTAAATTCTTTCTGTCTGAATTTCTGAGAGGAGGAACATTAATTTAATCAGACTAATGTCCTTGTCTTAGTTGTTTTAGTTACAATGTTGTATCTCCAACCTTCTTCAGGTGTCTATTGTAGTTGGTAACCTTCTTTGAATCCTTTATTCTATCCCCAGGGGAGATTGCCCTCATTCCATGGTCCAAGCTAGCAGATATCTCCTCAGTCGATTTGTCCTTTTGATGTCTCTTGTTTGCCTCTTCCAATCAATTAGAGTATACCAATTTTTTTTTTGCATCTGTGGACAAAAGCATTGGTTTAACATATGTAGTAACCTGCCTGGATGTTGTGAGTTCAATCCCTGGCTGGGTCAAGTAATTAAAAAAAAAGTTGCTCTCAGCCTGTTGCTAGGATCAGAGGGTAGTATCTGTGTGCTCATTGAAAAGTTTTATACGCTGAAAAGATATTGTCCACATTCTTAAGATGTTATTGCTTAGTAATGTCGTAACATCATCAAGTTGCACACACGCAAAAAATATACATGCGTATGGTTACATTTTGCATTTGTGGATTATTGCTGAAATATTTTGTATTTCAAAAAAAAATTTTACAGATCAATTCAAGATTTACTGACATCATCAGATCTTTTGATTGAACACCTACAAACCAAAAATGATCTTCTTTAGCCTCTTTCACTTTTTTGTTTGTTCGTTTCTGTCACACTAAAGCAAACAGAAGGGGGTAAAGCAAAGCTTTACTGTGTCTGTGTTTGCTTCAGCATTATTACTATTGCTGCTGCAGATGAGTGGCGGTATGAAAAACAATTTCACAAAATGTAGGCCTCTCTAATTTTTCATGAATCACTGCCTTGGTGTATTTTTTGTCAATGAAAATATTCTGTAAATTGGAATCAAGACTATTGAGATTGTGAAGTTGTTCTTTCCTCCCCCCAAAAAGAGCCTTTCACCTTAACCCAGCTCCTGCATACAGAAAAATGTCTGTTGTTCATCATCATTGTGAATTTTGATAGGACATTCTATAATGTTTATAATAATAACAAACCTCATCATCAACAACAACTTTACTTTATTGCCTCTGTTTCCATCCCATAAACTTGCATAAAAGATACAATTCCTGCCTTAAATCTTCTTTTGGTCTTTCACTTCACTAACTGTTTATAACTACCAAATGAAGAGTTCCTACCTATTTCATTACCACCACCAACTTATCTCTTGAAGAACCAAGAGTATATTGAGTCGGGTTCAGTTCAACAACTAAATTCTATGAACTTGCTCCTCCTGGCAACTGTAATCTGATATAAGTTATTTATTAGGAACTCTATTTGAATTCTAAATGTGTTATTACTGGCTGCACTAATAAACATTGATATTACCAAGTGATCAGCAGGGGCCTTTATCACAGATAGTTCAGATATGAAAGCTTACTCTTTGAAAAGGTCCCCAATTGCCCATTCCAAGTATTGTTGAATATAATTGGATGCAAATAATCTCCCAAAGATGCAGAGAGGATTTAAAAAATGGAAAAGTTGAAGCTGTGCCTTGCTAAATATCTTTCAGTCCAGTAGTAAGTCATGGCAGCACAGGATAGTTATCTTCCCTTCCTTCCGCAAGGGCAGAATGTGACATGACTCTGAGCTTAGTGTGGGAACCCTGATGCGTATGTATGGGTAATGCTAGAAATTGTCTAGTTCCCTGGGCACTTCCCTTTGGGATTCCTTAGGCATCAGAGATTGACCTAACCTCCTTTAAGTGCAATGGGGTGTGCAGCCTGGGATGAGGACAACCCCCTGAAACTAAACATTCAGTGTCTTTGCTTTCAAGCTACCATAAGGATGTGAAAATCACAGAATGTAAATGGTGAGAATGTAGGTGGCTCCTATAGGCACTCAACTGAAGACATCTTTTTTTCCCACCACTTGATGAACTGTCCTTCTCCATGTTTAGACAATGAAAACCAAATTCAGGAAGACTAGAAGAGAATAGTATCCGCTATTTTCAGATAGAACAGCTGCACCTAATCAAGGTTGCATTAGCCTGTTTTATATCCAGGGTTAGTGTTAAGGAAAATGCTCTACTGGGTGCATACTAATATTTACTAATTGGGTGGCTTTTTCGTGGAGTAGTGAGTGGCATATTGTTAACTGCCTTGAATTTGTTTTAAAATTCTAGCTGAGACAGTTTGTGTTCTCTTCATACTAATGCCCTTCAGAAAAACATGAATCCACTTCTCTACCAGCTATGGGTAAATAGTAGGTTAGACTGGAATTTTTAGCCTTAGTTGGGAACCAATCTAGGAGATGGACAACTCTTCCAATTAGTCAGGTCGGGGATTACACCTTGTTGCTGATAGCATGTAACCTAATAAAACGTGTTCTATGTTACTTGGAGAGAAAATGGGCACCTCCAAGTTATGGCCTGAGAAATGTTCCAAAGAGGTTGTGCTCGGTATGGTTATATGTTGAACTGTGACTTTTGGTTGGATAAAAATGCATTTATAATATTGTTTCAATTGATAAGTTAATTATGTATTTTTTTTTTTAATGGCTCTTATTGATTCTTCCCATTTGAATTAAACCTAATCATTAAATAAATAAATACATGTTGCATGAGGTCGGTTGGAAAAGTGTCCAGCAATTTGATATATGAATAATATATAAAAATATCCTCCAAGAGCAATGGCGCATTTAGTCCCCTTCGAAGTACTCTCACACTTATTCCAGCATCCTTTCAATTTTTCAGTCCTCTTTCAGATTGACATTGGCTGTTGCATTCTCTTTAATCTCATTCACGGTCTGAAATCTCTGTTTCAACAGCATAAATACAAAGTCGTAGGGAACCTAAAATTGGGCTGGGGTGACAGTTCTGAGTGAGGTGATGTTTTGCCAAAAGAATCCTGTACAAGAAGTGGAGAATGAACAGGCTCAGTCATTATGCGTCAAACAGTACACAAGTACACTCCATAGCATCTCACTGCTGACTGAGTTAACCCATGTGAGAGTGTCTGTTACGCATGTGCTATACAGTCCCCTCTGATTGATAGCCAAGTTACATCAAGGCTGCGCAATTGATTCTTGAGATAATCAAAATTGCTGGATACTTTCCAGACAGACCTTGTATACATGAATAAATTCATGAAACTACTGCTGCTGTTTTTGCAGCGCTGCTTCCAACAAAGCCTCTACTAGATGATGGGCGTTTAATGTCATCTCAGCAGGAAAGGTGAGACAACATTTTATGTCTATTGCCACGCTCCAATCTGTGCGACCATCAAACAATGATGTTTTTGTTTTTCTAAGTAGCTCCTGGAATGTTCCCTTTTAATGTATGTTTGTAATTGATTTTGGTGACACTTTTACTGTCCTTTAATGTGTTTAATCCTTCACCCCTACCCCCTTTCTTGTGTTTGGATAATCAAGTTTATTTTCTGTTAAGTGTGTGGGGTTGTTTTTTTTTTTTAATTTTTTGTTCTCTCTTGAATGTAAACCAGCTGCTTATGTAACCTGTGAAACTGCAAATATTTAAAGCATATTCAGGAAATAACCAGATGGGAAAATGTCCATAGTACATTTAGCTTGTTAGCAGATACTAAGGAGGGGGAGTCCCTATTTCAAAGGTGGATGATAGGAAGAGCTCCACTTTATAGGGTGTGCAGCAGTCTGCCATTATTGTCATATTGATAATTCACCAAATGTCTGTCTATTAGCAAAACTTGAAAAATGGTCAGAGCTACAGACAAATTTTCTGAGTTTACGAAGGCAAGAAGAGGGTTATTAGTTTTTGACCCACCCCCTGCTCCAAATAAGATGAAGGGGTCAATTTACAATGTAGTTTTGTGCTAAATTGGTCACTTATTTTGTGTTTGGCTGTGTTCATACATGGTTTGACATGTATAATGGTTTATATATAAACTTAAAATGATTATAATAGAAATGATAGGGGAATATTTTTATCATCCTCAAATTTTTCTGATCTCCTGTATACAAGAGATAAAATGATGACCTCAAATATTCATTTATTTGTGGAATTTTATCTTTCTTGCTACATACCATGGTACTTTAGAATCTACATATTATTCTGATTCCAAATATTTATACTTTTATTTAGCTACAAGAAAAAGATCAAAGCGGTTTCGGATTTTGCTAAAAGTTTGGGAATCATTTTTTAAGTCAAAAATCTACCCCTATGTCAAGTTCAGCAAAATTGAAGCGGTGATGATGTTATTTGTTCTGGAATAGCTCTAGTGATGATTTCCTTGTAGATCAGTATAAACTTTATTGTAGTTGTTTTTCAAATTCCTGTTTATATTCTTGGTGAAAGCTTGATGGTTACGATTCTTGAGAGTTTTTGAGATTTGGGCTAAATTTTTGACATCGGTTTAACATCACTTGATAGTAAAATTACAAATGTATAATATATATATATATATATATATATATATATATATATATATATATATATATGCAAGTTGATATTCATTTATTTTAGTGGTTTTGATGCTGAAACAGAGACAAAGTTCAGTACATTTCTGATTGAGTGTTCAACATGGGACACATTTAAATTTGTTACTGGATATATCCAAATTTAATATCCTGCATTCATTGCGCTAACTTACGTCCTCTATCCTGATAAATTGTGACTTTGCAATTGGACACTTTTCTGCAACAAAGTTCTTGAAGCAACTGCACATAATTTTCAATGGAAGTTTTGGAAAGTTCCTCTTTCCCTTTGCTTGTTTGATGCAAAACTTGGTCATGTATACTGAAAATATCCTCTTCAGCATCTTTGCTTTGTGGGGGTGACTTATATAATTGAAGGCTCTCACATCAGCTTAGCTTTTTCAAAATTTTTATTCCTCCTAAGACAAAAAAAAATGTAAAAAGAAAAAAACAAGAGAAGAACCTCCTTCATTATATTTATTAAAACTGACTTGTGAACTTTTTTTTCCCCTTGAACTATGTGGAACATTGCAGTCTGGATGATATTATTGCCTGCAGCAGGAATTGTGATATAAAGGGTAATATATATGAGGTCTGTCTGGGAAGTATTCAGCCATTTAATAATGAAAAAAATAGCCTATCTAGGACAATGGCACCATTTCCACCTAGGGAGGGACCTTGCACACATATACCAGCATCCCCTTCACCTTTCAAAACTGTCTGCAACATCCTCTTTAGGGATTGCCATCAGCTGCCTTTTTGTACTCTCCTTAATATTGTCCATGTTCTGAAACTATCACCCCCTCCCTTTAAACCGAAGAACGCCAGAAGTTGCTGGGAGCCAAATCTAGACTGTTGATTAGGGGGAGGGTGCTGACAGAATTAAGTGATGCAATGTTTTTCCAAAAACCTTGCATGAGATGTGAGGAATGAGCAGGCTTGGTTATTGTGAATGCAAGTCACTCAGTACACAAGTTTGCTCAATTTACAGACTGTTTTGAAAAGTGGTAAGTAAGAGGGGATAAACGTGTTAAGTTCCAAGGGGGAAAGAAAGTAGTTTTTTATGAAGAAAACCATATTTTTTCGTTGATATTAAATGGCTGAATACTTTGACTGATCTTGAAATCTTTTATATAAACTATATACTATTTATACATAGTATAAATATTACTGAGTTTGGCATAGTTTAGCACATGTGTGTATGAATGAGGGGGGTGTACCCAGTGAGAATCAAATTCACTACAGTGCTAATAACTATGAAACTAGCTTGTTAACCATTGCTCTATGTTGAGATGTCTAACAGATTTGGCGTGTTTCGTGGTGTATCCCATAAAATTTTATTTAGGATTGTTTTTTGTTTTTGTTATTAGAAAAACCGACCAATCAAAGGCTGTCAAAAATATATTAAATCAATTAACTGTTAGAAACTGTCATCACAGGTTTCTTCAGTTCTAAATGATTTTGGCTGGTTATGTATGTGTCATGTGTATAGGACATACCAATGTAGCTAGAGGGCTGAAAATTTAAACATTTGATATACTATGTCTACAGAAAATATTCATTTATTTTTTTTTCCTCCTAATTCTCTCCCAAAATAATTTTTTGGGGCTGTTCAATTTAACATGTAAGTTCATACTAAATTGGTCACTTCATTTGTGTCTGGTTACATTCATGTTTATTTTTTATTAGTGATTCAACAAAAGCGAGAAGTAACTTATTTACTGATAGCCCCCTTTTTTATTTTTTTTTAATTGATCACCTCCAACCTGATATACTGGTAAAAGTGCTGGTAATGTAATGGTTTCTAAGTAGTTACTAACCAGACCTGTCTTTGGAGTTTCATTTGATATTTAACCCCCCCCCCCCCCTCAATGTGAACAAAATGGTTTGCAAATGAATATCTTTTATCTGTAGTCCTACTATTTTCTACAACTAAAAGGACATATTTTTTTCTGCTCTTTTTTTGAGTCTGTAATATACAAGTGAGTTTCGGTTGGAATAAAATTCATTTTGGATCAACTGTTTCATATGTAATCCTAAAACAGGTACTAAGGGCTAATTCAGCCAATCAAATTATGTTCTAACATTCATTTCCACTTGTTGTCAAGTCATTTCGTGTGTGTGTTTTTGTTTTCCTTCCATTATCAAAAACTATCGAGGGCATCTCCTACTATTCCTAGTTTTAATGATCTACTGAAGCTGTAGGCAGAGGTGCAAGTGGCATAATGGTCATTAGCATGGAAAATAGTTTCAGCTGAGGCTGCTTTTGTTTACTTGGCAATAATTCCCTTGGGAATGACATGGATCTACTTCTCCCCTCAGCAATGGGTAAGTAGCAAAGGCCATCCTGCTGTTACCAAGCGCAGGTAATGGATGAATGTTGGATTTGGGGCTAGCTACTCCACCCCCGAAATAACCTACTTGCTTCTGAAACTGCGACAACATTTCACTGCTTATACTCTACTAAAGTCGATTTTAATCAATTTTAGTGTATAGGATCTTTTTTAGGATTGAAATTTTATATTGGATTCAGTATTTACAGGAGATTGTGAAAACAGATCAATAGTGCTAAGGCTTTAGCCTTTTGTATTGCATCAGTGCTGTTTACAAGGAACATTTTGTGTGTCTGATATATGGTACTCGAAAGAAATATTAGTTTTGCTTTTCCACCATTCTCTGATTGTGTGAAATTCTCTCAACAGGCCAAAGAGCATCTTGATGCTCACTAGTCTTTTAAAGTAATTTTTGTTTGTAAAGATGTTTTAGAAATCTATTTAAGGAAAATAAAAAAAAATGTATTTGTCTATGCCATAATTACCGAGAGTCCATTTTGTATTTGTATATTGTTTGGAGTTATAGCTTTACAAGACCAAGGTCTCAGCAGATCATAATAGTTGAGCAATATTGAGCTAGGATGAGTGACAATGTGGATAAAGCATAAGAACACTGTAAGCTGTCTAATCCCAACCCCCAAACTTTTATTTGTAAATATGTATACCACATTTCCCAGCATTCAAAATGCTATTTTTTCCCAAAAATAAGTCTAAAAATTTACTCTACAGGCAGATGATTATTTTTTTCATTGGCCTATCCTTACCTTAGAGGAAGATAATCTAAGTTAGACTGTGATGTGAACTCCTGTATGTGACCTATGAATGAAGTGTATAAATTATACTTGGTATGAAATAGAAAATAAACAAAAGTATCATAAATAATAAAAAAGTATACATGTAGGTAAACACAGAAATTCATTGCTGTATTGATGTTACTGATGAGCCAATCTAGACTTGGTATAAATTTTGGGTGTTAACTTATTGTGTCTGCATATTGTGATAGAAAAAGAAAAAATGAAGACTTATCTACATGCTACTAAGTTACCTGCAGAACCTCTTGGTAAATTAGGGGGAAAGTGGTGACACCTTAATTTTATTTTTGTTCTCATATGAATGCAGTGACAAAGAATGAAGCTTTTTTTTTTCTGGCTGAAAAACCGGATTGATTTACCTGAAATAACATAAGTAATAGTGTATAAAGATTTTTTATTCGGATTTGGAAATGCTTTTGTGACTACAGTAGGAGAGAAAAAACCTTTGGATGTCTCTTCTGTCCTTTGATGATGACCAATTATTATTATTATAATTATCATCATCACCACCACCACCACCACACAACTGGTGTGAGATTTCAAATAATAATAAAATTTTTTTTTTTCTTTCTCCCCCTAGAGTGATCAATAAGCTGTATGGTGGACATTCTCACCCAACTAATATTTTCTGACATTGTTTCAATTGTGGATATACTTATTCAAATTTTAGGATTTTAGGGGAAAGGCAAAAAAGTGAAAACAGAATTCAGCATTTGTTTTGAGGCGAACCATTATAGAGGCAGCACATACTCTCTTCTCTCTTCTACGCCCCAGTCTCCTGTATCTCTTACCACTCAAACCTCTGATAACTCAGCCTGACATCTTATCATGGATCAGTATGTGCTTGAGAAAGAACCGGATGCACTGTCCAGTCTTAGCTTGGCAAGACGTTCTGTTAATCGGCATCAAAGAATAGTTCTGAGGCTATCTCAGCCTATCATGTCGCTTTATACGGCACTTGGGACTCCCAAATGGTCAACCATCTAGGTAGTTACCTGGCTCAACGTTGCCTTACTTTGGTGATCTTACAGGAATGGTTGTATTCAAAGGGATTTCCAGAAGAAATAGACTGTTGAAAAAGTATTAAACGATACAGCATGTAATAGAACTTGAAAGGAAGACAAAGATAGTTTGAGTAGCAAAGATACCTGTCGAGAGGATTAATGAGTAACCTTCTTGGAGGTGGATGGGAACACTGATTAGGAAGGTGTTAAAACTGCCCAGGTGTATAGTTCAGTTGCAGTGTAGGACTTGAAGCATTAATTAGGCCTTAGTTTCTGTCATTTGCAATGAATAGTGCTCGGAAGAAATTGAGGCACAACTTTACAAATGTGTTCACGATTGAAGGTCTGCTAATGTCCCGTAGCAGGTGTGAGAGTGAAAAATTTCATACCTACGCTCACTCTATGTTGAAATGTTGCATGACGAGAAATAAGAGAATTTATGAAAGGAAAACATGAGTAAATAAATACTACATAGATTATATTGTTACTGTTTTGCTTCATGAATTTTCAACGTCATGCAGCTAAGCATTATGTCAGATGACATCCTACTGGTGCCACCTTCGCTTAGTTGTACCAGAATCAATATCAAATGTTATACATTCATATACAAAAATTAATGTAGAGATCATTGTATTCTTTGAAAGTTTATATGCATTTTGTTCATGACTTGTTTTTCCTTACTGTTGCCTTCATTGAATACATGAGAAATGAAAGAAAGATATATTTAAGGAAAAATGAATATCTTATTACAAATGAGGGAGTAGTCAATATTAGAATGTACATGCATGTTGAATAAGTACAGAACAAACGTGATGTAACATTTTAAGCAAACAGTAAATGAAAACATACAGAAAAAAAAAGATAAAGTTGAAATTAGTACGTGCACATTTTGAATAACTTCAAAGCAGGTTCTTATTCACAGAAAATACCCTTGAGCAAATTTGAAAATATTAAGTTCGTGAGCCTTTGTAAAAACAAAAAAAAAATCAAAAAGATAAAATTGCATTTTATTTTCTCGCCGAAAAAGAAACAGAATGCTTGGACTTTATCATTAGTCCTCACCACGAAACGAAAATCTTACACTTAATCTTAATTCCCGATTCGAGGAGGGGGGGGGGTAATGGATTGAATTCAATATATCAATTCCCTCTGGCTATAACGAATTTGATCTGGTAAGGACTCAAAGAGAAAAAGCCTCAAATGCTATGCTCTATATTGTTAATTTGTTCTCCTTTCAGACTTTTTACTGCATCAGCTTCTTTTTCGGGCTAACCTGCAAATATCAGACAACTTGACTGATCTAGATCCTAACTAAAAGATGTACAAATTTAACGACTTGTAGATCCTCTCAGCCGCTCTTCATCATCATCATCATCATCATCAGTCTTTTAACGTCCGTCGTTTGACTTCCTTTTTTTTCTTCTCTTAAAATACGTCTTACGATGTTCCCTCTCAAGATCGTTAGGGCGAAAATACCGATAATAATGATATTAATTTTTTTTTCCCTTGTATCTCTTTCGTTTTTGTTTTTCCTTCAAAACAGTAGCCGCTATCGTGTGTATCTACATAGCCCGGAAATAACCATATTTTAAACTTTCTCTTTCCTGCCTTTAATGGACAAGCAAAAAGAATATCCTCAACCCCTGCATATCTCTTTCTCTTGAAATGTTCAGTTATTTTTCCTGCTGAGCCGTTGTAACCAAAGCTCTTGTTGAAGGACCCCACCGTTAATCTAATTCTTAGTCTCTCATCTCTCCCTCACCCCAGTTTGAATGTCTCTTCCTGAAACCTTACACCTTGCTCAAATGTACATTTCATCCCCCTCTTCTTGCTACTATGGGACGGGCACTGAGGAGGAAGATCGCTTTCAGTGCGTCTACTGATGCCTAAGCATCGTTGTCTACAAATGTCACTTGTTTACGGAGACGCCACATATTGAAATATTATCTTGCTGATCATTACATGCAATTTATTCGGCATAAAACTTTTTGTTGCCCTAACACAAACTCCTTAACTGCTGACTGTTAGCATGAGTATCATAAACGGTTTGATATCCCTCCAATCATTCTAATCTATTCCTTTTTTCCCCTTTTTCTTCTTCTTTTCCTGCTCCCTCTCGTCCTTCTTATTTTCATTCTCGTACTTTTCCTTCTCGTCCTTTGTTTTTTTTCTCCTTTCCTTCCTTTTTCTTTTCCTTTTTCCTTTCCTTTTCCTTCTTCTTTTTTCCTTTTTCCTTTCCTTTTCCTTCTTCTTTTTTCCTTTCCTTTTCCCTTTCCTTCTTCTTTTTTCCTTTCCTTTTCCTTCTTTTTTCTTTTCCTTTTCCTTCTTCTTTTTTCTTTTCCTTCTTCTTTTTTCCTTTCCTTTTCCCTTTCCTTCTTTTTTCCTTTCCTTTTCCCTTTCCTTCTTTTTCCCTTTCCTTCTTTTTCCCTTTCCTTCTTTTTTCCTTTCCTTTTCCCTTTCCTTCTTTTTTCCTTTCCTTCTTTTTTCCTTTCCTTCTTTTTCCCTTTCCTTCTTTTTCCCTTTCCTTCTTTTTCCCTTTCCTTCTTTTTCCCTTTCCTTCTTTTTTCCTTTCCTTCTTTTTTCCTTTCCTTCTTTTTTCCTTTCCTTCTTTTTTCCTTTCCTTCTTTTTTCCTTTCCTTCTTTTTTCCTTTCCTTCTTTTTTCCTTTCCTTCTTTTTTCCTTTCCTTCTTTTTTCCTTTCCTTCTTTTTTCCTTTCCTTCTTTTTTCCTTTCCTTCTTTTTTCCTTTCCTTCTTTTTTCCTTTCCTTCTTTTTTCCTTTCCTTCTTTTTTCCTTTCCTTCTTTTTTCCTTTCCTTCTTTTTTCCTTTCCTTCCTTCTTTCCCTTCTCCTTTCCTTCTTTCCCTTCTCCTTTCCTTCTTTCCCTTCTCCTTTCTTTCTTTCCCTTCTCCTTTCTTTCTTTCCCTTCTCCTTTCCTTCTTTCCTTTCTCCTTTCCTTCTTTCCTTTCTCCTTTCCTTCTTTCCTTTCTCCTTTCCTTCTTTCCTTTCTCCTTTCCTTCTTTCCTTTCTCCTTTCCTTCTTTCCTTTCTCCTTTCCTTCTTTCCCTTCTCCTTTCCTTCTTTCCCTTCTCCTTTCCTTCTTTCCCTTCTCCTTTCTTTCTTTCCCTTCTCCTTTCCTTCTTTCCTTTCTCCTTTCCTTCTTACCTTTCTCCTTTCCTTCTTACCTTTCTCCTTTCCTTCTTACCTTTCTCCTTTCCTTCTTTCCTTTCTCCTTTCCTTCTTTCCTTTCTCCTTTCCTTTCCTTCCTTTCTCCTTTCCTTTCCTTCCCTTCTCCTTTCCTTTCCTTCCCTTCTCCTTTCCTTTCCTTCCCTTCTCCTTTCCTTTCCTTCCCTTCTCCTTTCCTTTCCTTCCCTTCTCCTTTCCTTTCCTTCCCTTCTCCTTTCCTTTCCTTCCCTTCTCCTTTCCTTTCCTCCCTTCTCCTTTCTTTCATTCAATTATTAGAACAATATAACAAGTTGTTTATGCAATTGTGACATCTGACCCGCCTTTCAAGAAAAGATTACCTAATATCTGTGTGATTGCCTTAATGTAGTCAACATTTTGACAGATGACAGCATTTTAGTCTCTATTATATTCACATCCACCCCAATCCTACCTAGAATTCATTAAAGTCCTTTTCCCTGGCCTCCAACTGTATGGTTTTGTCTATTTTATTCATTTATTCAGTTTTTACTTTGATTAACTTGTCCAGTCAAATTTACACTGCTAAATCAACATTTTATGCATCTCCTTCAGAATGAATAAATTAAGTTTTACATTATTAAGAGGAAGAATACTTTGTATAAACTCTTTGAATTGAGTTTTGGTGACAATTGAATTCAATTTTTTTTTTGTTAATGGCAACATTTGCAAAGTAAATTGATGATGTTTTGAATTCCATACAGTATCCCCACATTACATGATTATGAAATTTCTTAATTTAAAATTAATTTTCTTCCCATAGTTGTTCATTGTTTGAAGTCTGGTTGGGCGGAGCTTATTAGATTTCACTGTAATTTCAAACCAATCCTATTTTTTTTCTTTTAATTTTCAGCTAAAGCAACTCCCTACGTATTAAGTTGTTTTTATCTTCATTATTAGTTCTGTTAGAGAAAGATGTCTTATTCTATTTATATGGAACAATTATTTTTCTTTCTACTCTAGAGTATATAAAATTTTTTGGCCTATGGATTTGATACTCGAAATAAAAAAATTTCCTCAGTAAAAATTGACAATATTTGAAAACTGAATGTCAAATCTTATATAACTTTGCTCCAAGTCCTGGCAGTTTTCCTCTCATGATATCAGCCATTTTCTTGTGACCTACTAAGTCCAAAGCATGGAATTGCAGAACTAATTTTGCACGTACTAGTAACAACATAAAAACTATTATCTTTTATTACAATTTAAGATGATTGTTTTATTAATATTACCAGCACAGAAACAAAACACACATAGCATTGGAGAGATTGCCAAGCTGTAGAGTTCTTCTAGCTCAGATGGTAAGAGCAGCTTCTCTAGGCAAAAAGGATGTGAATATGAATCTGAATCTCACCATGAACTTATTCCTCATTTCTGATCTGCTCTGTTTACTCTCTGTTTTAAGTTGTCAGATGTTCTGAGAGATTAAATATTTTCATTATTCTCCACACCCTTCATTATTTTTTTTCTCTTCACTAGTATCTTTATCTTGCTTTATTTATCATAACACTTTTTACTCATATAGTCTTTAGCTTTCATGTAAAATTGCGTAAATTCAAAATAAAATAGCTTTAGATGACTGACTTGTATCATAAGAGCTTTTGACGTTATGTACCAAAACACATAATTTTAAACCCGTAGCTGTTCTCATTGAGCAAAAATAGTGATGATTTTGTCAGATGTTCTGAGACTAAGTCGTGATTTAATCACCTCTCCGGAACAAAATGTAACTAAGATTGAGTTTAATGTGGCCTAACTACTGTAAGTGTGGGTAGAGACAAATTGTTCCCTTGGCCTTGCCTTTTGGCACCACCCAGGCATCAGGGAATGCCCTGTCCCCGCTTTTTTAAGTTCAATTGGGAGATGCAACCTGGGAGAGTGGGTTCCTTGGAACCAGATATTATTCTTTGGGAGGCGGGCACAAGGGAATATATTCTCTACTTTTTATGACTTGTATCTCCATTGGCAAAGGATATGTATTCACTTGTTTCTCTGTGCGATATCTCCTACTGTCCACAATGGATTTCAATAAAATTTGTGGGCTATAGAAGAAGTGATTAAATTTTGGGGCGGATCTAGTAATTTGTATTCATTTGAGATATATTTTTATTCTGCAGGAAAAGAAGTTACAAATATACAGAAAGGCTGAATTTGAATTTCGAGGGAAGTAACCTAATATTTATAGATTAAGGTTCTGTCTTTTGTATTTTAATACTCGATTCTTATTCAGTTTTTAGTTAGTGTAGGGCAGGGGTAAAATGATATCTATTCTCAGAACCTCTGACCATTCAAAGATACAACTACTACTACTAAGTTATCAAGAATTCAGTATTGAGTGGATAGAAATAAAGTTAGTATAATTACTGCCAAAATGTTATAGACTTTGGTCTGTAGCTACAATGTTCTGAGTTCCTGAAAGCCAAAAACTGACTCCTGAAAAAACAAAAAAAAATGTAATAGATGAATATTGGTTTCTGTCTGTAAGAGGGATCATCTGAGTTCCAAGAAATGCTTTATTGAATCAACTGACACTTTCCGAGTTCTCAAAAATTAGTACTTTTTTTCTGTCTCAAACTGTTTTAGAGAAACAGTATTCGAGTGTATGGATCGATTTAAAAAATTTTTTTTTTATTTTATTTGCAATAGAAATGTGTTCTGCCAATAATTGTTGAAGCAGGTGACCTTTCATAGAGAGAAAGTTATCTAGCCAACAGTTGATAACTTTAACATGTTTGTTTTGAGAATTCAGCAGTTGCGATTTCTGGAGCTGTTTGTCAAATATGCACCACTTAAACCGCTTGGGGACTGGAATTTTTCTCTATGCTCCTTGCTCCCAAGCAATAATTTTTTTTTAACTTTTTCTTTTTCTTCCTAATATATATATTCCCCTCCACGTGGAAGACATTATTTCCACACCCATCCTCTGGAAATTTACCCTGCATCATACAGGCCAAGGTCACTTTTTTCATAGCCCTATCCTAACCCCAGAGAAAGTTAATCTACGTTAGAGACAGTAATGTGAACTCCTATATAAGACCTCTGACTGGAGTGAATAAATTATACTTATTATGAAATCATAAATATAACAGAAAAATGTATGCAATCAAAAAAAATTCATTTCCCGTCTCCATATCAGTAAATTACAGTTGCTGTGCCAACATAGTAATTAAGATATTGTTTATCAATATTACTGGAATTTTCACTCTCTTCAAATGACCTTAATGTTAAGGGAACATAAAGTGATTAATGTGAAACTTTTGGGAGGAGACTAGATTTTTGAACTGGGGTATCATAGTGTAAATGCAGTTCCTCTGTGGGTATTTACTGGTTGGTTAGGTGTAAACTTTGGGTGAAAACTTACTGTTTCCCTATTGTTAGAGAAGGAGAAATGTTGACTGACTAAGTGGTCAAGAGGGTCTACATGTTGAGCCACCCACAAAACCTCTTGGTGAAGTAGGTGAAAATGCTGAGAGCCTAATTTTGTGGGTTTTTTTTTTTTAGGGGGGTACATCTTTGAAAGCAGAGCCCCCCCCCTTAGTACTGAGGAATACTTTGTTTTTTATGGGGTGCACTCATTTGTGGCAGTTCAGGCCTTTATGCTGCATTTTGCCTTGAATGTGTTTTTTAGTTTGCTCTGTACATTCAGAACAAGATTCAACATCCAGCAACAAACATGTTTGTATTTAAAAAATCTTTTTAACCGATCAATCAAGCACTGTTAAAGCACTACACTAAGTTACTATTCCAAAAAAAACTAAAAAGGCATTAGTTTCACGTGGCATATACATTTGTGTTTCTCAAACAATGCAAACTAAAAGATTTGGATTTATGCAAGAACCATTGGAAAGACAAGATCCGATCAACTGTCAATATTGAAAGCTGGTTACCCCCAGATCGGTCTATTCTATAAGTCTCCTGTGTTTTCATCGGGCAGTTGACTGAGTTTCAACTGCTTGAAGTGTGCAGGCTGCGAAAGATGAACAAGTCGGGCACCTTGCTTTTTGTTCCACCAGTGTGGTATGGATCATATTTAAATCTAAAAAAAATGTTGCATGCACAGCATTTTTGAGTGTTTCAAGTAGCATCAGCCATTAAGACTAAGTCTAAATGAGAAATGAATTTTCATTGGTTCTAGCTGAGCTGGTTTTGACCAATCAGAAGTAAATTTGTAAAAGTTTGTTCTAGTCTAGAAATGCTTAATGAATATTGATGGTTCAACAATTGGGATGTTGACAATAGCCTAAACAGCCATATCATGTATTACCAAGGCATCTCAATAAAAACAATACACAGGATGGACCTACATTAAGAAGTATTTGAAGTTTTTAAAGTTTTTTTTAAAAATTTACAATTTTCAGAATTTAGAGAACAATTTTAGAATAAACACCCAAGAACACTAAAACAAAGAGAAATTATTTCTATTTCCAGAATTTATTTTTGTAATTAATTCATACATGTATTTAATAGTGATAAATGTCACTCTTCCCTCCTTTACGTTCCTATTTACTATCAATGTATAACAGTTATATTAGCAAGATATCTTGTCAGCCACTCTTGAAGCCCTAAAGAATTTCTCGAGTGATCTTGTCAGCAGTTCCAAGTGGTTAAAAGTCATGGGCAATTACTCATAATTCTTTAAGCTGCTTCTTAAAGTAGTTGATTCCAGATGATTAAGTAGCTGTTGTCGAAATTTAGTTCTTGGCAAATTTCTTAGTAAGACTTTCATCCGCATTAGTCATTTAAAAGATCAATTATTCAGACTTGGGTGTTGGTTCTCTCTCTCTCTGAATTTTCATTCAGATTTATCTTTTATTTTGAATAGCTGGGCCTGAGGAAATATAATCATGTTGACAACTAAGATATTAGCTTATCAATGTTTTCTGGAACAGGTTTTATGCTAAATCCTCTTCTCCAGAATTTTATAATCATTTTAGATTTTCACATGACTTCCAAATGTTTATTGAGGATTTGTAGTCGTATAAAATCTCTTGTTTATGCCAATATTTGTCAAGTCTGTTTTATAAAATTTACATTTATTTTCAACACATTTTTCATTTGATAGACTATTACATATCTTCTCTATGCAGACATTGAAACTATATTTTCGTATATCTAGCCTGGCTCTTTGTTGGTATGTTTTCTAGTTGCTGATATTATCATAACTCTCACATATACATTTCTGCAAATAAAACACAATTTTGTTGGAATGATTTATTACATAAGGCATGTATCTGTATTGACTATGATAACATTTTAAAGCAAATGAAATATATCTTATTATTCATTACTTTTACTATCCCTTTATTTGTGGTCTTCTACAACTTGATTTTTAGGCTTCAGATGTGGAGGAATAGTAATAAATAAATGACAGCTTTAGTGAAGGTCAAGTCTGTTTTGCTCCCATTCAAGCATAAACATCCTCTTTTATTCTCACCCTTGTTGTTTACATTGCAACAGTTGATAGAGGAGTTTATGGATTTTGAAGAGATATGCTCATTTTCTATCTTGAATGAAGTTTTAAAAAGTTCATTTTCATTGGTGAATAGTCAAAGAAACACTTCACTCTCTGATGTATAGCTATTGGACATGATTCCCTGGCTTGTGTTCTTCTAGCAAGCACTGCTCCTTCTTGGAAAACTTGCTCTTGAAATAAAATCATATGCCTGGTTTGTGATATTCATAATCATTTTCTTATTGAAACTTTATGACAAGTGTAAATAATTAATTCAAGTCTGCCTTGTGGTTTTAAGATCTGATAAATGTTGAAGTTTTTTTTCTTTTTCTTTTCAATTCTAAGAATCCTTACAAACTAGGTTACTTTTTCAGCTATATTCTAAAAAGTAATACATCAATTTTTTCGTAATAATCTTTGTTATTAATAAGATTGTAGATTATTATCATCTAAAAATTATGTGTAAACAATATAAATCTGAAGATAATTGTGGTTGCTTTTGGATGTTCAAAATATTAACATTTCTACTAAGTTAAGTCCCCAGAGAAGTTACACCAGTTGCAATTTTATTTGATGCTGCAGATTATTTTTTAAAATTTGGCCACAAAGCAATAAACCTAAAATATTTTTTGTTTGGAAAGTTTTTCATTGCTTCTTTTCATTTGAATTGAAATACGGTGTACACTTTTAGTTTTTACGAAGAAATATCTGCTGGAATTTTTTTTCTGGCTTTTTTAAAGATTTTGTCATCAAATTATCGACGTTTGTGCTACTTGCATGTTTTTGAAACAATGTTATTCAGAAAGATCAGTGTTTTTACAAATTTTGATGAGACTTTTTTTTTCTTTGAAAGAATTTTTTTTTTTAAATTTGAAAGAATTTTTTTTTTTAAATTTGAAAGAATTTTTTTTATTAAATTTGAAAGAATTTTTTTTATTAAATTTGAAAGAATTTTTTTTTTTTAAATTTGAAAGAATTTTTTTTTTTAAATTTGAAAATCTTTTTTTTTTAAATTTGAAAAATTTCCTTTTTTTTTTTTTACTAATACATTCAATAGATTTCATCAAGTATAGTTGCGCTTGATTCAAAAATGTGAATTATCTCCCCTAGGATCTATCATTTGCGTTGAAAGAAGTATTTGATAAGGTGTTATCATTTCCTGTCACCCATTAAAAATTTAACATTTAAAACAAGCACCTGCTGACATTAGATATATAGTAGGAGGGAGAGTATAAAGAATTTACTTGACATTCCTTACTGTGTCATCTGTAAATAACATCCCCTAGTAAATGAATGTATTTTGCACAAAGTTTTCTGTGAGAAGTATGCAATGATTTTCTAAAACCAAGTCATTTGAAAATTGAATTAACTTATTTTCTTTGAATCAAATTTCTGAGGTCAATTCTATTTTTGTAAGAATTATAGTGGAATCAATATTTATTCAGTCAAAAACGTTAACACAGCCTTAGTCTGCTGAGAAATCCACTAAGAGTATGCAAAAGTTTGTTTTTTTTCCAATAATTAACTTTATGCTATTTTCTTGCAATTATATCCAGAATTAAACCCCTCAAAGAAGATATTTAATTATTGCAATTTTTTAAAAGAGCATTGAAAAAAGTGCATGGTTGATCCTGTGAAAATGGCAATTTCCAATTTTCCATTCAGTTAAATGCATGATGACCTTTCCTTGTGTAAATATGTACATTTTGCACATTGTCACTATCAGTTTGGCCATTTCTAGTCATTGCAGTCAACTGTCCAGTACACTTCTGATGCAGTATTTCCACTGGGCCTTGTTAGCTGCCAGATCTTTCATAGTTGTTAGCCAAGTGATTGAGTTCTTTTCCTTTGCACTTCAACCAAATAAGGTACTACAGACAGGCCGACAGTGGTGAGGCAGTGACAGTCTGTGTGCTGCTTCTTTTTCCAAGTCATCATGGGAGATCTTGGCAGTCACCTTCCATGTTGGCTTTGACCAGCTCATAAGAGTCATTACATGTACATATGTAAAAGAATTAATGAATTCAAGACATATGCTGCTTGGTGATAACCATTTCATGATGAAACCTCTTGAAACAGGAAAAGGTATTTTTACTATTAGGAAGTGGGACTCGATATTTCATTTTTATTTATATCTTCAACACTATTCTCAAGAATATGGTTTCTTTTTTTTATCAATCTTTTTATGGATCACTTCCCTCAAAACTGTTTTAGATGTGATGATGTTAAATGATTCCTTCTAATACATCACGAAGTGTCGCAACAAAACAACCTTTTAAGGTATAAATATAGCCCTTACCGTTGTGAACAATATCTTTTGACTTTGACAATAAAATAAAGCATTGGAAAATTAACGAATTCATGAGTAAACAATATCCTCTTTAAGTTTATTAATGAAATAAATTAATTCTTGTCTCACTTAGTTTCTTCAACTTTCCCAAAATGATGGTTTACATTTTTTCTTTTTAACCCTCTTAATTGTATTATGTAGGTAATAAATTTAGCTGTTTACTTATGTTACATATGTTGAATAGCTTTTTTTTACTCAGATTAATTTATTGCACATTAATAATAATGGGGGTGGGGATAAGATTTCTTTTCTTGTAATGGTTGTTTCAAGTGTGTAACCTTGTCCTTTTGCTAAATGTCAGTATTTAGATCTTGTCCATTCATAAAACTAGGTTTCTATAAAATCTTTTTATTCTTCTATGTGTCTTTTAATATGACCTAAATAACTTTCCTGGCTGTCTACTGCAATTAATCAGGTTACATTCAAAAGACACATATTTACAGAAGGGAGAACTGGCTGAAAAAATTTGCTCGGCTGCGTTCCTCTTTGTTGGACGTACCTTCTTAGGTAAAAGTCTCAACTTGATTGAATGTTCTATTTGCCAAAAATAGAAATAGTTTTCAGAACTTGGCTGAATTGTGTACATGTTTTTTTTCTCTTTTTCTCTTATTAATAACATAACTGTGCATTGTCTATTGGGATCTTTTTGTTATAAACCTCTACATATCACTGATTTTTTTCTTATGTGTGTATGTATGTATATGTATAATGGATGTATTTGAATTTCTGATCCTTACTGGGTACCCAACTATTGTGGCCTTGTTTCAAACTAAGCTAAATATGAAAAGTATTGAGTACATTCTGCTTCAGAATTGACCGTGTATATACAGATAAGTCTAACACGAGGCCACAGTGAGGTGCTGAATGGGGATCAAACATTACTGTATTAAAAGCTTGTTAACTATTACTACTGATTATAAACTATGGATTTCATACAATTTCTGCAAGGATCAGGAATTTTATGAAATCAACAAGTTTCACTATCTTACACATATATGAACATTTCTTCACATTCTCTATCTTACTGTAGACTTCTTGATTATCTACTACTTCTAAGCTCTTAATTAGGTAAATGAATCTATTTCACCTGCACTTTTATTTTAAAACAATTGAGGGGGGTTTTTGTTCTTCTTTCCATTAAAATACTTCATTTTTGTTGATTCCCCTTTAAAGGTGTCATGTTTGACTTCAAACTTGTTGTTAATGAAATAATTTTTCTTTTTTTTTTTTTTTTTTAGGTAAGTGGTGTTGTTTCAGAAAATAATTGGTAAGTGTTGATAACTTTTTCTTTTATGAGATTTTTTTTTTCTTTAAAAAGGAACTATACCTCTATACAGGTATCTCCTGATTAACAACCTAATCATTTATCAACCAACCAGTTACAACTGCAACTGCTTGTACCAACAACTTTTGCAGGTGCAAAAATTATTTTTTGCTCCATTTTTAAAACTTCTTTTTACTTGCTTTTTTGAACTTCTTTTTTCTTTTTTTAAAAAAAAATATTCTAAAATCTTAACACCCTAACAATGTATAAAGTTATTTGTAATGACAAATCAATTCCATTCATCAATTCATAACTAGGGGGAGAGAATTGATAGAGTAGTAGTTAGAGCGGACCATTGGATTTAAGTAGTGTCCAAAAAGGTTTAATGACAAACCATTAGACCTATTCGTTTTTTATTGAAATATCGTGTGTAGAAAATGTAAAACCGAGAAAGGTAAGCACATACCTACCTATATGTCTCAGGTTTTTTGGTAAATTTTTGGTACAACACAGTACTACTATGTAGGAAACTTTGAATGTTTTTGAAGGTGAAACTGCATGTTACTAAAAAATTGAGTCAAACGTGGGAGGGTTGGATTTTCAAGCCCGAAGACAAGGATTTCATTTAACAACTGTTTCGTCTGGCAGCTCAGTCATTAGAATGGAACCTGGTTGTTAATGTGTATATATATATATATATATATATATATATATATATATATATATACACACACTAATGACTAGTGCATTTGGTAAAAATAGTTACCTGTGTTTCTGCAGAGTTTTAGCAATTTCTTCACATTATCTTACTCTAAGACTTGATACAGCACAACTTAGTGTAGATAAATTTTACATCTTATCAATTTCATCTGAGGTCTTATTTAAAAGTGACAACTTGTATAAGTGGAAGAGTACAATGTTTAAATTGTTGTTAGAAGATATTTTTATCAGCGAAATTACTTTTCTGTAGAATAGTCTATAATTCATGCTTTTACTGGATTTGAGGCCACAAAAACCTAAAGAATATCATGGCGATGGCATATTATCATTAGAAGATTGTTTGAAAAAAGTTATTGCTTTGAATGGGTCATATTTTGATTAAATATTAACTATTTTTTGTTGTTTATATCATCCTTTATGTTACAATTGAAAAACAATCTGCTTCTTATTGTTTTATGGCCAGTCACTGAAGTTTTCTTATTAGGCACCTCATTTTCTTCAAAGCATATCCATATTTTTCCTGTTGGTGATTAAACTTACTGGATACTTTCATTTTGCTTTATGCTACTTTTCTACTTTAACGAAGAAAAGTGAAAATAGTTTTCAGCACTTGTTGCACCGAGCCGTTATAGAGGAGGGCACACCGTCGCCCAGTCTCTTATACCTTCCGTCATTCCAACCTCTGACAACTCAGCCTAACATAGCATTATCACGATTTTGTGGGGAGGGGAATACTTACCATTTTTTTCCCATATGAATAATGGTTTTTGTGTTTTCGCATCATGCCATTTTGACATGTGAAAGGTTTTCATAGAAACTCTCTATTTTCAGATAATGTAGAAAACCTGTACTCTCTTGAGCTTGCACTTGTAAAGATTGGATATTTCTTGGAAGTAATTTCTGAAGAGCAATTTTTTAAATTCATTTGGTGTTTGCCTAAGTTCCCAGTGGTCTTTTCTCTCTAAAATTAGGGACTGAATACGCCGTTGAGAACTGTTTTTTGTTGGAAACTTTTGCAGGTACCTCATGTATTCTAGTTGACAATATCCATTTTTGCCCTGTTTTTGGATGTACTGCACAGTTCAAATCATGCGGTTATGAGTTTGTAATTTTGCCTTTTGGAAGCAATTTTTTTTCCTGCAGTTAATGATTTTCAAAAGAGTAACCAGTTAGCTTTCATTAGGGATGGTAGGGAGACCCCCTCCTGAGGGCCACACACTCAGTTCCAGAGATGAAAGTAACTCTATTCAGAATAAGCACTCTATACATCTTCTAAAGGTCTCCTGTGAAAACCCAAATAATTATTCCCACTTTGGGATAGGTTACAAAATAGACTATTTGCGTTCACAGTAACTTAAGTTCTAGTTTTTGCTGCTTCTACTAACATAATTGTGATTTTTTTTTCTTTCTTTTCTTTGTCTAGCTTTTCTAGAAAAAGTAATTATATATTATGTTCACAATTGTAGAAAATTTGAATAAAAAGAAAACGCCTTTGTTTTTATTTTGTTTGAAAAAGTAAGATTCAAGCTGAACCCACACAGAAGCTCCATTGCCAAAAAAAACTTCCTGTGACAAAGGTTTCATATTAGTGTTTCAACATACCCAAAGCCTTTCATCATCTTCTGCTAAAATGTGTTAAGAAAAACTTTCATTCTTTGGAATCATAAGTTCAATCCCTGGCCTAGGCACTGATTGAGTAGACTGCCTCATTAGCTAAGCAGTGTGGCACTTTAAGAAGAGATTTGTAGAAAAAAAGTTTTGCGTTGAAAACTCTAGATATATAACATCACATTTCATCATAAACTACTGAGGATGTAAATTGATGAAAATTGATAAATATCAAATCTGGTGCCCTATTTATAAGAATTTTGTTATATTATCCGAGATTATCACTTTTTAAAGGTTTTTCCTTTTGAAAAACTGGAATTTATAATGATAGAAAAAAAGACAGCCTCTTCTCTTTTTTTTCTGTTGCTAAAAATTGTAGTGTCTCTAGTGTCGAGTGACATCATGAGTGAGACTGCTACTTGTTATATGGGAAAAACATAAATCGAGCAAAAGTCAGCTTTTTTCACAAAAATTTTATGGGACCCCCAACAACCTCTTGCAGAACCTTAGGATCCCATGAAAAGGATGCTTTAGATATCCTGACACTGGTTGATTTCAATTTATATAACTAAAAATGTGGCATTAATTTTTCTTAACCTGCAGTTCACAGATTGCATCGTTCAGCTTTTTATATATGAGGAATATACCGAATGCCAATTCTGACTGATTTGAATTGTAAATTTCTTTTCAATATTTTATTCTCTGCTTTGAAAATAGAACAGCGATGCCTTTGTGTAGTTCACTGCTTTTTTAAAGGGTTGTAGGTTTATTATGAACAGATGTTGGAACTTTTATAAATTGTATATATCTGTGTCAATGAAAAGTGTTCTCCTGATTTCTAATTTAAAGAAAAAATAAAATCTGTCACTCACTTCAATGAGATGGGGTTTTTTTTTTGTTTTATTGAGTTCCTGAATGAGCCTCTTGTATATTCAACCTTTCAGTACAAGTTTAGTAGTATGGTCCCACCAAAAGAGTTAGTAAATAGTATTGTTTTAATTTTGCATCTTTTACTCAAACATTGCTGACATTCCTGTTGTACCACATTAGGGGGTAAAGCATTTGGGACTGCAATCACTGGAACATTAAACATGAAAAAAAAAAAAAAAGCGATACTACTAGCTCTGTAAGACGGACCGCACTTCTTTTTTGGGTGCAGCTTTACTTATACCAACTTTTCATTTTTTTTATACACAACTAAGTTTTATTATTTCCAGGTGCACAAAAATAGTTTACATCTTTCAAAGATTTGGTTAGTCAGGAGGAAGTCTTGAGTGGGGGCACCTCAGGCTTGAGCAGAATTTCAGGAATAGGGGGTGATTGAGGGTAACATTTAGAGTGCAAATTATGAGTATAGTAATCTTTTCGTAGGGTTTTCTCACCCATGCACCTCATTAAAAAAAAATTATAAAAACTAGTATATAGTAGATCTCATAAAGAGATTCTTCATAGCAGGGGCTGGATAAGATTTACTAGTTTGGTTCTTGGGGGTTTCATGTTGACAATTTCGTATTTCTTCAGTTATTTTGGGATTTTATGGTTATAAAATGAATCATTATATACAGTTGTTTATTTAGTTCATGGGACTTTTTTTTGTTGGTCACACCGAAAACTGACGTTCATGTTTTAAAATACAGAACCCTAAAAAAAAAAAAAAGGACCAAATTGCATTTTTTTCCATTTGTTGCCTTAGAATTCAATTTGAAGGTGTTAATTTGAGATTAAATTTTGACTTGATTTTTATTTTTTTAGCCCCCCCCCCCCCGGTACGAAAAATTTTCCCAACCATTGGGAATAAACATATTAAATTCATTTCATTTGTTCACATGCCCTCTCAGGTGAGAGATTACATTTTTTGGTCTTTTACAATGAGGAAACATGAAGAAAAACATGTAACTTTTTCGTCTATATATTCAGAAGTTTTTCCAGACATCTTCAGGTGTATAGTTTTTTCATTAAGAGAGAATCCTCCCTCCTCCTCCTCTCTTGTGCATCCTTCATGGTCTTGTGCTCATTTTGACATTTTTGAAATGAAGGTTATTTATCTCTAGCATGTCATCCACAAATGGTGAGAGAACAAGCAGGCTTACTGTGAATGGCACTTTGTGTTATGTTGAACCTCAATATCAGTTTTGTGGTTTATTCTCAGTTTCTGCCGGTGATCTCTGACTGTGTTGAAATGCAACCATTAATCTATTTCATCCATGGGTTTTGTTTTTTTAAATTTTCTGCACATATCAAGATTGTTGATATTATTTATAATTATTCACACTTTGGCTTTCTCTTTTAGATCTCCTTTCAGCCTTTACTTTAGAGGCTCCCAGAATAAAAGATTTTCTGTTTCATTTCAAGTGTCTGTTGGAATTACCTGAAACATTCTCAGTAACCCAGAGGTTATTGAATGATGTAATGGTTATTGGCACTGTAAATAGCAGGGTGCTCAGAGCCCTTTGGCCCTCTGATGCAGTCCATCTGAGTGAAGGTTACTCCAACTGAAAGAAAAATCCCTTAGAAGGTCCCAAGTCCAGGTATAAGAGGAGGGCTGGTCATAGCTGCAACTCAACTCTGTAAAAACGCTACTTATTACTGAAACTGTAATAATGTTTGCAGCCTTATGTTCCACAAGGAATCTTAAGCAATGCAGGCAGTGACAGTGACTCCAGTCTTTGCCAAGATCTCTGGATACGTGTCCATAATATTTAAGTACAGAAGCTAAAAAAAGAAGAAAAAAAATTGATCAAGTGCTGTTTTCTTTGTGCATAAATCCCCACCACAAACTCAAAATCAAACTCCCAACCCTTATGGGTGGGATGGGGGATTATGAACTAAGTGAACTTAACATAGCAATTTCCACTGGTAATGAAAGTTTTGGTTCCTGTGTCAAATGGTTGTTAGTTTTATAGTCATAATGAGACAAGGTCAGTTCAAGGATTAAATCAAGTTAGTTTGAAGAGCCTTTTGTCATGTTGATAGTTAGTATGTATATGACACCCTTGAAGTGAAAGATGAGAAATTTGACATGGGGGGGGGGGGCTAGGGTCACTTATTTCATGTATGTAATCCAGAGCCAAGGACTGCTTTCTGAAGCCTTGTAAAGAGGAGGAAACCGGGTTTTTTGTGGGAGACAGTTGCTGAGGGGTCAGGGGCATGAAAACCCTTCACTTTGAAAATGTAAATACCTGTCCATTTTTGTCCCCCCCCCCCCGTTCTTGTGTCTGATGTATTTCCTCCCATATTTTTTCTGTATGTAGTTGTTTTTTTTTTTGTTTGTTTTTTTTTCTTAAATCCTATAGATTATGTAATGAATAACTTAGTTTAATGGAGTTCATAAAAGAAGAGGCATTATGGGATGGCAGGTGAATAGATGCCATGTCCGTAGTGTAAGTTGTCTCACTTCCGCCATGGATGAATATTTCATTTGAAGTTTATGTTCACTTCCTACTAATGCTCTCGAGTTACGCAGAAATCCACCTCTTTCTGAACTCTTCAGATGTATTGATGTCTGTTTATGGAATCTGTTATTATCAGCATGTAACCTAGTACTATTTGTCTCCTGTTACTTGAAAAGGAGATCGTTCAGCCAACTAACTCCTATTGTCTTTGCAATGCTATGAAAAGTCCAGTCTGCCACCCCAACAATTTCTTTGATCAATAATATGATAAGGTAATGGCAATCAAGCTAGTCTAGCAGACCATTATGTCTGTATTTAGTTTGATCCTCTCTGACTGACCCATGCTTGTGGCCTTGTGCCAGACTAAGCTGAATGAATACCTATGTATTTTTCCATTGAGATTTTTTTTTTTTCTCCATGAAAACTCTGTTTAAGCCAAGAATGTAGAGTAATTCAAGTGAGTGATTCTTAGGGGTATGAAAACAGTCTCTGATATGAAACTTTATATGAATTGACTCTAAGAGATTACATTATTTCAATTTAAAGTTTGTGTAAATATTTATAGAATTTAGTTTATCCTTTGACTGGTACTGGAGATATTTTCCAAAATGTAAATGGTGGTATCTTGTATAGATCACTTTCCTTCTTCCAAAAAACAAAGTTAGACTTCACATAATGGCTTCTTATTCAGAAAATATGTAGACCTTAATATAAGCAGATGAAATAACACTGATGTTGTTTAATGATAATCAAAAATATTCAAAAACCAGCACATTTTCAGACTGTCAAAACTTAGTGGGTGGGGAACATGAACATACCCAAATCTCAGATTTCTATTTCTCATTTTCAAAAATGTTCTTCCTTGAAAAATCTGTTTATTTTTTTTCTTATCTAGGCAGTGAAGCTTCTTTTATGCTTGATCAAAGAAATAAATCTAGTCTAATGTTGAAATTCTTTCAAAGATTGAATTGACCTCAAAGAAGTTTGATTTGAAGAAAATAAGTTAATTTGATTATTAATTTACAGGATTTAGGGAAAATATTGCTTGCTTTCCACAGAAAAATACATTTATTTAGCAGGCATGTGTATCATTTATATTTGTACATAATCAAAATGTCAAGTAACCCACTTTCAACTCTCCCCTACCATATCTACTGTCAGTGTGTGTTTGTTTCAAAATTTTTAATGCATGACAGGAAATGTTAACTCCTAATCAAATACTTGTTTCAAATTTCTGAATTACAGACTGCTTTACTTATATGTAATTGAACAAAAAAAAAGTTTCAAATATGATGTTTAAAAAAAAATTGATCAGTAAAACACCATTCTTTCTGAATAACCATGTTCCAGAAGCATGCAAATAGCGTAAACATTAATAATCTAATTTCTCTGGGGTCTTATCTTTATGTAAGTGTTAATATTTTTGGCATGCAAAAGATATTGAATTTTCATGAAATTAAAAGTGGGATGGGGTGGTTAATTTGGAAAAAAAAATTCCATAACTTTTTCTTGCAAATACCCTTTTTGTAAGGAAATTCATTCAAAATTGAATAAATACTGAAAATGTTGTTGAAATTAGCTTATTAGTATATTTTTGGTGAAATTTGTGAAAATGGGCTAAATTTTCCTATTACAAATTTTTATGGTTAACTTTTTCACAAGTGTAAACAAATTTTCAACCATCATTATCTCCTAGGATTATATTGTCTACACAAATAAATTTTAGATCATTATTTTCTTACTTATTAATAACGTAGAGATTATTACAATTCTTGAAAATGCTAAGATGAAAGCCCATCAGCAAAAGTTGTACTTATCAAACATGGATAAGCTAATGTATATGCCAGACTATAAGACAGGGTTTTTGTAGGACTCCCAATCACTGCAACTCATCCAGGCTCCATAATAGTCTATGTAGTCATAATGCCATTGCATTGGACGTTGTAATATTGGCATATTTAAAAAAATAAATAAATGGCCATCTTATACATACTGGCATATACAATATTCAGTAAGTTACTGACTACTTGAGAGTGACTGAAAAAATTTCTCTTGAGAAATTTCTTTTTGTTGGAGCAGCTGAAAACATATCTCACGAGAAACTTCTTTGTCCTCGGTCTTTTTAGTGTGGCAGTGAATATGATTGTAATTCAAGACAACTTGTTGATGGTGTTGAAAGCAGTCAATGCAATGCTTGTTCTGAAGCGTGCCTGAAGTTTTGCTGACACGCAGCTGAGAGACGTTTCGTTGGGCGGACATCTCACCAAAATGATTTTTCGCAGATTGGACTTTTTCACTGATGGATATTATGTTGAAAACTTTTTTGTCAGGTTTTACTTATGAATTGACGTGTTTATTGTTTATTTTCTTAAAATATTTATTTTTCTTAATGCAAAAAAAAAAATGAACTTACTCAAACATATGTTGAAACAAATTTTTGTTATTTTAAATTTTATTTTGTTTTTTTTTTTTTGCTGACGGACATTGTCTCTATCAGTCGACTACTTGAAAGTTGAAAAAAAAAAAATCCTTAAAAAAAAATAATTTTGTTTTACATCTTGGATAACATTAAAAAAACAGCGTGATGATGCAATACAAATGTTAAAGTTTAAGGAGGATTAGAAATTGACACCTAATTGTAATAATGTGATTAATCAAAAATCTTAAAGTCTTGTTCTCAAGTTTTTGCTTCACATTAAAGAAAAAAAAGCTTAAATTTCTGTTTAGAGAAACAAAAAAACAAATTTAAGTTATATAAACATAGATTAATTGAATTTTATCATGAAGCAGGTTTAAGATTTTTGAAATAAAACTGTTAGAAATCTCAATGAAAAATCTTCCAAAAAATAAGGTAGACTGCAGAAAATAGATTCAAAGAAAATTAGTTAATTTTGTGATCAATTGATTTGATTTAGAAAAAACTTAAGATATATTGAAAATTACACTTGTATACTGTGGGTGTCTGCAATGTTTTTAATGTAGATGTTTTACATCTAAGTTTTGATCATTTTGGTTTTGACTTCAGATGCAAGAAATCTTTAGAAGTGGAAAAAAAATCCTGTTTCAATAAATTCCCTCCTTTTACTTCATGGCATACTAAGCTAAGCTTATGTTATTAGTGTAGATTGACTAAACTCATTGGAGAAAGGTTTTTTTTTTCTGCTTCGTTTTGTTTTGTTTGTCTTTGATGTCTGGAGAAATTAAAATGTCAAATCTAATTTCCTTAGGTCCTTAAGTTGATCAAGTCTGGTTTTGTGAAGGGGTCTGGCTGAATGATTTCTGTCTACATAATTTTTTTGCCTTTTGGTTAACATTCCTAACAAAATATTTAGTTTTATACCAAGAGAACTCCCTGATAGTCCTTGGAAATAATGACCCATACCACTGATCAAATAGTTTGTGTCTGGGTCTGAATAAGGATTCATGCCTTTCTCCTGGATTTGAGAGGAAATGATATTTGTTGTATTCAAAGATATATTCATATTCAGTTACTCCTGTGACGCGTAAGGCAATCACCATGTGCAGACCTTAGCCAATATGCTGGTGTTGTTCCAGGTTCTGGTGACTACTCTGAGGTTCCTCTTCTCTGACTGTTGCCAGCTCATTTTGGGTCCTCATTGTTTCTCTGGCCTGTTGGCGTCCGTTATCTATTTTAGGTTTTTGGTGGAAAGCCTCAAGACATTCTCTTAGCAGCAAATGGTGTTTGACATGGGGAGCTGTTGTGATCTGTTTCTGATTTCATAATTTGACCTATAATCATCCTGTTAATGATACCCATTATTTGTTCTTGCCAGGATTCACTTCCATAGAGCATATGATTATAAAGAAACGAAATAGTAAATTATGCAAAGAACTTACAATTATTGGCCTCTCCAATAAAAATTTGGTGTTGAAATTAATTTGGCTTCAGGAGAGACTTTGTAATGGAAAGTCAATTTGAAGTGAGAGAGGAGAAAAAACTAATTCTTGTAAAATGAAACAATAGTTTGATCTGAGTGTAAAGGTCAATAGATCATGTACAATTTGGGAATTGTAATTAAAAGATTAACCACAGTAAAGTAGTTTCTAGCACAATTAAAGAGTAGGTTTACTACTATACACCGATTCATTCAAACCGTTGTTCTTGATATCGGTTGTTATAGTCACGTTTCGGCCGCTGTACCCTTTGGATTTCAGGTGTCTGTTTTATTCAATAATGTTCTTGGAATTTATAACTGGGCCCTTTATTACAATGCAGGAGAGTAGGACACCATGAGTGTGAATTTTACAAGTATGCAATGAGTAGATTAGCAGATTTGTTGAAAAAAGGTTAAAATGCTGATTATGATATTTTGAAAGAAATTATTTACAAAAAGTGTAAGATTGGATATTTTCACAGATGCAAGGTTTAAAGTAAGCAATGGGTTTTTTTAGTTAGTTAAAAGCTAGCATGGCTATTTTGTACAAGTGGCTGATCACGGGGTCAATAACTGTGAGACATAACATCCTGCAGCTGGGATCCCAAAGGCGCTAGGAATCAACTGATGGATTGATATCCCAGGTCAGGGGATGACCTAGAAATTAGTGGCTGAGGAAGTTTCCACAAAGAAGTTGAAAATATGTAGGCAGGTTAATTTGGCACAGAACATGCAAATTGGCCACTTCCCAGTTGCTGGTGAGCGAGGAATAATTTGATATTTTTTATGTTTTCATATGGGACCTATGGTAATGTCGCACCTGCTAGGGGAGATCTTTGGATTCCTTAAACTCCTTCTCTGTGCCTGGAAGAGACATAAATATAGGAGCGGTGGACACAGTAAGTCATATTTGAGCCACACGACCATAAAACAGTTCTCATACTGCTGTCCTTGCTAGGGAATATCTTATATTAATTAATTCTACTGTTGATTTATTCTTGTGATTCTGCTTCTATTCACTCTGTTTGATTCTAGCACCTGACTCAGGAATTGAACCTTCAACCATCAGGTAGATTGCAATGCTTAACAAAACACATCCAATAGGCCAATGTCCCATAGGAAAATCAGGTTTTGATGCTTTAAAATAATGTCTGTTCTTTCCTGATCAAAGGCCCCCCCATATGATGAGGATAATAGTTTGCATGAATCCATGTATAGTAGTGATAGTTCCTCATCTCAGGAATTCAGACTGAGATTAGGTTTGGTTGAATACATTTTTCTTGTGAATTGGAAAAAGTTATTGGTGAAAATAGGGGAGAAAAAGTGAGAGGGTGGGGGGCTTGCAATCCCATCCAAAGGCGGGGGGGGGGGGGCTGATTTGCCCTAAAGTGCTTCTCTAATTTCAGAATTATGGAGAGCAAAGCACTGACAAATTTAGAATTACAAATGTATTTAGAAATGCATCTGGTTGTCAAGTAAACTCTTGAATCGGTGGCATAGATAAAAACAGCTGGCAATATGGAAACATTTATGTTAATGCATTGCAAAAATTTGCAATCAAATATATCCTGGTTTCATTCTTGATTATTCCAGCCTTTTTGTTTACTGCAAAGTACATTCAACTGCTTGGCTACGTTTTTCTTGTACAAAAAAAATCATGTAAAAAAGTGTCTTCTTTGTATGTTTAAAACAGTTTTATTTTCATACGACTCTATTGTTAGACGAGTTCTGGCACTGGGCTAACTTGAGACAAATTATCTTGTCTGGGCCAGCAAACTGAAGAGCTATACAATTTGGTATCCCGTCTGACATCAAATTAATTTACAGAGCAAGTATTTGGGTTCCATCCTTTTCTTTGTCATTCAATTGTACTGCAATATATATTAATTCCCAGAAGCACAAATACTACCCAAGACTCTAATAGTTATAAAAAGTTTCAAAATAGGGACACTTTCAATAAATTTTGATCAAAGTCAGTTTAAAAGTAAAACCCAAATCCATGCAGCAAGTTAAAAAAAACAAATTAAATGTAAGGGCTATCTGGAAAGTATCTAGACATTTTATATTAACAAAAAAATAAATATCCCATCTACAATGGTGCCATTGTTCCCTTCAAAGAGACTTTGCTCATGGCGCTCCTTTCACTTTTTAAAACAGTCTGCAAAATTGTCTTTCCCACAGTTTGAAATCTCCCTTTCAACAGCAAAAGCCAGGAGTTGCAGGGAGCCTAATCTGGATTGTAGGGGTGTTTGACAGACCTAGGTGCTGTGGTGTTTGGCCAAAAAAGCTTGCACAAGACATGAGGAATGACTACCTCATTCATTATGAATGTGATAGTCACACAGTACTCAAGCTCACTCGATGATGAGTAACACACTGAGTGTTTGTTTTTGTTAGTTCCCCTTTTATTGATTGCCCAGTCACATCAAAGTCATGCGACTGATACACGATATATCCTCAATGGCTGGACACTTTCCAGATAAACTTTGTATGTATATTTATTAACTTCATTCGTTGACGTCGAGAATATTTCGAGCCCTTGATATTAATTTCCTTACTTATCTTGTGTTATTTTGAATTTTTTCAGTTTTCAAATGTTTTCTTTCCAAAATGGTTTCATTTTTGTAATGGTCCCTTCCTGTAATTCACTCAACTTTTTAAGTCAAGAAGAAAAAAAGTATAAGCAATTTCCTGTTGACTCTGAGAAAATGTTGTCAATGTGAAATTCCTGAATAATTGTCGAGTAAATACTTTTGAATAGCAATGCTGACTGATATCTAAAGCCTTCTTTCTCCATTATCCTTATTTCTATTTGCTCACTGACCCCCTCTCCTCTTTGTCTATACTTGTGTGGAACTCACTATACATGCTGACATTGTTTAATTCAAGAATAATACAGGTATAGAGAATTGAGAAGTCTATTGAACCATCAGGTTACTAATTTTTTTGTCTTGAATCTGATTGGTCCTTCAGCTTGCACGCTGATCATTTTATAGCAAGTGGATTTTTATGGTGTATTGCAAGCCTCAGATCCAACTTTTTTATTATTTTTACCCATAGCAGTGGGGAACACTGGATTCCACTCTTAATTTTGGATTCAGAGTTGTCTTTTTCATGATCTGGTGGCCAACCAAGGCTAAAGAGCCTAGTCTGTCCTATTATTTTGCCTATAGCTGGGGGTGGACAATAGATGAATTCATGCCTTTCTTAAGGGCATGAAATAAATGAAAACAGTCTTGGTTGGAATGTGGATTTGGTTTGCTGATTTCTATTTTTCTGTGCTAGTAATTGTTAAGTTACTCTGACCTCCCACAATTGTGGGTACTTTAAATATTTTACTAAAGAAGCATCTTCATGCATTGAGGATATCACATTATTTCTTCCTTTTTTCTTATCGTAAGCACTTATGTTTAACAGATGAACACATTTCTATGGTGCTTTTAATAGTAGTATAAATGTATTCATATTAAATAAGAAGTTTCATAACCAAGGGATTCTGTGAACTTGGGTTGAAAGCTTAATTTATGGGCTAATTTGCTTTCCACTTCTGTGAACACACCCAGGTTTTTAGCACACAGATTTTGTTTTCCGTTAAATCCTCTGGGCCTGTAATATTTTTTTTTTTGCCACAGAGTTAGAGGTAGATTGGTTTTCAGAACATTTAGAACATTCATTTTAGTGTGAAAAAAATATACAAATCGTATATGCAAGCACATATAACAATCATATTCACACAATATCTAGGGCCTTAAACATTTGCAATGATGTAATAAACACCAGTTCTTTTAGGAGTGTGTCAGCTGATGAATGTTGCGTTTCTTTTAATTTTTTTCCCCTTCTATACAGCAATTGGATATTTTCCATACATGGTCTATATTAGGATTGCAAATAAATGCCAACCATTCTATTTGTTGCTAGAATTAAGAATGCACTTGCCATTCTTGTGAATCTTCTGGATTTACCAACTCAGCTTTTTTTGTATTTACTTCTTTTGGCTAAAACTAAATGAAAAATTCTTTTTCCTACTTATACTAATATTGATACCCTGTTGGAATCAAACTTCTGAAGATAAACTCATATATGGTCTGTCAGGAAAGTATTGAACCATTCAATATGAACTAAAAATAGCCTACCTAGGGCTAAATGCCTCAGTGCCTACCAAGTACTCCCCTTGGGACGTCACACACTTATCCCAGCATCCTTTCTACTTTTCAAAATGGTCCGCAAAGTTCTATAGCCATCAGCTGCCTATTGTGTTCTCCTTAATTTTGTCCATGGTTTGAAATCTCTTTGAGAAAAGCCTGTCATGAGACATCTTTGCAAATTAGGAATTTATATTTTGACACGGGAAAACATTTATTTTTAAAGGCGATGTTTCAAATTATCGAGGATCTATCTTTTTGGTAACTAATCCTTTTCTCCTAATATTCTTTGAAGAAATTGTCATTTTCCGTGAATCTGTTCTATTGAAATATGCAGAGAAAGACTTTCCTTAGGCTTTGGTGGAAATAATATTAGCTTGATTTTATTATTTATCTGATGAAGCATTGTCAACCATCATTAATATTTAAGTAGTATTTCTAATTATCCTTAATTGTAGTTGCTTTTTCATTGCCCAGATTGTTAGTCTATGGCAGTGGTACAGATTGGAAATTAAGAATAAGTTCCAGGTGAGCATTCTTACTCTTTTCCCTTTTTTACCTCAGGAAGACTACCTATCTACAGCAACTATTCTACTGACTGAGCTCCTAGAGCTTTTATGGTTGGCAGAAGATCAAATTTAACCTTTAAACTCTTCCTTTTATTTTTCCCTGATTGCCTGATGCCAGTCTTGACTAGAGTTTATTCTTTATTTCTGATCTGCTTGGTTTACTCACTGATGTAGACTGACAGCCTGAATCGTGGCAATGAGAAAGATTCAAGAAATACGAGTCAAATAGATCACTAATAGTTCAATGGAAATTTGGAAAAATGTTCTTAATTATTTAATGTTTTTCTCAACAGAATGAAAAATATACTATTCCTCGTGAATGCTAAAAACAAATAAGATGATTATTTATGAGTAATTTATTTTTCTTCCTTCTATTGAGTGTGTATTTGTGGTTTGACATAGCTGTAATGATTAAATTGAATCTCTCCAGTTGTTAACCCTTCCATCTTATTGTTTAGTTACCATGGCATAAGACAGAATACTATTTTCTATATTGCACTCATAACACTTGCAAAGAAAAAAAAATCCTGTTTTTACTTGAATCTTACTAATGTAAATTTTATTCTAAACCTGTTGAAATTTCAGTTTCAATTTCAAATAACATGAAACTAAAGGCTGATGTACAAATACAAACTTGAATACAATGGATTGGTTTATTACTTGGAGCTTAGGGTTGCAACCACTCTGCTGTGGTTTCAGTTGTAAATAGATTTTACTGGGTGGCAATGCCAGCCCCATGCCCAAACCATATCCAGGTTTAGGACTAACTATTGTGACTGCCAAGCTGTAGGTTCTTTTGTTAGAGTAACCTTCCCTTAGATGGACTACCTCACGGGGCTAAAGGGCTTCAATTACCCTGCTATTTACCCCTAGTTTGCTGGTAACCATTATACAACTGTGCACTTCCTTTACAATGGATTAGGATTATGAAAAATCCAAAAAGGATTTTCTATTTAAAAATTTTTTTTTTCATTTTATTTCATTTATTTTTTAAAAATATTTTATTCCTATAATGCTCTCAGGGAGAAAAATTCTTAATTTTCATCTACAATTGATTTTGGAAATATAAGTCTCTTCGGAAAATCAGAATTCAAAATCTTGACTAAAACACCAACCTTTGGTTTCCCTAGAGTAGCATAACTACTTCAGCAATATGACAGATCACCTGACGGACTGGGCCTAGAATTTCTACTGGGAAAAACATTCAATAGGGCCCTCCTAATTTTAAAATTTAGCAAAGGAATTGAAAAAAAAACAAAAAACAAAAAAAAAGTTAAAAAATGATACAACATACAAGAAATGAACATATCTACTAATATACATTCTATCCTAAAGAAGGGCCCAACTTGAAGGGGCTCACTGGGAGATTCCTCCGCATCCCAGTCCGCCATTGCCTAATGGTTTCTATACTAGATCACAATAATAATTGCAAGTGTTACTTGGAAGTACAAATTATCCTTTCAAGGAAAAGTAAAAATACAAGATGCCTGCTCAGAATAAACACACTTCAGTAGATATTTTGAATATGCTCTTCAAGAAGGATGAGAAATTCAGTGAAACCACCTTGACATATCCATCTACACACACTCACTTGCATATTTTCAATTATTTTTCCTACTTGAAGTTCACTAGTTCAAAATATACTTTTAGCACGTCTTGAAGTCCCGGGAAAATGTGGCCTAAAAACAATAATTCCTTGGGGAGAATCTAATGAGCTGATGAGTGTCCTTGTTCTCAATTTAGGGCTAATAAATCTAAGAAGTTGGCCTGTCATTTCTGTGACAAACAGTGAAATGTCAATTAATTTGGTGAAAAAAAAGAGAAGAGGTTGAAAACAGGAAAGGAGTCTTATTCAAGATATTTTAAGTGAAACTAAGAAAGAATGCTTGCAAATTGTCAAATTAAATGGGTATAAGTAGTAAAAGTTTAGGGCAAGGAAGTGAATGACAGAAAAATGCTGTTACATAGAAAATCTCCCAGCATTTAACGAGAGTGTTTCCTGTCTGAATTTCTGAGACAAGGTATTGTTAACTATCGTATCAGACCATTCATCCGTCAAGCTTCGGACTGGAGGTGAACCATTTTTATTTCTTATTTTTTTACCCGTTCTTAGTTTCTTGTTTGTTTTTTTTACAAAGTATAAGTTATGGAAAGCGGAGGAGAAAATTGTGTTTAGCTGATGTAAGTCCATACGTTTGTAAAGCCGGGTTTGTTTGATCTCTATTAATCCACTTAGAATCCTTAAAATATGAATTATAAAAAATTTTGATGATAAGTAAAAGAAGAACAAAGCAGTTTTTAATGTATGCAAATAAGTCCACTCCAAGGACAAGGTCTGTTTATTCAAAATGAATCCACTGAAGACCACTCAAATTCTGGCTTGAAAGGTACTGCAAGAGAAGCAGCTCAGGTATTGTAGGTTGAGGCTCAGGCTAAACTTCATTTGAAAGTTCTGTTTGATGTTTGCAAACCTGTCCAGTAGATTCTGTTTTTTAGGATACTCCAGTTTTTCTTTAATGAAGAAAATATAATAAACATCCACATTACATGCTGCTCACTGAATCATCTCCTCTGTCAGGCTGATGCACCTATCTATTAGACACATCCTCTTCTTTCATTGCACTGTTATCATCATTCTCATCTGATTTGTTCTCATCAGAATTTATTAGCATATCAACAATTCTACTATCAATGAGCTGGAGTGAAATTAGAGCATTGGCATCTAATGTTTATTTACTCTTGCAGCTTGTTCATCTAGCAAAGGCAATTGTACATCGCAGCAGCTATCAAACTGAAACTGATATATATGCAATGCAAAATTTACCAATTTAAAGAATAACTGCTTTTCTAGTTGAGCAGGCTTTCTGCAAGCCAGATTGTCTGGTATCTATATTCCACATTGAATGATTTGAACAATTTTCCTGATTTTTGTTGTCTTTATTACGATGTTTGGGTAGCATACCCTCCAGTCTCTTGCTGAGATGTCTGTTGCATTTAGTAACCTTTTGGGAATGTTGAAGAAAATCATTCATTCTATCCACATGTTTTATGAGATCAATCTTTGAGTCGGTGTAGAAATATCCATTGGCTCAATGTAGAGGCTGATCAGTGTCAAAAGAATGAATTAATGGTAAATTATGATAGCTTTTATTTTCCTCTCTCATTTGGGAAGAGAAAGAGATTATAATCAAAACATACTTGTGTTAAAATAATCTTATTATTCAGCTTGTTTGTAACTGACAGTTATGTTTTCTGATAATTAGAAAGCATATCCTCATATATTTTATCCTTTCTCTTCTCCCTACCCATCCATACACATTTGCAATGTAATGAACAAGATTAAGAATGAAAGGAGCTCATGCTTGAATTGGGGCAAAAGGGACTTCAAATTCATGCTAATTCTCATTCACTATCCTGAAGCCCCCAAATCGAGTTGCAGACCCCAGTAATATACACTAATAGTGTAAATAATCAACTATAATAATAATAATAATAATAATAATAGATGTACCATACTAGTTTCAATCACCTTTGCATTTTAATAGATATATTATATAGGTAACAAATTACTTCAACAAAATTTATGTTCTTTAATTGCAGAATCTGAGAGTATAATGATATCTTAGTTATCAATGTTCATGGAATTTCAGTGGGTTGAGTAAGTTAAACTATACAGATATACACCTTGATTAGTGCAGTTAACTTGTTCCAAAATTTTCTGCACTGTTCAAAGCCGTACAGTTCAAGGTCTGATTATAATTTAATGTGTTTTGGTTTTTAGCTTATACTTAGTTACGTTGATTTGTACAGCCATACTTCAACTACACACTAAACAAAACCACACTATTCAAGGTAGTGCTGTATTTCAATCCAAGTATGTTTTTATTGTAATCTTTTGATTCTTGGTAACAAGCATCATAAATTTGGTTAGTAATCCAGAAGTTATTCACAGATGAGTAAATTTGAAGATATCATATTTTAGGTGGAAAATTCCCATTCATCCTGTTGAGTAATTATTTGTGCTCAAAGGTTTTGAATACAGTTATCCCTTGCCATTTTCAAGGGTCAGGAACACCAACCGGCCATGAATATGCTAAATCTGTGGATAATTTTTACCCCCTTTCGGTTCTCAAAACCTATAAATCTTATACTATAAATATTTTGATAAACAAAAACTTTACCATTCCCAAATTTTAAATGTATAAATGAATACAGTAAAGCATATAGTAAAAAATTTGAATTTTAGAATTCAACTCCAATTTTTCTTGTGAACTGTCAATTATGGCAGGAATCGATATTTATTTCATATTTTTATTTTTTCATTTTTTTTTTTTTAATTTTTTTTTTTTCAGGCAAAAATGTCTACATCTGTTCAGTAGGAGAAAGTTTTTTTCTTTTTTTGAATGACCAACTTAAGGTTATTTTCTTGCAGTCATAAACCAAACTAAACTTTCAAAGAAGATAGTTAACTATTTCAATATGTCTTAAGAGAGCGTTGAAAAAAGTACGCAATAGATGCTAGTAGAAAGAAAATATACAATTAATTAATGAGAACCATACTTTTCATAAAAAACATGAATAATAAACAATTATTTTTCTTTTTTATCCTTCTATTTACATTCATCTTAATATTTTTGTTGCTTTTCAGAAAAAATTCAATCCAGTCTGAGAAAAGTTGCAATAAAAAGCAACAAAAATATCAAGATGAAAATGTATAGTAGCATAAAAATGAAAAATTTTCCATGATTTAAAATACTTCATCTATTAAAAAGTAAATACATCTGTTCACTGTAGGCAAAGTTAATTGGAAGATTTTAATATCTAAAACACTCTTACTCACCAGTTTGTGAGTATGAACAAGTTTAACATTTCAATTTGATTTATATTTACATTAATGAATTGTTTTTAGTTAATAATTTTCTATTGTCTTTCTTCTCATTGATAATACAAAGATTACCACAATGCATTTATGATTTTCTAAGCCTTTTATGTTTTGTTCATACTGTACAACATATTTTCCATGATGCGTTTTTTGCAGTACACTGCAAAACTCACAAAAATACACCTTTTTAAATCATTCAAGACTTCACCATGAATTATCAATAGCCAGATACAACTGTATATATACATGTATGTGTGTGCATGTGTTCATAAAGAAAATTTTACAATTGATATATATGGGTCTACTTGGACAAGTGTCCTCATCTTGGTTGTTATAGTCATGACATTTTGGCTGTTGTACCCTTCCGCCCTTCTTCAGGTGTCTGTCATAGTTAGCAGCTTCTGGGATTGTTGAACCAGACCCTTTATTTAATCCTTACGGGATAATGGCCCCATTTTCTCGGGATGGGGCCAAAAGGGTATATTATCAAACATCTCTACCTCTGCCAACATAGTTGATATAGATGAAAATAACGGTTTGAATATAACATTGAATAGACAAAGCCTGGCTGAAAATAATTTTTAATCTTTCTTGCTTCAGCTAAAGATGCCAGATTAAGTGATTAATATATCATAGGTTTGCTTAATTCTGTTGACATTAACTAATACACATAATCTTTCTTTGGATATTAGCTCTTCCACTGTCAAAACAGTTGTCATGACATCACTTCCTTAAATGGAATTCTGGGTCGTATTTCTTCAAGTAGTGAATTTTGAGGTAAAGAATTGCTTCCTACTGGCATTATACATGGATGGGAATGGCATTTAGAGACAACTGTTCTTGTTGACCTTTTCAATTTACATTTAAAATAGTGAAGATGTAATGACCCATCTGTTGAATATTGATACAGTTTTCATTTATTTCTGTAGACTCCTTGTGGAGTAGAGGGCCGCAACATCTCTGCTTCAGTTACAGTAGCAAGTAGATTTTGCAGGGTCGAATTGTTAGCCCTATGTCCAATTCTATCTGGGCTTCAGCCACTGCAAATAGGTTTTTCTCTGTCAGAGTAACTTCCTTTTAGATGGACTACCTTGCAGAGTGAAAGGGCTTCAACTGCCTTGCTATTTAACTATAGCTAATGGGAGAAATGGAAGCATGTCTTTCCCAAGGGCACTAGTGCGGAGTGAACATGAGCAGACTGCCAAAATTTGAACTCTCTCTACCAATTCTTTTTTCCGTGCTGGTAGCCACTACGCCACTTTACACCTCTGTTGCTATTGTAGTAGAAACAATTTGCAGGATAATTAGATTGATAAAATGACATAGGAGAGGTGAATTTATATTTTTATATTGATAAGGTGAATATTCCAAGGTTTGTTTAAAAAAAATTTCAATCATTCTTTGAGTCGGTACATTTCAGCTGATTGATTCCTCTCAAAGATATATTGGCACTTTGAAAAGGCTTTAGATCTGTATGTATTGAAAGGAGCAAGAATCTCTGAGAAATTCATTTCTGATCTGGAATATATTTCTGTGATTATAAGAGTTACAGGAGAATAATGAATTATCTTCATGAAACTGCATTTCATAACCCTTTCAAGATGAACTTATCAAGGTGCTTAATGTGTTAATTTTTATTTAATGTTAAAAAAAAACTATTCTTCCTTTAAATGTAAAAAAAATTCCCATATTTTGAATCAAAATCATTGTAGGATACATTTGTCCCAAAAGAGATTTATCCTGGGACAGATGGAAAACACAGAATCAGATCACTTCGCCTATATGTCTTTCTCAGTCATATAATGCAAACTGATTTCTGAGTTTGTGTGTTTTGTTTTGTTTATTGCTTTTTGTTTATTGTTTTTGTTTTTTTTTGTTTTGTTTTTTTTAAAAGTTTTTTATTTACTCATATATCCCAATAGATTGCTAAAAGAGATATACAAAGCATATATATCCCAGCAGTCATAAAAACCATGGAATATATATATATATATATATATATATATATATATATATATATATATATATATATATATATATATATATATATATATATAATGTCCCTGGAATATCAAAAAATTTAAGTGTTAGATCTGAACAATATCTGGATGAATTTCTCATTTCTAATATTTTGGGGGTTAAGCTTCAACATGTCCAATTTCTAGTTAATTTTCAGAGCCATTTTTTGAAATGTTTTCCATACATTTTAATGAGAAATAATTTTATTTGTATTTTTTTAATTAGTAATTTTTTTTTTGTTTGTTTTTCAGGAAAATTCCTGAAGTCTGAACATTATCTTCAATCAAAACGTTGCACCATGCCAAAGACCAACATCCAAATCATACAACTTGGGAATTCAAGAGAGCAGTTCTCATACCTTAATGAATTTGCACTTGCGATGATGACACAAAGCTAATTTGCAATGAAAAATTGCTCCTTCCAGAAACCAGGCTGAGGTGCCAAATTTTAGTGGCATCAGGGAGAGGAATAAAGGGAAGAAAAGAAAGAATGTCATGGCAGACTGGACTAGGCCAATGCCAGGATAAGCCTCACCCTGGGTTTGAATTTTCAGAATATTTATATATATATGCATATATACTCGTCCCACCGCATATACGCTCACATACAAATAGGCACACATGCATGCACACACCTTTTCCTCCTTCAGAAGATCATACCTGTAAATACTGATGTATGCACCTAGGTCTTAGTAGTCTGCCAGGTCTTAAATAATTTTCATTTTCTTCTGGACAAATTGTTCCTCGTATAGTTTTTCCTCTTATAGATAAATGATTTTTTTCCTATTAGTAAATCATTTCCCCTCCATTCATAGTTGCTTCTCAAAACCTTTTTCTTCTAAAATCATTTCAAGGGGAAATACCTTCTCGATGATTTTTTAGTAAAATTTAAAAGGGTTCTTGAATTTCTTCAAAAAAAAAAAAAAACATATCAGTTTTTCTTAGTTTGAAAAAGTTCAAATACTGGTCACTTCCAGCTGTTACTAAAATTCAGTTTCTTGACTATTTTTTAGGAAGAAAGATTTTAAAAATTTTTAAAGTTTTTAACCAATTTTTCAAAACTAGTATATAACAAAGTATATTTGTCAGTCAGTATTTATAATTTCGGGTGTATGAGTGAGTATTTATGTATCTATAACATTTTCAAACAGGAACCTTTTAAGTTCGATAACATAATCATTATTTCAATGGTATTATGATAGTAAACATTACCCAGTTTCATTTTTGATTCATAATCTGTCCGTTGTAGAGTAAATTGATATTGCGAGTTCTCAACTGGGGAATTTTTCTGGTAAATATTTTTCTAAACAATATTAGGTTAATTTTTCAAAGAGACAGGAAGATAGAATTTTCTCTTTAAGTTCTTTAAAGAAATCAAATATAAGGATTTGTTCTTTTTCTGTGGTCTTCACGATATATTACTGAAATCTTGCTTTTTTTTTTCTTTAGTAAAATAAATAGTGCTAATCTTTTCTTCAGAGGAACATTTGTATAAATGCTGTGTGTGTACCAAAGTTCAAGTTGTGTAACGGAAAAAAAAAAAGTTCTAATCTTCTTCAATTTAAGCTATTTCAACTGAAAAATGAATCCTCACACTTCATAGGACAGCAAGAATTCAAGAATTTAGTCTGAATAATCAATTCATTTTTGGTAAAAAAAAAAATTGAAATCTTTCCTTATAATTTTCATTCATAGGTCTTCTATACATTTTAAATGCAAAAGAAATCCAAATTTTTTATTCTTCTTACTATCACGAGTGTACAAAGTTAATCTCTTATTCATCTCGCAGTTCATGGTACTCTCTGTATAATATTTGTCCTCAACTCTGTTTTCACTGACTGCATCCGTTATTTTCTCTTCTTAAAGAAACGAAAATCCAAAATTTTATTGACTCCATGTCTTTTTTTTTATTGCCTTTCTTTTTTTTTCGAAATGCAATATTAAAAAACTAAAACTTATTCAGTAAATTTTTTAAAAAATTACCCCTTCCCCGAAAAATCATTTTACAATTTTTAATTTATTCTACCCTAGCATATATATACATTTTGACAAAAAAAAAATTGGAATTGAAATTTCTTTGCAATGTACTGTAGAAGCTCTTCTGTTGAGCAGAATCTAAAGTCTGCAGAATTGGCAGTGCTCTGCGTCTTTATTTTCCCTTCCCACCAGTATTCAGTCCGCAATGCATTTTGACAGCCCTCTGCACATATCATGACCCAATAACATGTGGATATTGGAAATTGTAAAACAAAGGGCTCTCTTAGCCCGGATCACACATGCCCACCTTTCTCGTTTGATTTTCTTCCTTCTTGTTGTGCTTGTCCTGGTACCTTTGCTGTCACACCATTATCTCTCAAAAATTGGAGATGAAAGCAGCTCTGGAACCCGGACAAACTCCAAGCCTGACCCTTTTGCCGGGGATGAAAAAATTGTAAAGTTTGATCTCTGTATGCACGTCGAAGAACTGAAGAAAATCCGTGCATCCGTCAACAATGAACTGCGTTCGCTGGAGAGTAAGCGTCAGCGTCTCCAGACAGAACTTTCCGGTTACAACACCAACATACATCGTTTGAAGAATGAACATGAAAAACTGCAAAAAGATCTGGAACGTCTGAAGATCACCATTGAAACGGTCAAGATGGAGAAAGAGGAAATGATGCAACATAATATGCCTGTGCTTTCAGCCCCGAAACAAATCCTCCCTAATGTCTCGGATGAGGTGTACATCCCACCCCCCAAATATCCGATCATGTGCCAAATGCACAATTGCTTCGATTATTCCCGCTGCTCTCTCACTTCAGGTTTCCCCGTGTACATTTACAATCCCCAAAAATACCTGATCGGAAAACACACAAACATTGATTTGTTGATGTCTCTACACCAGTCGAAGCTGATCAAAGACTATGCAACTCTTGATCCCAGTGCTGCTTGTGTGTATCTTGTATTCATTGGGGAGCTTCGGGGGGTAAGAGCGAGATCCTTACAAATGTTTTTCTCTGGCTTGCCGTACTGGCGTGGTGATGGGCGTAATCATATTTTGGTCTCTTTCAGTCGGCGTGCTGCTGATTCAGAGCTGCTGAGTCATGTGAACACGGGTCGTGCCATTCTTGTTCAGAACACATTTGCTTTGAGTTCATTCCGGCAGGATTTTAATATTCTGGCACCACCGTTTATCAAAGCCTGGTCAAGCAGCAACAGTTGGAAAGACATGACACTAATGTCACCTATCCAACGTAAGTATCTCCTTAATTTTGCTGGGGAGCACCCTGATGCTAAACCAGCTTCCCCCAGTGTTCAGAAAACAAGAGTCGATATTGAACCCAATTCTGACTATGAAGAAAAACTTAGTGTCAATCATTCAAGTTATAATAATAATAATAATAATTATATTAACAGTAATAGTAATATAAATAATGCTAATAAGGATAGTAGTATTATTATTAATAATAGTAATAATAATAATAATAATAATTATATTGATAAAAATAATGTAAATACTAACATGGGCCAACCAAGCTACCTTACACGTCACCTAAATGGACTTCTTTCGGAAAAGTCATTGATGCAAAATCTCGACAATATGATCTTAGACATTTTAAAAAATATTCAGTCTTTGAAGACTGATCCATTCTCTTTTGACTTTTCCTGCAAAACTTCAGTCATGGAGAAACTTGCCATTCCAGGTGAATGGTCGTACTGTGAGAGTGAGAACTTTCGCCGGGATATGGTGAAACAGTCCACATTCACGTTGATCATTGCCTCAACAAACACATCATTCATATCAACCCCCCTATTACATATCAGGCTCCTCGAAGCGTTAAGGTTTGGGTCCATTCCAGTCATTCTGGGCAACTATGTTCGTCTGCCATTCTCAGAGCTGCTGGACTGGCGTAAAGCAGCAATCATCCTACCGAAACCAAGAATAACAGAACTGCACTTTCTTCTGCGGACTTACACAGACACCTCTATAGCAGAGATGCGTCGACAAGGGCGTTTTCTCTGGGAGACTTATTTTAGCACGTTGGACCGTGTTGTTGCCTCAATTCTGGCCACTGTACGGACAAGACTTCAGATTCCAGCAGCCTCTGCTCCTCAGGCACCTTCACCAAGTTTCCCTAACGTGACTCTTGTACAAATGAAGTTGGAAACTCAGGACATTGAGCCAGAGACAGATGATGTCCTTGGACCAATTGAACCTCCATTTCCGTCAGAATCATTCAGTCATAATTTTTCACAAATTCGGACTTACGAAACATTCAACCAACATGGGGATCCTTTTCATTCTTTTGCCTCAACACCATATGAACCTGTCCTCCCATCAGAAGCCAAGTTTTTTGGTAAGTACTTTTTTCATTCTAAGTTTTTGTAGGTATAAAATTATGATGGATGATTGTGTATTTTCTTGTTATGATTCACCAAAAAAAAAAAGGATTTTAAAATATCCAATAAAAATCCAGTAAAAAAATTCAAAATTCCCCAAACTATGCATACTTGAAATCTTTATAACCCCACCTCCCTAAATATTCAGATTAAATGTGATCAAGAATTCATGATGGTAATGATTTTCAAATTAAGTATGATACAATAAATACATAGTTCACATCTATGACTTCTTTTGGGGGCCAAAGTTCTCATTTAAGCCTTCAGCAGGAGCTAGCTTGAAAATTCCCACCCATAGGGTTGGTTTCCAGCTAGTTTTGCACTTGTATTTGGTATAATTCTCTCACCCTGCCAAATTGATAACAAATGTAGCACTTCAGTGTGTCATTATTAAAAATTCTCTTGTAAAGGACCATTAAGTATTGCATTGGCATCTGGCTTTCTATAGACTCGAACACAATGAAACTATGGTAGAAAAAATGAGAAATTGGACTTCTGACAAAAAAGAAAAAAACAACTATAGTCTGGTTGGGATATCAATTAGTACTACAGATCTGCTACCTTGGCATTGCTAGCAACTAAACTTAGGGCGGGGGGGCAAGTGAACAGTTCATATGTGAAATACGGAGACAAAAGTTGAGCAGCTGACTTGTGAATCTGATAAATTGAAAATGTAAAATTTCCAATCCACAGTAACCTTGCAACTTTTAGAAAACTCACCAAAATTATGTTTCCATTTAAAGAGATTCCTTTTTGCTTGTATGTGAATTTACCACTTATTCAACAGTATAGCACATTAGCTTTTAATTCTTGCTAGCATTTCTATCACACTTTATATCTAGGTTTTTGACTAATACATAAATACTCTCTCTCTTTCATGTAAACATCTAACATTTTTTTCATAAAGGATGGCCATCTCTGATCTGAAATGATGGTTCTTTGGCAGAGTATAAATTCTTTTTTACTGTTCTGCATTTTTTCTTCTGTCTTTGATTAAAATCTCAGAGTGAGGGATTGATTTTTCTCTTGTATTTTATGACTGAAGAAACTCGGCCTTTTCATGTGATGGTGGGATTTTTTTTTTTACCTTTTCTTGTAGCTTGCTCTTTTCATTTCATAGTGACTGGTTATTAGATTTGGCTGTTGAAAGCAATGTGTCTGCTGGTCGATTGTCAGAAGAGATGGATGATTGAAAGTAAGCAAATCAATTGATATAATGAAGACGGAGGGTGTTTTATTATGCCTCCTCCCTCTTCACCGTTACATAGTGCAAGAAAAAGCTTTCATGGTCTGTCGCAATAGAGAAGAGATGTTTTGGAAAGATTGGTACAATACAATATTGACAAGAAAAAAAAAACTTTGTTAATTCAAATAAGTTTTGGGGAATTGGCCAATAAAAGAAAATTCTTTTGTTGCTGTCAGCCATTCCTGGAAGCTGCTGCTGCTAAAAAATCTTTGATTTGCTAAAATGCCATCAATTTGGAGCAAATAAACAACTTTCACCAAAGCCAATTTTTTATGCATTATCATTGCTTTGAATTCGGTCTTCTATGGCTTAACTCTACATATAATCATTGCAATATCTTAATGTCTACATTCCAATTCAATATAATATCCACTTGCTGAAATATCTTCCCTAATGGGTGGTAGTAAATTGCTGCGAAAAAAAAAGAAGCTAATCCTATTAAGTGGCATGAATTAGCAATTTTTGTTTGAACAGCTGAAATTACTTCTGACGTATCTCAATCCTATGGATCAGTTGTTTCAAGACCTTGAAAACTCAAGGAACCCTTCTCTAAAGGCAATATTCTGGTGGACCCTTATTTTCTGCATCTAGTTTCCAAACTAAATGATGAACTACGATAGAACACTTTGTCCTCTAAAAATCATATTTATTCAAAATTGATTACATTTATTTAAATTCTTATTAATGGTTCAAGTCTGTGTACAATGAATAATTTTTGATAGCAGTGCAATGGATGATGTTGTTTCTCTGCCACAAGATTTGTTATGTCCAGTTCAGAGGGAACATGGCTGTGGACCCTGATTTCAAAATCACAGCTATAGATCAGCAGCAGTAGCCAGTATAAGTCCATAGTTGGACAAAGGCATTTCACATTGTTTTCCATGACCACAATTGCGCTGCCTTTGCCATGTCCCACTAGCAAACTTTCCTATCTCATCCCTCTGTCTGGTATCAGGTCTTTTCCTACTGTGTTTATGGTTCCAGGGGCACCAATCATCTCTTCTTATTAAGTGACCAATCTATCTCCATTTTCGTTGCTCAATTATTTGTATAATATCCTTTACACTGATCCAGACTCTAATCCATGTTGATCCTTTTCTATCTCGAAGGGATAGTTCATTGTGCGATTCTGAGTTGGTTCTCCGTTTTGTTTATATCCAAGTTACGCATTGGTAAGTCATAGCTGGTATTATGCATTCATTGTCTACTTTACACTCTAAGCACAATGGCAAGTGAGCAGATTAAAAGCACTTTAATGCCAGTAATAACTGTTATGTTGTGGCTTCTATGAATTTTGGGAGATATTTTTCACTATCTCAGAAAAATACCTCTTCACTTCGGCTTCAGAAAAAGAAAGAATTTAAAAAATTAATCATCTGAAAATCTTTGAAGGCCACATATGTACACACAGGAATTTTCATGGTTTTATGTTCCGAGTTTTTGTAAAATGAAATGTTTTTATTTATGATTTAATTTATCAGATAAAGTAACAGTCAATGCTAAACTAATTGCTGCTTTCCCTCTTACTCTCCCGCCTTAAAAAAAATACGAAGCAACTATCCCATCATCAACCATAGCTGATAAAGACAGCTGGCAAGGTGTTTGAAAGAAGAATATTTCAATCTCAAGATAAAGTTTTATTGTAAATCGATCAGCTCCCCATAAAACATATATATATCAGCTTTCAAAATCTAACTTGATGAAAAACTGCCTAGGGCTCCCAGGAGTACCTACAGAAAATATAATTTTGGACATTTGGTGAATTATAATACTTGACCAGGTATAGCTTTTACCTTTCTCTGTTGGTGTTGGAAGATGGAAGCTTCATCACATCCTGCTTTTTTTTTTCTTTTTTGCACTTTCAAGTTTTATGTTGAAAAATCTGATCATAATCGATATATTCTGGTACTGTTCGAACCTCTATTACTTTGTAACATACATGTAAAAATGGAATATGACGTGTATGTGAGGAGATATGCCTGCACTTGGGACCAGATTTGACATTCCAGAACAAAACGGACACCCAATGAATGCCTGAGTGTACATTGGCAAAACATTGGGGGGGGGGGGATAAGGAAATTAGTCTGACTGACCCACATACAATGATTAGAAAACCCCATCCCTCAAAATGGTGACCAGAGTTTGGATGAAGCTTAGAATTTATCATCAATGTAATTCTTATTATGTTGCTATGATTTGGAGTAGTTTTTGTTTGTGAGTGTGTATATATATATGTAGACATTTTCACCATATTATTAATTCAACCCACTATTTCATTTGCTCCCTCTTGGATAGTTTGTACTTCTAAAGTGCTTTACAGAAAATGCTTTCATTTGAAAATTAAATCACTGTAGCCCCACAAATCGGCCAACCAACCAGCTAAGTAGGCAACAGATTCTTCTGTTTGAGTTCCCATGGGTCTCTTCTGACTTCTGGTCATATGTTTTTGACTACAACCTTGAAAATTTGCATGAGTAAACCACTGGGTACCATCTAAAAACACTTTTTTTTTTCTAGAGCTCTTTTGGGTCTGTATGGTTATTTTAGACCTTTTCAAGATAGTTTTAGATTAAAAAATCTATTTCTTAAGATAGATTTAGATAGATCTTCATAAAATTCTAGTTGAGATCTTTTCACACATTCATGCTGACTTTACTTTTATCTGGATCTTAATATTTTTCTTAGGAAAATAGTTATAGAAATTTCCTTTTCTCTTGATCCTATTTAAAAGTTGACTTTATCCCTACTCCCCCTTTATAATATAGCTTTTCTACCACTAATTCATTTCTGTAACTCCTTTGTTTTAAATTTTTAAACTGTTTTACTTTGTGCTGGGTACTCACTACCTCTGACCACTTTCTATTCAGAAGTGCCAAGTCTCATTTCGAGTTTCAAGGCTTGCTTTTGTGAGAAGTATCACGTGAGAGCCCCATTTTGGAGCAGAGGTTGTCGCCAATATTAACAGGAACGAGTGCATTCGGTTTGACATATGATAAACTGGAGTTATGGTTTGATAAACCAGAAGCTGTTTGGAACTTTGTGTTGACCAGAGATAACAAAGACACAAATGAATATGAAAATCAGCCAGGATTATGCTAGTATAAAATACGTGACTCAGAAGTAGATGCAACACTTGTAAAACTGCCTCAAACATTATTTATGACTAAGAATTTTTTTTCTGTTTTACAAACTTCAAGTCTGATGCTATATCATTAACAAGTGAGCAAATACCATTGAGAAAGTGGGTTTTAAAGAAATTTAGCAACAGAAGTCAACTTGAACATACTTTCCTTGGGGTTCTTCTATGATCTGTCTGTTAATCAGAAATCCAATCAATATATTTGATTTTTTTCCTAATTTTTCAATTGTTAAAAAGAAACTTGAACTAATAAGAAATAGTATAGTTGACTGAATCAATTTTTGTAATTATATTCTAATTTACAGTGATAATATCCTCATCTTGGTAGTTATAGCCACAGTATTTTGGCCATTGGTACTCTCCAGCCTTCTTCAAGGATCTATTGTTGGTAGTAATCTTCTGGGAATTTCGAACTGAACCCTTTATTCAATCCACAGGGTATAGATTATTTTCATTCTGCTGTCCATGCTAGTCAGTAGTGTGTACCAGTTAATTCATCCTCGTGATGTCACTTTCATGACTCTTCCATGGAACCAGTATTTGAAATTTCCAGAATGTTGACAACAACCATAGGCACCTGAAGAAGGCTAGAGAGTACAACAGCTGAAATATTGTCTATAACAACCAGGGTGGAAACACCTATCCAAGTTAATCAGTGTACAGTAATAATTCCTCATCTCAGAATTTCTGACTAAAGTAATTTTTAGTAAGAAAGATAAATTTGGTATAAATAATCCATATTTTAGTATATTTACCTATGTTAGCTTGTTAGATGGATTAGATAGTACATTTTCTGTCAGTGATAAGTGTTCAAACACCCTGGTTGAAAGCCAGAATTTCAAATTGTTTTTGTTTCCTTTTTCTTTTTTTTTCAAAGCATGTAGGCTCTTCCCAATCGGATTATTGGTACAATGCACTCTTTCTATCCCCCTACATTTAACCTTGTTCTAAGCTTGATAAATATCTACGGTATCCTTATCTTTGTTTGAAAAAATTAATTATTCAGCTTAATTTGTAATTTTAGAAGCCTCTCAGGTACAGTTGCTTTAAATCTACAATGGAGGAGTATGTCAGCTGAGATGATGGGTGATAAAAATCAGTTTTTTTTTTTCTTTTTCTTTTCAAGGGCATTTCATTGATCTGGACACATTTCATTACTGCTATGATTTTTCAGTCACTAAAATAAACCAAGGTGCTGAGTGGTGTGATGGTTACTGGCATATTGAACAGAATTGTCAAAGACTGTTTACATTCACTTCACATTAATGCCTGAATCAACTTCTTCCCCCAGCTTTGGAGAAATAGCAGAGAAGTTGTAGCCCTTTGCCTCTGAGGTAGCCCATCTAAGAAAAAAACCTACAGCTTGAGATTTGCCATAGCTAGTCCCAAGTCTAGGTAAGGGACAATGGTTGGGTGTAGGGCTAGCAACTCCTCCCCATAAAACCCACTTGCTACTGTAACTATAGGAGGGTGGTTTCAGTCTTATGCTCCACTCGGAGACTCCAGAAATTAACAAAACAAAATATTATTGATTAACACCTGAACATGTATACCCTTTTAAAGAAGATTAATTTAACAAAAAGTATGTGACGTTTGGCTTTTCAATGGTCTCATATTTGAATCTGCTCTTTCCCTTTCTTTACCCCGATTATCAGCCCGCATTATATTTTCTCCCATTGGGTCCAATTATCCTTAATACTTTCAACTGATAACACAGCTTAGCTCATTTGGAGATTACACATTCTATCTATCCCTGCCTCCACGACTCATCCCCCTAACTACTCTTATTTTCAATGCCTAATTAGATTTATTGTCCAACACATGGGGATGGGAGCCTACCAAAGGACATCCTGTGTGGACATCTGGCCTCAGGTTGGCTGCCCCTTGCTCTGATTCAAGGACGTTTGGAAGAGAGACCTGAAGGCCTTCAATATCTACGTCTGGCGTCAGACTGTCTATGAGGGCATTGCAGACATAGATATGGGGAGGAATCGGCTTGCAGCAGGGTAGAGGGACTTGAAGAAGCATGCTGCAGCAACCCATGTAATCCAGTCTTCTCTGTACATCTGCACCAAGTGCAACAGGGACTGCCTCTTGTACATTGGACTGCACAGACACAACAGATGATGCCGAAACCCAAAGAACACTCAATACTCCTAGGGCACATCAAGCATGGTCCTCTGAAACTGAGCTGCCTATGATGAATTTAATTTGATAATGTTTCATTTTTTTTTCTTTATAGTCAGTGGTACTCTTTGCTCAAAATTCGGCATTGAAATCATAGCTCTATATAAAATATTCAAAACAAGTTATATACATGATTATCTTCTAATTAAATAAGTTTTGTTCAACAATTTGTGACCATTCCTCTATGTACGTGATGGAAATTTGGATTCTTGCATTTTTTTTTTAATTTCAAAAGAAACTGATCTTTTCATTTAATTCTTTTTTTTCTTATTGTCAACTAAATCATGGTACTTTATGATTATTGCTAAATTTTCAATGTGGATGAAACCATGTCCGGATGTTATGTCTAATTTTGAGTTATACTTATGAATCTGCATAAAGTATTCTTCTCAAAACATTTATATTTCATTTTGCAAAATAGAAAAAAAAATCTAACCTTATTCGACATGTGTTGATTTAAATTTTATGTAATTTTTTGTATTGGTCTTTTACCACTGACTGACGTTCTTTTCTTTAAAACTTGATCATTAAAAGTGAAAAAAAAATTAAATTCTAAAAAAATAATTTCATTTTACATCTTACATAACTTAGGAAGAACAGTATGATTTATATAAAACAAAAATAAAATAAAAATTTTACAAATGAATCATCATCATCATCCTTTTATTGTCCATTGTTGGACATTGACCTTCTCTAGGATCTGCCACATTTCTCTATCATGGGTGTCGCTGAGCCACTGTTTTCTGCATTTGTTTATTTTATCTCTCCTTGTATTCTGCTGGCCTCGGTTTTACATATGATCTCTGTTGTGAGTCGTGATGTCCATCGGTTGTCTGCCATTCTTACAACATAACCAGCCCATTGCCATTTAAGTTTTTTTAGTAGATTCTATGATGTCTTGGACTCCTGTTTTCTTCCTGGTATACTGTGCTGTCTTGTGATCTCTCCATGTGAGGTTGAGCATGATTCTCTCATGTGCATGTTTCTTGGTTAGGTTCCATATTTCAGCTCCATAAGTGACTATCTGGCAGTAATTCAAATTTTCCTTGGCTTTGCTAGCCCAAATTTTTGTCTGAAGAGATGAAAAAACAATTTTCAATAATTATTAAGTAAAACTGGATTTTTTTAAAGTCAACATTTACTATTATTTACTTTTATTGGTGAAACATCAATTGGTAATTTTTTTCTCTGAAAGTAAGTTATGAAAACTGCTTTAATGTATTCAATAAACATTTATTTCACATTTATTTCCTTTTCTAAAAGAATCATATTATATAATTTACATAGAAGCTAAACTTGAATATTTTGTATCAGTAATGATTTATCATGGATCAATTATCATATTTACCATTGATTGTTGTATTGATATACTCAGTAACATGCCCCGCCCCCTATTGGGCTGAGTTTTTAGGGGTAGGGGTGTTTGGAACATGGAGGAACATGAGACTGGAGTGTAGGTGAAAGGATGGAGTTGCACATTGCCTTGGTAATGGCTCACTGCTAAACAAACGCTGAACAATATTTCCAAAAAGTGTGGTTTGGGGGGGGATCGTGTGTGTGTGTGTGTGTGTGTATATATATATATATATATATATATATATATATATATATATATATATATATATATATATATATATATATTGATATATATAAACTCTCATTTTGCATTACCATTAGCATTTGATTTTCTGTATCTTGTCAACCCCAACCCAGGGAAGCTAATGTGTCCCTTAATCTGAACCGTAGAGCATTAAAAAGAATTTCCTCTCCTTACCAAGAATCTGTCTGATAGTCAAGTCTGCAATTGCTGATAACCTGTTCACCTCAGATTCACTCCCAGGTAAAGTGTGTTTTACTTTGTGCAGTCAGTCTTTCTAAATATCAACTAGTCCATGACTGTCACTTCACAGATGGTTATCACGTGGATGACAACCTGCTCGGCTGATGGCTGCTACTGATACAATTTGTGACAGACAAGGTAGGAAGGGAGAGAGGAGGAAAGAAAGGTAGTTTAATCAGAAGGTAATGAGAGGTGGGTGTTTGCTACTGATAGTACAAATGTGATAGACACGGTATTTCTTTTATATATATATATATATATATATATATATATATATATGGTTCTTATTCAGAAAATTGCATTTGAAATAAATATTCTAATTTTGAAGAATTCAGCAAAGTTTCTCCATATTTCCCAAGATTTTCCGGTGTGAATTTTAAATGAAACTGGGTTTCTTTGACTTTATCTCATCCCAGGGATTTTTATTTTATTTTATTTTTTTTTTAAATAGAAATGTGCAAAAAAAACTTGAGATTAGTTCAAACTTAGCGATTCGTTCCTGAAAAAATAATTCAGTTTAGTCTTTTAAGGCATTCCTTGGTTACAGTAACAGTTTTTGTTGTTTTTTTTCCTTAATGGTGAGGAGGGGTGAAAAAAAGCAAAACAAGAAAAAGCTATTTTTTCTTTTCTTTACTTTAGATGGAAAAATAAATAGAGGCGTTGCATATTTCCCTTTGACTTGCTGGCTCCTCTGTGATGAATCTCAACAGACAATTGCAAACAAGCAAAAATTAGTGTGTGTGGCTGGGGGGGGTGCTTTTCTCAAAAGCATTTTCGGTGTAATTTCTGTTCCTGTCTGCTATCAGAAATGGGGTGGTTATGTAATGGCAAAAGAGTAAGAAATATATCCAACTCGGATTTTTTTTTTCTGTTTTCTCTTTCTCAGCACTTTCAATAGTGAAACCTTTTCTACTAAATCTTTTCTAGCATGTGACATCAAAAGGGAATTTTCTTTTTTTTTTTTTTTTTTTTTTTTCTTGAAATTCTTATGAAAGAGATTGATGAGTAGAGAGGACTTCATTCTTTTATAAAAACAAATACAAAATATCCATGAAATTGAGTGTGGAAAATTTGATTTACTTATTCATTGTATGCTATGTTTATTCCTGCAGACTCTTTAGGGAGCATAGTTTCAACAAAAAGTGGTTTTATCGGATGGATATGCCAAAAGGTCTTCTCTGTTATTTTCTTAGATGGACTGTCATATAATGCTCAAGGGCTACAATTATGCTGCTTTTTACCCATAGCTGGGGGAAGAAGTAGATTTTTCCAAGGGCATTAGTGCTAAATGCAAGCAGCATCAGACGAATCTGTAACTCAGTTTACCAAGTCTGTTTTCCGCACTGGTTACCATTAAGCCACTCTGCACCTCCCTTTTTATTGTGTATTTCCTTATTAATGTCTCTAAGGGGATTTTAGAAGCATCATCTTTTCTTTTCTCAGGAAAAATGCTTGGACTCACATTGCCTTCACATTGATATTTTGAATAATGAAAAACTGACTTAGAACCAAAGGCAAATGTTTTTTTAAAATTTATATATATATATATATATATATATATATATATATATATATATATACATATATATATAATAATGGTAAATGACTTGAATATCTGAATTCTCTGCCAGACTTGCTCTAACATTTTTTGTCATCTGCTGTGTAATATAACACCAGGAAATACTGAAAAATTCTTGTCTTTTTTTTCTGTTGTAAGAATGTGTGGTTATTTGATAAGTATTTGAAAAAATTAATGGATATATTTGAATTTCTGAGATTTTATGCACTTACACATACATATATATATACACACACATACACGCACACACACACACATACACTGTGCTGTGCAGTGGTGGGGCCTACTTTAGACACTTTGTTCAAGATTATAATATTGTCTCCTCTGCCTCAAAATGAATCGCATTGATTGTTGCTACGTTTTAGTCCCCCTATGTATCTTATCTCTGACTCTCCTGAAAGTGATCAGAGAGGTTGACACGCGGCTTATTCGAATTGTCTATTTCAGGGTGGGGGGTACGGTTGTTGAGAGGGTTGGATTAGGAGGTTGAAACTTAAATCAACCTATCAATGTAGGCTATGAATCTGGGAAGAGCAGTGAGCCCATGCAGCTGGCGGTTCAGGTTGAAGTAAGCCCCCGAGAAAATTTTGAATAATTACAGGAGCATTTTGAAGCTGTATGATTTCGGAGTAATCCTTACTTATACGCTGTCTGATTTTGGTCTGGTTTAAGATGGTCACTTTTGTAAAGAGTCTCATACACTCTCTCATTTGATTTTTAAAACGGTGTGGAAAATTCATGAAAGCAAAATTGAATTTGATCGTATTGGGTAATCAACACACTCCACACAGTCGTTAACTCCATGTTGCGAACGGCGCTCTAGAGTTGTCCTCTGTTTTTAACATTGACTGTACGAATGTATAGAACTTAACAATTTACAATCAGGGTAGCCGATTTTGTAGACGATCGAAATTTGGGCATGTATTAGTTGGGATTACCAAAATGGGTATTAGAACATAGGTCAATATCAAGTTTTGGTATCCGGGCACAACCAGGACCTCGTTGTTAATAATGACCTCACTTACTTAATCATATGCAGTTGACTTACAAGAATGTTTTTGCATTTTTTCCAAAATTATTCCTTTTTTTTTGTCTTTTTTTGTCAACTGTAAAATAGTATCACACCCTGCTTAACATTACACCATTTAATGCTGATTCGTCATAGCTCTCTGTTTGAAATTCTTCTTGTAATAAATTAACTTATGTTGAGTTTCCAAAATAATTAATGAGGAAAGAGAACATTTCTAACAGACTCTGAAGCTTGTGTATACAATACACTTTGGTTAATGTGTCATGTGTATGAGAATAAACATGCCAATATGCTCTAATTTATCATGTAGCGATATATATCATCTATTATTTTACCAGTTTACATAAAGAGTACTTATCCATTATATCATTTTGAGCCTCGTAACCATAAATTTGGAAAATAATTGTTGGTACAATATGTTATAATGACCCTGTTTTTTCATTCATTGCTGCATTTTTAGGGGCGTATCTAGAACGCTAACTGAGGTGTTACTGTACTGAGGTTGTTATATGTAAGATTTTTTTTTTTTTCTTTCAAGCAGAGATTGTTAATTTTCAATAGGGTGACTGAACAATATTGTAACTTTCAAAGCGAGCCTTTGGAGCTTCATGTATGTAGTTCTATATGACGTAAGTAATACACGGGAAATGAGAAGAAAATTACGCTTACAAAATCAGGCAGTTGAGATATCTTGATTTTATTTTTAATTCAATGTCAACCATCAACAAAAATTGGACATAGAAGATTTTGGTTTTACGACTTACCTTCACAGAATGCCCTTCCTGGCGGACTTGAAACTTGTCTTTTCTTTGTTTGCTATTTGCAGTAATGTGATTACCATATCACAAACATTTTCAATGTCTAATATGCATAAAATTCTTTAATTTCATTGTTATAATGAGCCACCTCTTTCTTTGAAAGGACTTTAAAAAAAGAAGCATTGTATGTTTGATTGCAAATTTAGAAAGCACCCAGGGAGTGTATATCTATGCCAACAACAAAAAACTGACGAAAAATCAATTCATATATAGCTATGATGCAGGGGAGGTGACTGAAAAAATTGGGGATATCTAAGATTTAATGAATTTTTTTAAGCATAAGGCCTACCTTTCCACAAGATGTCATTGAAATTCAATGACAACTTTTGGAGATGTGTGTGAACATAGCACAAGTGAATATATATAATACTTCCAACTGCATTAGTAGAAGTAAAAAATGGGGGGGGGGTAGTGACCAATGCGCAAGAACAAATTATATGGCGCAAAATTAGGTTCATATTTATTGCATCATGCTCAAATTTGGAGTTAAGAGTTACTTACATTTTGTATAATTTCTAAATTTTCTCTACAATCATAATGCTTGTTAGGCTGTCTGATTATTATTCATTCTCCTCATATTTTTTCATCTCTTCTCTTTTTAGTTTCATTTGCCTCTGCATGTTACTATAGTTAATGTAGATACATTCCATAGGTGATGAAATACTTCGACAAGATTATATATTTTATTTGAAAAAAATACATATGAGACGAATGATGAATACCTTATTGTGGACAACCTTCTTAGTTTTAAACAACCTTTTAAGCTTTGAGAACTACTAAGAAAAAAGCTGTAGACCTGTGAAATATCAAAGCAATTAATGCTGTCTGTTTTCTGATATTACATATAGGTATAAGAAATCTACCCATTTCATTTTGTGTATTGGAGTCTCTCTCTCTAAGTGTATGGAACTGCCCCTCTGCTAATAAGTTTTGTGGAATGGCAGGTTGAAGAATTTTATGTGAAAGATCAAGCCTCTTTCCCATCCCCCTCTTTGCTGCTTGGTGCCTCTGATGGCAGACATGGTGGCACCATGTCATCGCAATTTGAGAGATCCTGACAGTTGACTGAGTGCTTTGCACACTGGCGATTCACTGCTTAGATTTGAGCGCATCTGTAACGGATAATGGTGCTATTCACATTTTTGATGAGATTATTTGTGTTGTTGACCAAATTATGTAAACATCTTGCACAAAGGGTTCTTTTCAATTAATTAAATACATATGTTGAAAGTATTTTCATTCCTAACAATTTAAGAATTACTTGAATTTTTTTTTTTTCTTTTTTCAATTCTTTCCGTCCAGAAAATGACGTTCAAACACTTTTAGTAGTTGCAAACATAGAAATAAAATAAAATTATATATGTCATTGTAAGAATCATCAGCATCATTTTCAAAAAAACAACGAATAAAACGAAAATTGGTTTTGAAAAAAAAAAAAAAAGAAAGAAACTCCTTAAAAACACGTGCAAATACTTTTATTTTTAATGGTACACAGGAAGAGCTCTTCCGGAAACGTGTAACAATTGTTGTTTTCAGTACAGAAGATGATCTGATGATGAGATTTACTTCATTTTGCTGACTATCTGGAAGTTGCTTATATTTTCAGACTGAATGGAACAGTGTATGGATAACTGACTCCAGTGGTTCATGAATTAGAAATTTTCAGAATAAAACCAAATATTTGTGCTGATTGCCACTCTCCAAATGACAGTTTTTATACTATTTTAGAAACTTCCCCCTTAAATATGGATTGTTGGTTGTTGTGGAATGATAATTATGTAAAAATAAAGATAAGGCACCCCATTTCTAAAGTGTCACCATAATCTTTAAACTGAAGTTTTCAAAATCGAATATACATCATATGTAACAGACTATGAGACTAATGGTTTTCAAGGTTATTTGGAGGACTATCTCTCACTCCAACCCATCTAAGCCCCATCACTGGCCATATCATGCTTTGGTAGAAATCCCATTGATGATAAAAACCAGTGCAATGGACATGTAATATTTACATAGCTTTTTTTTTTTTTTTCTTTCGTAAAATTAAATGTCTGTCTTATAGGCTGGTATACACGGTAATGTGTCAGTGTTTTGAGAAGCTTTTGAAAAGGTTCGTTGGAGATTAGAGATCAGGAGAAAAAAATAGATGATAATTTTACTTTTTTTATCTAATTATGTTCCACATATTGATACTAAGGAGATTTTTGGGTGGGGGTGTATGGTTATTTTGAAAAAAAATCAAAATCTACAGCTTTGAAATTAATAAGGAGTAAAAACTAGTGAAAAAATGTTTTTCTTAAAATTTGACCTCTGTAGATTTTTTTTGAAAAAGTTGTATAAATAGTTTAGCTTTTTACTTATGATTAACAGATGGTTGCTGCTACAAACGCTTGTTTATTTTTCAAATTGAATTACGTGCCAAATTGGAATGTTTTCTGTTTAAATATATTGTATTTAAACTGAATAATAATTTCTTTTCATCTGAATAAAGATCTGTAAGCCAAAGATGAATTAATTGGTTATGCAAACAAATTTTCTTTTTGAAATAATTGGGTAATTATAACAATAATAATAATTGGGTAATTATAACAATATCTGTTTGGTAACATATTATAATAAATGGCTTTCCTCTGATATTTATGATTACAAGTTGGGAATTATTAAATCATATAAAGTTGTCTTTATTTCTTGGTGATGGATTAATGAAATCCAGAATTTATGGAGACTTTCTATGTATTTCAGAATACACTAAATGATAATAAATTTTTTTTTTTTTTTTTTTCTGTATTTCGTACAGATTATCTGAAAGTGCTTACATTTACTTACCTTAGCTTGGTACAACACAAAGCCGGATGGTGGAGGAGGGCCAGTCTTGAAAATAAGCATTTGAAATCCTTACCTTTTTACCTGAGGTGCTGTTGGCCTAACAGTTGATGGTACAGAGAAAGGAATCTGCATGAGCTGGAAAGGAACAAAAACTTATTTTTGATCTGAATATTTCTAGATTTAATTTTTCTTTTTATCCATTTGGTGCTTGATGAAAGATTCAATATGATTGACTATTTAAGATATGGAATGGCGTAACGATTACTGGCAGTGAAAACAGAACAGGCGGATCGAATTTGAGTTTCTATCGAGTAAATTCACACTTTGAACTAATGGGAAAGGCATGAATCTATTTTCCTCTGCTATGGACAAATAGCAGGGCATTCGGAGCCTTTCAGTTCTGTATGGTAATCTATCTAAGAAAATTTTTCTGATGGGGAAAACCTACAGCTTGGCAGTTGCCATTGTTGGTTCCAAACCCAATTTTAAAAAAAGTTGGTTGTGGGGCTAACAACTCCACTTAGTAAAAACGCAGGTACCACTGAAACCATAGTAGACGTGTGGTCCTATGCTCCACAGAGAGTCTACAGGAATAGACATTTAAGCTACTTCTGAAAGGGTTTTTAGCTTTTTAGTGATTTTTAAAGGTAGAATTGTTTTTTACTTATTTTTTTCCATGAGAAAAATCTATTCTCAGCAACATTTTTTTCTTCTTCTGTTATGAAATATTTTTATCTTTAGAAAGAATTAGCATTCTTAAAAATTAAAATTCGAATTAAATTTAATGAATAGTTTGCACTCATCCAGCCTGTATCATCCTCAATATCTCACTTGCTCTTTTTGTCTGTGTACTTCTTTCTTCTTGTTAGTCTCCATTTTTTTTCTTCTCCCTATCAATATTATTGAATGCATGCAGACAACAAAGTGAATGTAATTCTAAAGACCTGCTATCAAAAACTGACATTTGCAATTTATTTGCCAAAGTTCTTGACTGAAAATATCCAGACTTCTTGGGGACTACCAGATTTTTCATTGTTAATAGTCGATGACACACTGTTGGTTTTCTAAAAGATATTTATTCTCTGTTATTGGTTTCTTTCCTTTAGGAAAGCCAAGTATGGAAGGCCAAAAGTAACATAATAATGTTGAATAGGACTAAAGTAATCTGCAAAAATATCTGTAGTGATTAACATTTTTTTTTTTAACTTGAACCCGAAGTGGAAACTTTTAATTCTTATTGTAACATCATTTTTGCTTGTACTGATTTTTTCTTTCTGAGTCTTACAGACTTCAGGAACTTGGTTGGTTTTGAGGAAAGTTGGATTCTTTCTTGTTCTTACAGGTATTATCAATGTTTCTCATGAAATATCTGATTATAAAGAAGGAAATCTTATCATCTCTGACAATAATGTTGAAAGGAGTATTAGTATCCATTCATGTTTGTCTGTCTCAATGAACTTCAATGGAATGTGGAATTGATTAAATTTTGTATCAGACCCCAGAATTTTTACTTACCTCCTTCTGCATCGTAGCTATATATATATATATATATATATATATATATATATATATATATATATATATATATGTGTGTGTGTGTATGAACTGATCATAATACTATCTTTATTGTATGGCATTAACAGTGCTATTATGCACTTGCTGATTATTTTCTAGTTAAAACTTGTTTTCTCTTTAAACCAAAATAGTCTCTGTATGATTTTTGGGTTTTTCACTATAAACTTGTATTGAAAATATCCCACCTTTTCACAAAACTCCATCTTTAGGAGCAATACGATATTTGAAAACCCATTTAATAGCCTTATGATTGGTAAATTGAAAAAAACAGATTTGGATGGAAAACTGAAAAATGCTTTTGAAGATGATAATTGAGGATAAGTCAGGTGAGAAAAGAGGATGTTCAAAATTTTCAAATCAGAAATGCCACAGTTTCATGGGCTCAGAATTAGGCATCCAGTACGAATCCATTCTGGTGCATGCCAGACAGCATGTCTCACAAATAACATACAAACCCATTGAGGAAAAAAAGCATATTTTGATAATATCCATCATTTAAGAATATTCATTAGCCTATTCATTATTAACTGTTTCGTGTGAATATAAACTTCTGATACCTCTCTGGTTTTCTGTCCTATCTTTTAACTTCTGAGCTATACTTGCAGTTGTGTATGTGTGTGTGACTAATTTATCTTGCTAGCCTCATGTTCTACTGCTTGATCCTATCTATCTTCAACTTCTACCGGAAATTATTTAAAATCCTAACCCAAGACCTCAGACTGATGACTTCTTTCACCTCCCATCCTGTTTTCCAAAGTCTGCACACAAATGTGAAGAGCTGAATTCGCCATGGTCTGGATTGTTTTTTCAATTATAGTCCTGTTACTTAAGTAAGGTAGTCAATGTATAAATTTTCAATCCTGTAAACAATGCTATGTTCAAAGATCCCACGTGTGCTGGACAGAACAGTTACTGCTATAAATCCATTTTAAAAGTAATTCTGCTTGCACATTGGACATGATAAAAAGGTTACATTTTGATGTTTATAAACAAAACACGGGCCGCAGTTTCCCTCCTAAGCAAGAAAAAAAATAAGAAGCTAAACAATACTTTCATCCCATGTGTCTCTACAAATGAGGCAATGACTTGGTCTGCATTTCCAGAATGTTCCAGGAGGACTCAATCATTGTTTGTAGCAATTGTGGGTTCTTACAGGACTGCAGTGGATTGCTTTACAGAATTTAAGGGCTCCAACTGCCCTGCTATTGCTGAGAGTGGCGTGGGGATGGATTCATGCCTTTCCTTAGGGTACTAATGCAAAAGTGAATGCAAACTTTCCCAGCCAGATTTTTTAATGTTGTCAGTAAGTATTTGGGTCATAATATATAAGAGTGAAAATTAAAAAAAATTTTGCCAGGTGTCGATTACACAAAAGCATGTTTTTCCAAGTTAAGTCCTCGAAATTTGCTGATGGTTATATGAATTACTTCTGTATATGAAAAATCTTTCAAGGCAGTATAAATTGTTGCAGAGGGTTTGTGTGTGCGTTTTTGTTGACATTTGCATTTGTGAGGATGGAGAGAAAATATGATGGCTGAAATTGTGAAAGAAACCTGAGGAAGATATCAGTTAGAGCAATCAAATGATTATGAATGATTAAGGCTTGTTTTTTTTTTCTGTTTATCTCAGCACTTTGGAAATGTCACCAGTGATATAGGAAATAATTCTTTTGTAAGACAGATTAGGAATCTTGAGGAGAGGGTGCTGGAAAAAACTAACCACACAAACTTAGATGATACTCACTCGGTTGTTTCCAGTGTTTCTTGACACATGAGGCAATGATTTTTGTCTCCATTTCTCAAATGATCCATGAAGACCTGATCATTGTCTCTGCAGCAATTGTTGGATCTTGCAGGTCTGGATTGCTATCCTGACACCCAAGATGGATTGCCTTACAGGGCTTTAACTACTTGCTATTTTCCTATGGCTGTAAGGAGGATTGGATTCATGTTTTTTTTCTCATAAGAGCATTCGAACTGAACATAAACTTTCCAATCCAGAGTTTGAAAATGGTTTGCCAGTTCCATTCTTCATACCATTAACCATTAGGCCACTGGCACCTCCACCAGATTTTATCAGCTGTGAGAAAAAAATAGTTAAAAATGACTTGTTCAGTTTGTAGATGTTGGTTATTAAATTAATGACTCCCCAAGTCAAGAGAAGAAAGAACAAACACTGGACCACTCTTATAGTACTGATGATTTTCAGACCTTCCATTGTTATTTTTTAAAAAGCCTTTCCAGTTTCAATTGTAAATTGTTCTGGTTATTGTTTTTCATGAAATCTAAATTTTTTCTCTTTAAACTACATGTGCATGAGGGAATCATGCTCAACCTTACATGGGGAGATCACAGGACAGTACAGTATATAAGGCAGAAAACGGGTGTCCGTGACATCATAGAAACTATTAAAAAACTCAAGTGGCAATGGGCAGGCCACATTGCAGGAATGAAAGACAACTAATGGACATCATGTCTCACAACATGGATCCCCAGAGATCACATAAGAAACCGAGGCCAACAGAACACAAGATGGAGAGATGAACTGAACAGATTCAGGAAATACTGGTTCTGCGAAGCCCATGATAGAGAATTGTGGCGAATCCTGGGGAAGGTCTATGTCCATCGACGGACATTAAAAGACTGATGATATGATTGAGTTATGAAACCTGTCTACAGAATATCTCCTAAATGGGAATTCATTAGTTATCTCTCTTACATCATAGCAATATTTGAACTGATTTTCATTCAGTTTTTGATGACAATGGTGTTTGTAGGGAGGATCAAATGAAGAATCTGAACCCCAAAATTGATTCTTATATAAGGGCAAAAACTGAGCCTACACTAGTATATGATGTCATGTATCATATGTTGTTATTTATGTTTCGACAGTTTTCTTGATTTTGAAAACGTAGTTTAATCTAATCAAATTTGCTTTAATCAAAACAAGGACGCCACTGTCAGAATTTAGAATTCATAATGATTTGTGTGATTAAGTGTGAATCAGGTACATATGTATACCTTCAGTATCATCATTTTAGTGTACATCGTTGGACATAGACCTTCCCCACGATTCGCCGGACCTCTCTATCATGTGTGTTATGGAGCTAATATTTTCTGAACTTGTTTAGTTTGTCATGCCATTTTATATTTTGCTGGCCACAGTTTTACTTGTGATGTTCAATGGTTGTCTACCATTCTTGCAACATGACCAGCCCATTGCTATTTGAGTTTTCTAATTGAATTCTATGATATCCCTGACTCCTGTTTTTTCTCTAACATATTGTGCTGTCTTGTGATCTTTCCATGTAATGTTGCACATCTTGTGTGTCAATCCTTTGGTTAGCTTCGATGTTTCAGCTCCATAGGTGACTATCTGGTGGATTCATTGGTTGTTTACCTTTCTTTTTAAGACTGAAGTTCATATGAAGACCAACTTTCTTGCTTTTTTCATTCAGTTCATGTAGCTTTTTTTTTTTTTTTTTTGAGATCATGATGGTTTTTAGTAAAAAGGACAATGTTGTCAGGAAATCTGTGGTTACTTGGGTATTTGCTTTATTTTCTCAGTCTGGGTTTCGGAAGATCATCTCGAGGCAGACTGTGAAGAGTTTGGGTGAGCTGGTATCACTTTGTTTCGCTCCTTTTCCGAGCTGAAAGTCTTCATGTTGCCTGATGAAGGAGCTGCTGTTTTGGTATATATGTTGCCAGACTCTTACATGTACAGGGGCTATGCCTTATTATATGATAACATTGATGACTTTGGAAATTTCCACTGAATCAAAGGCCTTCTTGAAGTCAATAAGTGTGTCATTTCATATCCTGCTGCCTTCTCTTATAGTTGATTGAAAAACTGTGTATTTGAATATCTCAACATGATTATGTTGTGTGTCACTTTTCAGTGGTTTTTTTGATAACTGACATATCTGTTCTAGTATTCAATTGTTTTAGGATTGCTTAAAATAAGTAAATAAGTAACACTTCAAATCATTAGTGGATATGAAATAATACTTTTTTACAACTAACACTGCTGATTAAGAATGTTGCCTATATATAAAGATTAAAGGATTTTATGAAATAACTATTAAAGATAAAAAGCCTGAAATTAAAATAGTTTTGAGTTTTTTCTTTAAATGTGAGAAAACTCAGTCAGAACATGAACAATAACATGATTTATGTCATATACCAGAGAGAATTGAAATTTTTGTGCTTCTCACCAGAATCAGTTCTGGTGCCCAGATTCTCCATTTGGTCTGACAGAGATACGTGCTCTCAGTGCTCTCGAATTTCTTGTGTTGAGCTTCAAGTATTGAGAATTAAAAATGGTTTGAGTTTGAAAAAAATTTTAAAATTTGAGTGCCACAAATTATTTTTACTAAGAAAAACACTGATGGCCTCATTGGTATGTGTGGTCACACAGGGGATTGTTACTTGATATATCAAAAAATTGCTGAAATATTTCATGAGTTATGACAAATGAACACATCAGGATTAGATTTCACCCTTTTTTTTTTTTTTTTTTGTGTATGTGTGTGCGTATTATATAATTCTAAAATCTGTGTAATAAGTGTATGGAAGTGAGGTATAGAGTGGTATGACCATTACTAGCAAGGAAAATGGAATTCGCTGACCAAGTTCAAGTTTCGGTCAAGGCTACTTGGGTTGACTTGATGCTTATGCCCTTGGGAAAGGCGTGAATCCATCGAAGCCCACCTTAGCTATGGGTAAATAGCAGGGGAGCTGGAGCCCTTTAGCCCTGTGTGGCAATTTATCTACAGAAAAAAAAAACAAACTCTGGCTTTGGCATTTGGCTAGCAACTCCCATCATCTGCTTTTTAATATCTTTTGTTGGACATAGACTTTCCCCCTAAGATCCATCAGACTTCTTATTCATGGACGTCATGGTGCCAATATTTCCTGAACTTATTTAAATTGCCGCATCTTATATTTTACCTGCCACTATTGCGCACATCAACTCTGGGCATTGACGTGAGTTGTGATGTTCTGCAGTTGTCTGACATTCTGCAATATGGTTTGCCCATTGCCAATTGAGTTTTCTTGTGGATTCTATGAGAACTCTGACTCTTGCCTTTTCTCAAATATACTGTGCTGTCTAGTGGTCTCTCCATGTGATGTTAAGCATGATTTTTTTCTTGTATATGTTGCATGGTTTTTAGTTTGAGAGCCAGTCGTTTGGTTAGGTTCCATTCCATATTTTAGCTCCATAGGTGACTATTTGGGGGGATGCATTCGAAACTAATGGGATCTTTTTGTTCTTGAATGTTGAGCTTGCTCAGCTGAAAGCTTGTAAACCTGGGTGATTCTTCATTTGATTTCTTTTGAGGATTCCAAATGGTGAAGTGTCCCCATGCTCCACAAACTTGTATGAAAGTAATTCTTAAAAAATGTATATCACTACTCAAAATTTTTATTTGCGTGAAGCTGAATCAATAAGTTCATAGCATGTAATTATTAACTGAATTCTGTTCTAAAATTTTCATTGTATAATGTTCAATCTATGTGATTAATAGTCACCCCTGAATTGAGTGCATTGACATGGGAGATTTTCGTCTTGTAAAATAAAGGCTTTTTTCATCATTAGGCTGCAGACTTAGTGTACCTACATATTTTAAGCTAAATCTTATCTTTAAATCTAAAAGTTTTCAACTGTTTGACGTTAATTGGACCATTTTCCAACAAAATTAAGCTCCATCCAGAATAAAATACTTGCTCAAAGCTTCAAACTGTTTCCAATATTTTTTATAATCATGTATGATTATTTTGAAAATTCAGTTGATATATCTATTCTTATATCCTTAGGTTTGTGATTGAATGATAACTTCTTTCATTAAATATTGATGTTACTTAATCAGCCTGAATATCAAAATACCAGGTATCAGAATACTGGATCAACTGTTCTCTCAATATGAGAACTTTTGCTTGTAGCATTTTTGCATTTTCAAATGAATGTCTAACTATATTCTCTGATGCTTAAATATGATGATTCAACGACCAGCATTTTTAATGTGCTCTGATAATCAACAATTTTATTGACCAGATAGTTATATATTTGTAAAGCTATTTTCATTATTTTTTTTTTTTAAATGTCAAGGTGCTAAGCATTTGAATTTTACTGTTTGTGAAATATCTGTACTAGGTGAGGCTATGAGATGAAACTGGTATCATGCAGGCTGAATCACGGCATGCATATGTGAACCACTTGGTGTACATTGACCAATGGGTAAGCATAAACAATCCTTGAATGTTTCAATCTGCTTGCATCTTCACTCAACTGTTATGCATTGCTTGAAGTAGACATGTTTTTCTGACAAGTCTTAAAAATGATCAGTTTAAAAATTGAGCTATGCATCTATCTCTCTCGCCACTTGAACATACTGGCACATGACCTGCATTCTTCCCCATAAGTTTCAGTTTACATACAAAAACACTTGGTAGCTTCTTTTTTTTTTTTTTTTTTTTTTTTTTTCCAATTCCACAAAAAAATTTACTGACCATTGTTATGATCTGTCAGAAAAACTTGTTGTCTTCTTCAAACAATGCACAATGGTTTACTGAGGAAGCCTGCAGATTGATGGGTTCTTTATGCTTGCCTATTAGTCTGTGTTCACCCCATAATTTGCATATGCACACTGTGGTTTGAATTACATAAGCCCAGCCTTGTTATTTAATAGCCACATCATTTACTTTTGTCACAAGCAAGTTTGAGGAAGAAAAAAAATATTCTGGGTTTCTCTTGACAAGCAAATGATGGTTATTCTTTCCTGTTGAAAGCTAAACAAAGACTGACAGACAGATTGAGTTTCTTTCTATGGTTACAAGCAAATGTTCAGTGCAAGTTCGTCTCATTTTCAAGTTTGTCTGTCTCTTAGAGTTCTCAATAACATTCACCTAATCTGCGAACTGAAAATGTCTTATAAATTTGAAGAATTTGTTATGAGCTAATGTCAGTGAAACAAAGTTTTTTCTCAGGATGGGAAAATGGCCAGTTGCCAAGCAAATGAATTTATCATCTTGGTCTGACTTTACTTGAGAATTCTGGCAGATGAATAAACCTTGTGATTTAACAACTTTTCAATACTAAACAATACAACTATATGTGAGATATCAGCGGTAAGGAGGAATTAGGTGTTTGAGGATTTTTTCCTTCCTTATGAAAAACATGTGGAAGGGTTGCTTTACAGTACCAGTACCAAGTTGGGTTTACCAGACTGATTTGCTTGCCCCCACATCAAAGCTGTAGGCTTCTTTTGCCAGAGTAATCTTCTCTTAGATGGAGTGCTTTACAGGGCAAAAAAGCTTCAACTGCCCTACTATGAAGAGAATCCATGCCTTTCCCAAGGGCACTACTGCGTGGGGAACACGAGCAGCCTCGACTGAAACTCAGTTTGCCAATTCTGTTTTCCATACTGGTAACCATAACACCTCTCTGCACCTTCAGATGTTAGGGATTTGTAAGAAAAAATTTTCAGGATTCAGGTCAACATATTGAAATGCTTCTTTTGAGTCGGCTATCATTTCAGATGATCATATTTTACAGTCGTCCCACGCTATCGGATGCTGAACCAGTATATACAAAGGGCCAACTGTCTCTTTGGAAATTATAGACTTGTTTGGTTGGTCTGTCACCAACCTTAATACAGTGCTTTGTATTTACTTATATTGAAATGGTATATAAGATTTCTATTTGTCAAATTGCTTGAGTCTGTATTGACTTGCCTTAAAATCTCATACTTTTATGTTAGACTACCGATGAACTGTCATTTCTAGTTATTGCATGGCCACTTTTGTTTTTATGGGCTCCTACAGTGAAAGGTCAATTGCATACTGGACAACAATGTATTGGTCATTTACGTACCAGTATTTTTGCATCCTGGTTATTTGTGTACTAATGTACATAAATATTTATCTGTTGTAATTGTAGGCAAATGAGGACTGTCTTGTTTGCAACTTATAAACATGTTGCAGTAGTATTCTTGCTCATTTTTTTCTTTTTTTTCTTCTCATTCTTTTTCTTTTTTTTTTTTCTCATTCTTTTTCATACTCAAACAGAAATCAAAGGTATTTCCTAGACATTTTCATATTGATCAGCTTAAAAAGAAAAATCTTACACCATATATACCAGACTATAAGATGAATGGTGTACAAGGGTATTTGGAGAACTACCACTCGCTACCACTCCTCCAAGTCCCAAAACTGTCCATATTTAGCTTTGGTAGACTGTCCCCTTAGTCTTATGATGCCAGTGCATTGGATCTAGTATAGTATTTACATGGTTTTATTTTTTTTATAGTTGAATATCTGGCTTGTGTACCAGCATATATAGTACATTAATATCTCCTGTTTATATTGGAGAAAAAAAAAGAGATTAGTTCCAAAGTTTTTTAATCTATTGTATAGAACGTATGGATCCTACCCAGCAGTTTTTTTTTTTCACAGATTCTGCGGAGAAGAAATCATATAACACACACGCACACTCACTCACAAACACATGTAAAGCTTTCATCAGATGTGAGAAATATTTATGTTCATTTTTTGTCCTTGATGAAAAAAGAATGGGTTTATTGTTTCTGGCATGATGTTTGACAATAAACTTTGCTAACACGATTAAAATTTGGGTTGGTTCTTAGGAGCAGTCATACAGGAATTTGCCATGAGCTAATGTTTCATTCAAATATTGAAACCACAAAGGAAGTTGATGCTTTTTGAGTCTTCTGTGTGAGCTGGTGAGATAAAATATTCGGCAAACCCTCAACAGCCTTGAACATAGCTTATTTTCTCCCTCTCTTTTCCTCCCCAATTTATTCTGATGTTTTACTGGCCTTTATTTCAAAAGGAAAATCTGCTAAAACCACCGGCCTTTGTTTTCAATCCTGCCATCCAAATTAATCCCTCCCGATTACACTTAATGGCATTTAGACCTTTTGTTTTTGTTGCCAGTCTTCTTACCATTAACTCAGGCAAGCAGATGGGTGCCTTGTTATGGGCTAATGATTAGCAAGCTGTTCTTGCTGGCCATTACTACTGAGTAGTGACTTTGATCCTTACTGGGTGCTCCATACTTCTGGCCTGGTACCAAATCTAAGCTATGCTTCTTCAATCTCTGGTTGTCTTCCAGAGTTTGAGATGAAAGAGAATACAAATTGAAAATTAATACTGGTTGAAAATTCTTCATACAATTGAAAAAGAAATCGCAATAAAGAAGCTGATGTTAAAGTTTTATTTATGGTGCAAAATCTTGTTTTGTCTACAGATTTTGATAAAATCTCCGTATGCAAATGTTTCCAAAATATTTGCTGCATTGATTGTTAAATTTATTTCGGTCAAGTGTTTGTGCAAGTGAATAGATTTTCGTATGAGATTAACCAATTGACTTAGTTAACGATCTGTTCATTTAGTTGGCTAAAACACAAAGTAGGTTGCTTCTCAATATTTTCGGATTCTCTGTCATATTTTTGCTGGAGTTATGATTGCATTTCTATAAAGGCATAAACGCTATTTGCTGGTTTTATGAAATTAAGAAATTTTGGAGGAAATATTTTTCAAAATCCTATCTAAACAAAACGTCTTCTGCATATATTTGATGTTTATGAAAAATCTTGATGAAAACAGAATGCATATTGAGTAATATTTTTTTCAATTTTCAAAATGAAATTTCTTAAAATTGAGTGCAAGTCAATGTTAAATAAACGTATATCCCTTTTCTGTTTGTAACATTTGCATTAATTCCTGACCTCTGACAATCCCTTCATTTCTAATTTTCATTTGAGTGCGTAAACTTGCTCAAACTAACATTTAGGTTGAAAATGACAAAATTCAGTGTATAATAGATTCAGAATTAACTTTTTTGCCTCTACCAGGAGAATATCTAGTTAGTGCAGAAAATGACTAAAACTAGCTGCTGGAGTAGTGGAAAAGTCAGTGGGCAGTGATAGGCAAATTTTGGGATTTTGTTGGTACAAACAATACATATTAGACAAGTATGGTCATGCAAAAATATGATTCTGAACAAAAAGTTAATTTCATAAAAGTATTTGCATATAATCTTAAATTTTAATGTTAGGATATTTCATGTAATGAACTTCAGTATTTATTTGATTATAATTAAAAATTTTTTCTCTTTAAAGCAGTTGCACATAATCTTAAATTTTGATATTTCCATATCTAATGTTTTAAACTTTAGTTTTAGTTGTTTTGTTTTTCTAAATAATTTGGAACATTTCTTGGCGTTGAGAATGAATTATTCTATCAACAAATTGACCTATGGAGTTTTTTCCCCTTCTTGTCAGCTTTGAATATGATTTGATGTAAGCAACATGACTACTTTATTAGGAGAAAGGCATCATTACATCATCTGTAATGAATTGATACTAAAAATTTGTAAGAACTTTCTAGATCTGTGTATCCCCCACCCCACTCTCCTGATAACATCTACAATCGAAAGTGTAACAGAAGTGACAGCATAAATTGTAAGTAAGTCAAAATGTTATATTGAGCTGAATGTTTGGTAAACTTTGTTGGATACTGATCACTTACAACTCCCCCTCCCCAGGGAAAAAAAACCAAAACAACTTTAATCCTTTTGAGACTTCTGGGGCATTTCCATGACTGTTGTAATATAAATGTCCGTAGATCTATTTTAGAAGTCTACTTAGACATTTTGATCCTAGAATTAAGCACCCTAATAGATTAGTCTTGAAAGAGTTAAAGAATCTGAAATTTTTCTGCTACCTACATCAAAACCATCCACCTCTCTATGAAATTGGGTGAATAGACATTTCTTTCTTTTTTTTTGTTCATTTATTGCAAGCCAATTTACTTGAGATACCTTATCAGGAGAGATTTCATAAAAAGTAACCTACAATGTCCCCCCCCCCATTCCTTTCTCTATTCTTCTGCAAATGTTTAGTTCCTACAATCACTTGCCCAACCACTCCTTGGTTTCATGACCCTCTTTATCTACTGGCCCAGTTCCCTTCATGCCCTTAATTTCTGTGTAGGTCATTTCTTGTCCTATCTACTCAGCCCAGTACTTGGGTCCTTCCTTAGTACTTGTTACTCTCAGACTTTTTATTTATTTATTTATATATTTATTTACTTTTTGTATTCACTTTAATTCAAAGAAGGAATATTTTTCTTCCTTTTCTGTCTCCTAAGTAGCTTTGTACTGACTGGACTACATTTATATCTTCTTTTGTCTCTCAATTTGTCTTCATTACAAATATTATCCAATTGGTTTTGGGGAAAACTTTAGTTTTCTTATAAAATAAATTAAATACTTCTTTTATCTTTTTATGATTACCCTCATTTTCGTTTTTTTTAATTTATTTTTTCTATTCTGGTTTCATCCCTGAATCTTATAAAGATTCTTTGAATGTGTTTATTGCTCAAATATACTTATTGCTACTGATTCTATTCAACATCATATTTTCCCTGTTGGGTATTTAAAATAAACAGAAATATCACATATTAAATTTCTATTTCTAAAATACAATGCATACCTTCCTTCCTTATCTTTTCTTATGGCTGGCTTCAATTTACTTGTTTGCTCATCTGATTGATAAGCAAGAGGATCAAATTTTACAAGTAATTTTGAATTTTTCAATAAAAGATCAAAGCATAGGGTTGTAATTAGTGTTTTGAACTGGTGAACATTAGTACTGGTTGTATGACTATTGTTAATGTCTGCCGTACCTTACCATAGGTAGTATTAATTGCGGTATTACTCAATATTATGGTGTATTTATAGCAATAACACTGGTTTGTGATTGTGTTTGATAGACATGCTGGCTGGTTGGTGTGCTGACCCCCTAGGCACTGCCGCCATTGTGCCGGGTAGCACATATGAAAAGTATTACTCTTATGGCTTGAGGTCATCATCTTTGTCATAGATTTGCTGACAGATATCACTCCTTTCCTTTCTTATCTGGTTTGTTCTAGAAGTGGATTTTTTTTAATTATTACCGTACACTGATTTACTTGGCCGATTAACTAAACCAACCAAGATGTGGACACTACTCCGTGAAAATCAGAGTATGATAAAAATTTGATTAAAAAAAAAAAAATAAAAAAAAAAAAAAAAAATGAAAATTTAATTCTAAGAAAGGCTTTAATGAGATTAAACTCCTGGAGAAATCTTTTGATTTTTTTCAGATGATTTAAAAAAATTTTTATCTTCGTGTGAAAGCTACCTTATGAATATAGAAGTCCTTAAAGATAAAAATGTGATCATTTCACTAATCCTTTCTCACATTTCTGAGATTAGATATTGGAAGCTGTCAATCAAAACTGTCACTAAAACTTTCTTCAGTTTTCAAGTTGATCTGGCTGGCTGACTGACTGACTGGCTATCTGTATCAATGGAGCTAGAAGGCTGAAAATTTACCCCTTATTATGTCTAGAAAAAACTTTTTAATTTTTCATAATTACCCTCCACATAGGGTTCAAACTTTTTTAGTGATTAGTGATCACTGTCTAACAATAAGTGAGAGAAGTAACTTATTCATTGATCACCCCAACACGGCATGTTACCAAAAGACATTGGTCTCATGACGCTTGAGTAATGAATCAGACCAGTCTTTTATTCCACTTATTTTTTTAAAAATGTTTTTCATTTTTGTCTTTTTTTTTCCTAATGTTTTTTGTTTTACATATTATTCTGAGGAATTTCCCAGGCTTTTTAAATTAAATTGCAAAAATTTGGAACAAATGTTTTCTGATGATACTTGGACTGTCATCTCTCAACATTGGAGCTTACTATATCATGTAGCAATGCTGATATCATTCTTGGTGATATTGAAGTTACTGTGATAGGACAGTTTGTCTAAATACAATAAATATACACTGGCTCAAAAATGTTGTGATAAACAACAAAGTCTATCAAGGGATGAAGATACTGATCTTAATTTGGATTTATTTATTGAAGAGATCATTTATAGAAACTAAAAAGAAAGATCCATAATCTGTAATATAAAAAAAAAATTGGATTTTTCAAGAACCGCTGATCAAAAGATATTCAAACTTGTCACCACGGTGCCTTGTGTGCTGAATAATTGGTACATGTTATGACCAGTTGTCATGTAATCGCACTTCATAAACATGCATACACAGAAATTTCTTCAATTGTTGTTAGATGAATTTTTCAAATTGCATACTAATATGGTTTCTCTCTGCTAGTAGAATGACATGTATTCAGTGAAGCTGTGTATAATCTATAATTAAATATATCATTCATGTCACTGATAATTCATTTTTGAACCATGTCGCGTTTATGAGGAAGTAAGGATGAAAAAAAAAATTTTTTTTGTCTTTTTCTCTTTTTCAACTTTCCAAACCTCTGAGTGGCAAAGTGTTGAGTGCATTGTCTGGCTTCTGGTTCCAGACTAAATAATTCTACCCTAGAAAAATAATAGGGAAAATTTTGCTTGTTTCTTTTTTTCCTCATTTTTTTTTTTTCGGTTAATCCAACTGCAGTTTCACAGTTCGTCAATGTCACTATAGGGCACCCAGTTTATACTTAATGAGAAATTTTGATAAATCCAAATGATTTTATTGAGTTTACATTTGTTTTTTTTTCTTTCTAGAAGTTTGAGCAGACAAAGCCGTAATACAGTAGGCAGTTGTAAACAAAAAATGTTGATAAAAATACCTGACTATAAACCATGTCAATTTTATTATAGTATTTGTTAATCATAGCGAGAAATATTTTTAAAAACTTTCATTTAAAAAGATATTTGGTTAACAATAACTCGGAGGTAATTATGGTTGAAAACTTATGTTGACTACGTTTGAAAAATATGGTGTAAATGTGATATTTTCAAACTTGCAATGACTTAACACTTGAGAAAAAATAGCCTTTTTTTTTTTTTTTTTTTTTTTTTTTCCAAGAATTTAAAAGTAAAAGATTCATTTATATTGAAAGCATAATATTAGAAATGAGAACAATTAATACTACTAATAATGATATTTTTCTTTAAGGAAAGAAATGCTTTTATAATAAAAAAATGAATAAATCAGAAACATATCTTTAGAAGTGTATCTTGAACATTACTTCTGAATTTAAACTGACCAATGAAAGTATTTCAATTTCCTTTAATTGTTATGTTCTTATTTGCTTTGAATATGTAGGTATATAAATAATTTCAGCAATTTTCTATAAATGAAACCCATGCTCTTTACAGCATACTATAACCACTAGTGATATGTGCTATGCAAGATCATGTAAATTTCTTTTGTTTTTAAGAAAAATTTCTTTTTTTTTTCCATTCTTTCAGCATGGAAATTATTTATATCTATTTATTCATATAAATCCTCTTGTTGGAAATAATTGATTTCAATCCTCTGAATATTTGAAGGAGAAGCTATGTTTAAAAGATCATACATAAACATTCATAAAAATGTGATCATTAATTAATTTCATTATTCACTTCATCTTAACTTGAATAGTAAAGTAACTAAAGATATACATAAATGAATATAAAAAGGCATTGGGAATTGTTTCACTCCAATTTATTCATGTAATTATTTTTTTTTAAATTAAAAGAAAATTATCATTAGTAGTAGTATTAATTGTTTTGTTTCGGATAATTTTTGTATGTTTTTGATATAAATACATTCTAAAAAAAAAAGTTCTTGAAAGAAAAGTTAAATTTTTTGACTGTAAAGTTTTTGAAAGTTATGCTTTCGGGAAAAGGTAATTAATTTCCCGTACGCAAAGGGAGATAATAATGTTGATTTTATTCTTTTTTTTTTTTTATTAGCTAAAATATCATAAACCATAAAAAAAAACGGCTATTTAACCTCAATCTACAACTTGATTTCCTGAGATATTTTTCATTATTACTCAACTCAATTTACAACAATGGGTAAACAGTGTTGATCAGAAATGAAGAGTTCAACTTTAGCCAAGAACTTATTCTCCATTCCCAATCTACACTGTTTCACTCACTGCCATACTTTGACAGCTTGAGTTGAATTTTTGGATTTAAAAAAAAAAAAAAAAATTGAAAAATTAAGATGAAGGAAAATGGCTGTCAAATTAATTTTTTCAGTTCTTCATTTTTAGGACTTTTCCAATTATTCTCAATTTTTTGTTCTTCCACATTTTCCCTTTTAAAAAATCTTATTTCTTTCTCTTTCAATCGGAAACATTCTTCCTCAAAGAAATTTTTTTCCTTTCACCATTTCCGATTTTTGAGATTTATTTTTGTCTTTTTCTTTCTCTTTCACATAAGTAAACAAAATGAACCATTTTGAAAGAACCTCACACCCTCAGAAAATACAAGGAAAAAACTGATCAAACAATAGATTCAGTTCTTTAAAATGAACACGAAATTTCCTGTTAAAAGCAGTGTCAGACTAAAGTCAAAGGGAGATAATCCGAACTTCACCATACAATTAACACAATTATCTCCCTTTGTACTTTGGAATTATCTAAAAATAATTTCTGGACCCCTTTTTTCGAGTGTTGTCAACATAAGTTTTTAACTACAGTTACCTCTGAGTTATTGTAAACCAAATAATGAAAGTTTTCAAACGAGTTAGGCTAATTTATCATTTACTTTCTCTCCAACTGTGAACTGCATTGAGGGTTTTATTGAGTTCACCCCAGGAAGATATGCAGTAATGCTGGACTGAGAGTTGTGATAAAAAGAAACACAAGTTAAGATGGAAGGAAATGCTTATCTGCATAAATCTTTGATTTATTGTCGAAAGATATAAAATAAATTGTTTTTAAATAATCCTCAATGTTAAAACTTTTGACTGTGAACATAGTCTCTATATTTTCTTGATATTTTAAATTTGAGTGTCTGAAAATCTTAATTCATAATGAAAAATTGTTTTCAAAGGTTCTGGTTATGGATTCCGCCCCATAAACAAAGGTGCAGGTGGTGCTGGCAAGGAATTCAGTGAAGGGCTTGGGGGTAATGTACCCCGGGAACAATTCACAGGTGAGTTCTGCTTTTTGACCAGATTGTATATTGATTTTGTTTCTTTGTTTTTTGTTTTTTTTAATTGTCAAGAATACCAACCCATTAATTTTTGCCTCAAAAATTCACCAATAGGTTTGTTGAGAAACGTTGTCATTGAAAAGTATACAAGTCAAAATAGATTAGAAGCCTGAAAACACTGTCTACAAATATCAGTTTATGCATGAAAAGAATCTTTAGTTTTTGACTGTTACTCTTACAAGAGATTTTTTTTTCTCATATGAGGCTTTTTTCTTGTAAATTTTTGCAGTTGTGATGTTGACTTATGAACGCGAGGCTGTGTTGGTCAGTGCCCTGCAGCGATTAAAAGGTGTGCCCCATCTCAACAGAGTGGTGGTCGTGTGGAACAGTCCCAAACCTCCTTCTGCTGATCTCCACTGGCCAGATATTAATGTCCCTATAAGTGTAAGTAAAATGTTTGTTTGTTTTTTTTAATTTGAAAAATCTTTTTATTTTATTTTTATGCACCATCAGAAATTAACTTCCTTTAAGATCAGCCTGCTGTGTAGCTGAGAATGCTAGATTTTTTCATGTCTGCCTGGATCTGGATTTTACAGAATACCAACACCAGATATCCATACTGGATTATCCGGCTGAACAGTATTCATTTTGATACTAACATAATTCTTTGTAAAATTCTTGAAGAATTGATCTATACTAAAGATATAAAATTGCAGATTAAGTTTAGGTTAGATAATTTTGTACACTTATAGAGTGAATTAATGGTAATGTTTTTGTTTAAACGGGATTAAAATACCTGTTATAGTTTTTGAGTCATCATCAATTATATTGATGAAAGAGGGCTCTCCATAACTAGATTTCTGGGCACTATCCTATTTTCTTAGTCCAGCATTTTAAGGCATTCAGTTTAAAATCAAAGTATAGTATCTGATCTTTTTATGTCAATGAAACAAAGTATTAACCTTCTGTTTTCATTTTTAAACATTATGGTTGTATTTTGATTGTCTTCATGTGACAAGACATAGCATTCCCATTTTGAATTTTGAATGTATTTTTTAAAAATTCTGAGTTTTGATTTAATTTGACTTTTTTCTTCAAACTTTTCAATTTGAAAAATATTTTCAGTTGGCAAAAAAAAAGTTATGAATTTTATTTGACTGAACCATGTGACATAACTAGATTTATGTTGTTTTTTCTTTAGATTTCATTTTGTACCTTTGTTGCATTTTATATGAAGAGATCAAGTCATTCAATGATAGTAAATTAAGTCAGTTAATGTTATGTTTCTTTGACATAATCTGGAGCTGAATGTTGCAAAAAGGACATTCCAATCTAGGCCATGAAACTTGGATAGTGATAAAATTCATAACAAATTTAGTTTTTCCATTTTAAAATTTTTATTGGATGAATTTTTATGAATAATTGATGTTTGATTATTTGAAATTTCATGACTACTTTTTGTCTATGCTTTTATTTTATTAGTTGCTTTTTATTGTGATTGTGATAGAAAGCAAATGAAATTAGGATGAAGGTAAAAAAGTCATAAAAATGTAGAATAATAACTTGAGTTTTTGTCATTTGAAAAATAAATTGAAGTTAAATCATAATTCATAAAGATTAAAATAAAACGTAATAAAATTGAAAACAAAATGTTGATGTGAGAAAAATATACTTCACTTTGATCTTAAACCTCGTGCTGCTTTGTTTTATTCAATTATGTTTGAAGCAATGCATGTTTGGCGAGATGTGTGTGTGTGTGTGTGTGTGTGTATATATATATATATGATTTTGTGTATGTATGTAACTGTAATGTCAACATTTCAAATAGAAACTATAAGAAATTAGTATCTTGAAGTTATAATTTATTTGTTCATTCAACCAAATTAGGAAATTTATTTTGCCAGCTTAAAAGTAATAATTGATGCTAAAATTATTCTTACATTGAAACTTATTTATACTTTGAAATCATTAAAATGAATTTAAATTATTGTTCATCACTCTTTCCCAATACAACAAATAGTTATATCAAAACTCAAATTCTTTTTGCTTAGTTTCTAAGTTCATCATGAATTTTCATTGGTATGATATCAAAAAAAGCCTTGCACTATTTTTGATAATTTCATAAAATCTGATTACCTGACATTAAGAAATCCAGCGACATCGAATATATTTTGACCCTCCCCCCCCAAAAAAACCCCAATGAAAACTGTCAACATTGGCCCAAAGTTTCAGATCAAACTTCTACCTATTTTATAAAAGGATTATTCATGCCAATCAACCCTTGACTGGAAATGTCCCCTCATACCACCACCCTTGATTTATGGTTACCATCACTTACAACACAATAAACACCTATTCATCAATTTATTTTTTCCCGTGTCTGCCTCTTTTAAGGTTGAAGAATTCAATTCTATTTTAGCCTGCCAAAATTCTGATGTTGGTCAAGGGGTTGAGTGGTGTAATGGTTACTTGGAGCTCAGAAGATGAAGTCAGCAAACTGAGTTTGAGTTTCAGTTGAAGCTGCTTACATTCACTCCTAACTAATGCCTTTTTGAAAGGCATGATCTACTTCTTCCCCTAGCTATGGATAAATAGCATGGCAGTTGGAGCCATTATACTCCACAAGCAGTCTACAGGAGTAAAAAAAAAAAAAAAAAAAAAAAAAAAAAAAAAAAAAAAGAATTAATGGCCAGTTCTTAAACTCACTTTTATTCATCATTTCCTTTCTCATCTGCCCATTCACTGTGTTACATTTTGCTTTTTATAAACATTTTTACTCTGACTAGTGTCATCCTCTTGGTATCATAGGCAATGTTTTGGCTGTTCTACCCTCCAGCCTTCTTCAGGTGTCATAATTGATAATCTTCTAGGAATTTCAAACTGAAACCTCCATTTAACCCATGGTAGTAGATTGTACTCGCTCTGCTGTCCATATCTTGGATCAGTTTATTCTTCCATGTGATCTCATTTGTAAATCGTTACATGATAATTCCTCTTCTAAAAAATTCAGACAAATTATATTTTGCTTCTTTATTACCATTGTCCCTTCTCTAAGTTTCTGATTTCTTGAGGAACTTCTTTTCTTTCTTGTAGGTGGTAAAAACAGAGCGTAACACATTGAACAACAGATTCCTGCCATTTGATGTCATCGAGACGGAAGCCATATTGAGTATTGACGATGATGTTCACCTTCGACATGATGAGATTATTTTTGGTTTCAGGTCAATCATTTGCTTCTTAAACTTTTCGAATATTTTAGGTGTAATCAATTATCGGTTATCTGACTTAATTTTGTTGCATCACACCTAAGAGGCAACAAGAAAACAATTTTTGTTCATTTCATCTATCTGCACAAAAGGAAATATTTTCCAATATAAAGACGGATCAATGTCTGTAGCCTGACAGTTATTAGTTAAATTGTAATCTAAAATTTTCACTTGATAATTTCCCAACTGTGATCTACGAATTACTAGGTCAAGATTGTTGGAAAATGAATAAATGTTGTGCAAAATAAATGCTTTTTTTCGTCATTAGGCTATGGACTTATTAAGGAACCTAAGTAGGGGTTGTGTATGTCAGTTGTTTTAATTATTACTTGTTAAAATTCCATAAGATCATCCATTATCTCAAGCCTCTATTTTCCTCTCATCCCAGGACTGTATTTAACTTCTTATCTTCATTGCCTGTCCATATTTTACACAAAATGCCATACAAATGTGAATCCATTACCCCCCCCCCCACCAGTATATTACCTTTCTTTTCTGCAGTCTTTATTCCTACACTTTTATTAAATATTTGACTTTTCTCCTATGTTATTACTGAAAGCGCAACAATTGAACACGGGTAGGTACGAGAAGAATTATATTATGGATAAGATTTTTTTTTAAAACTAAGCTAAACATGACTACATTCAAGGTAGTCAGTCTAACTTTTAGGTTTACTGGACTGCAGATCGCTTGACATTCTAAGATTCTTCCCCTTACCATCATCCAGTGAAGGAGAGAGTTAGCTAGCATGAAATATTGTGCATGTTTCCTTGATTGAACAGCGAAAAAACAATTTCTTTTCTCTCTCTCTCTCCTTAGCAATTTTATATGAGGCATCAAAGCAGAATAGATATCGTTTCATTAAGTAAGTTTTTATTTTTCTGGCTCTCCATCCATTAAATCTACTAAGTTCAGTTGTAACAATAAGAATGTTATTCATCTGATACTGGATTTGATAAATTTCTTCTATCGAATCATGTAAGCCTGGAAATCTTATGAATTCATTTTCTTTTTACTTGCTAGATTGTGTGTATCTGTCTGTCTGTGTGATAGATATATCTATTCTCTACCATATAATGTGCACGATGCTTCATTCTAGGCCCATTCTAGCAAGTGGGTGTACCAGTTGACTCCACTCCCAGGCCTAAACCCAAACCCTGATTTTCATTCTATAATATGCAGGGAATTATTTAAAGGAAGATTTCATTATAGCAGGAAGTATGGTAAATAATGTATATATATATTAATTAAATTTTTTCTTTCTTTCAGGGTGTGGCGTGAATCTCGGGATCGTGTAGTTGGCTTCCCTGGTCGTTATCACGGTTGGCATGCTGCCGAAAAGGCCTGGCACTACAATGCCAGCCATTCTTGTGAATTGTCCATGGTGTTAACTGGAGCTGCTTTCTTCCATAAGGTAAGTTAACCAAGCATCAGACAGATTCTATTACTAACAAAAATGCTGATCTCACAAACCCACATAGCAGTTTGTTACCTATAATCAGTAAACCTATTTTCTATCCCAGGCTTCATTCTTCCATCCGCTCTAGTACCTCTACCCAGATCTTTCATCTGGTCAAGAACTGATCAATGTTAAATGGTTAACAGTCTATAATTTTCAGACGAGTCATTTGACAATTGAATTCATTTTTTTTCCAACAACACATAGGCTGATCCATTCCAGATGTTTCTATCTGGATATAAAAAGACATTTATTTTCATGAAGTGTCATGAAAGAAAAAACAAATGGTAGCAAACACATTACCTTTCAATGGATTTAAAAAAAAAAAAAAAAACTGAAAATTGTTTGCTACTGTTTTTTGTTTATTTTTTTTGTTGTAATTTTGCATCATCGGAAAAGGGTCCCTTTTTTTACATATTATTTGGGGCATATCTTGACCCCCCCTCCCGACACACACAAGACCAGTGAATCAAGCCGTAAAATAGTTGCCAGTAGGCCGAAGACGGATTGGACATCAAGATGAGTTTACAACACAGTGGAGAGAGACCTCTAAGTGGTCAATAGAAGCTGGAATGGCCCCTTCAGTGGAGTGCCTTGACTGCCTTCCAAGTAGATACAGATAATTCACCTGACAAAGGCCGAAATGTTGTGGGAACAACAAAGGTATAAGTTCAATTGAGTGGCAAAATCGTAACGTCCTGAGCAAACATCTGGTTCCATCCCGGGAGAATCATGCTCTTTTTTTGACTGCTACTTCACAGTTTGTTAGTATTGGATATCTAAATCTTGATCAAAAAACTTTCATTCATTTTTCTATTGAAAAGCAGACGAAAAATTTTTTAAAAAAGATGAAGAAAGAAATGAAAGATTTTCCTAGTACTTATTTGGAATGTACCGGGTCCCAGCTGGAATTTGAAGTTCAGTCATCATGACAGACTTTGTCTCTCTATCGTCTGAAAATCATCTTCAAAGTTAACATCCTATGACAATTAGTTGGATTTTTAAACATTGGCTCCACTTCGTTCAATGACTTGAATTTTCACATTTACAAAAATGGAGTTACTTTTTGTACACGTGTCATTCATTTCTAAGTAAAGGTTAAAATTTTCAAGACATAAATTTGAGAGTTTATAAGAATTTTAAAATGACAGCAATATTTGATACTGAATGTTCAAACCTGAAATTAGAAAAGTGTATTGTTAGTGCTTATATTTTCATCTGAGTACATCGTGAAAATCTAACAAAAAAAACTTTTCTTTTTGTCTGATATTTCATACCTCTTTTCATCTTGAAGTCTTTGCCTTATAAGAAAAATTATAATTTGATTCTTTTTATCCTAGTATTATGCCTACATGTATTCGTATATGATGCCACAAGCCATCAGAGACAAGGTGGATGATTATATCAACTGTGAAGACATAGCAATGAACTTTTTAGTTGCACATCTCACCAGAAAACCCCCAATCAAGGTAAGAATTGTTCAACAGTGAAAAAACTCAATTTAGTTTATAAAAATTATATTGAGTCTTTGTAGAATTGAAAATTTGCCTTTTATTCAATTCAGATGAAGTACACCATCTTTTGGTAGGCTTTGTGGAAGGTCTAAGCAAATATAAGCTTATGATCTACAATCACACCTGTATTAGAACAAAAAAAAAAAAAAAGAAAAAAAGATTTTACAATCAGACAAACTTTTACTCTCACCATTTTGAACAGGACCAAAACAAAAATTGAACTTGTCTAATTTGTTTGTAACGAAATATTTAACAATTTGATCAAACTTTTTTTTTTCCCCTCATTGTTTTAAAACCAGCTAGTAGTTTATTTAGAACTGGTTTAGCAACCTTTTGATGTGTGAGTGGTAGGCCAAAATGCCAAAAAAGCTTGAAAAAAAAATGGGAATTGTTCATTTAAATATAAATATATATATACACATTTTTAGCTTCAATTGAAAAAAAAACAAATTTTTTTCTCCTTCCATGCAGTTGAACTTTGTTGAAGATATAATCAGTGTATAAGTATGAAGAGATACAGTATTAGTCCACCAACATGAACTACCTAAAAAAAAATAATCAAAGTCGGATTAAGACACTAAAGCCAATTCACACATTGTCTCTCATTTGGAGATCTTGTGCTAAGGTTCAAGTGAAATGCTTCTTTCTTATATAATTGTATGTTTTCAAATACAACGTTGTTTTATTGCGGTAGTGCTATCTGTTCTCAGAGTACAGATAGCACCTACTCTGGTGGGTGGTGAAGCCATCATATTGTCAAATGTTTCGGCTATCTGACATTCTGTATCAGCTCTTATGATACTCTTATATCTCACAATTTCTAGAAGTGCTATGTAGGGGGCACTGGTGAATTCATTTTCTTGATTTACATTCTCCTAATCTGCATGAAAAGGTGAATTGTTGCAGACAATGGTTCTGAGAAGTCTTCTCCATTTGTGCTTGGTATATATGTTCCTTTTGTGATGACTCTAGCAAGATGCAGGAAGGATGGTTGTCTCAACACCATTTTGTATCCAACCATAGGCTGTTTGCTCTGCTACTTATTAGCAATAGCCACCACCCTCCTTTTAATATCAATACCAGTGGAGCAGGTGAACTTTAAACACTTTTCTCATTTCCTCTTTGATCTGATATTAATTGACTTCTCAAAAACTGTAATTGTGATGCTGTTGCTTTTGATTCATTGTATAGTGAATGTGTATGTTTGTATGTCATCTGCTTAAAACAGAACTGAGTTTTGCTTGAAAAATTTTTCCTTCTTTAGATTGAAGCTAAAAATATGCAGTTATATATTTAGTCTCAAATCAATGAACAATGCATGCTAAAAAATCATGTGCTTATCTAAGGATTTCAATTAGTAATCAAAGAACTCCATCAAGTTGCAATTTATTTACTAAAACGATACACTAAGCTTTGTTTTAAAAATGAATCCCAATATTTGCTTGTGAACCACGGTTGCCCACCCTGATGTAGAATCTGCAATTGCTATCAAATAATATTTGTTCTGTAGTTAGTTCAAAGCATCTTTTTTTTTTCTCTCTCACAGGTCACTTCACGCTGGACATTCCGTTGTCCTGGATGTTCCCAGGCTCTGGCCAAAGACGAAACCCACTTTGACGAACGGCACAAGTGTATCAATTTTTTTGCCAAAGTCTACGGCTACATGCCTCTTCTCTACACGCAGTTTCGTGTTGACTCTGTCCTTTTCAAGACAAAAATTCCACGGGACAAGCAGAAGTGCTTCAGATTTATCTAAGCAGGAGAGAATTCAAATCTTCAGAACTGTTCAGTTCTATATTTCAAGTGCAGTTTGCTTGGTTTGGTGAATTACTCTTCCTTCTGTTCCTTCAAAATCTCAACTTGAAGAGGAGGGGGTCCAGAAAAAAAAAAAAAGCTGTATTTTAAGAAAGTTGCTATTTGTGCACTGGACAAGTGCATCCTTTTGGCCCCCAGATGACCAATGAAGTTTTTTTTCTTTTAAGGGTTATCATTTTTTATGCAACTGACTTAGTTCACCCTCTGAGAATAACATCAGGTGTTTTTGACACCTCTGTTTCCCACTTTTAAGGTGGGGGTGTCAATGGTTTGTAAAATAGTCTGTAAACCAGATTTTTAAATTTAAGTGATCTCGGATTGTTTCAAGAAAGAAGAAGGGGGTTCTAGTTTTCACCCTCGTAGCAAATCTTTCAGTAAAAAGAATCTCAGAAGGGAAAGGCAGTTTGCAAGTGGGGAAAATATCCAATCAATTAATGAATGGCTTGCAAGTCAAGTCTGAGAGAACGAATCTTATATTTTCAAGTGACTTTGTTTTGTTTTTACAGAAACATCTTACTTGATATTTTTAATCTAGTAGAAATACATGCTAAAAGCTGAATTATATCAATAGTTACAGCTGATATTTTTGATTGAACTTGGTCCACTAGCAAAATGGTCAAGCAACTAATATTCTATGCCCTACATGTTGGGATTATGAACTTGTATAGAAAGAACCCCCTTTAATTTGGGTCAGAGTGCTGAACCTTTGAGCAGTAACTCATGGATTCTTCAGTGATGCCAACTGAATTTGTTCCTGCATTAAAGACACTCAAACTTTTATATAGGATCCTATTTTTATGCCAAATCATCAAACGAACATTGCAGAAAATATGTGAAAAAGATACAATGATTTTTATCTCAAGGGTATATAGGGAAATTCTAGTTCTTTTTTTAGACTGTCATAACAGGTGATTGGGGAAGGGAGGGAATCTCGCCTCTTTTGTTTTACAACACCAAAACTGCCACATTCAGGTAGTGAAACAGACTGTCTTTTGCATACAGGAATGTCCAGCCAATAAGTACCGACCACTTAATATTTGAGGAATGGATCTGTTCTATTTATTGTAATCAGCTGGAGCTTGACCTGTGCCCTAATCGCCACCCTTTGCAACTTGCATTGCACAAGTAGTCGCTTTCCCTGGAGACTACTTACCCACCGATTTTCATCCAGATCCCCTTGGATGACCAAGGAATAGACTTTGAGCTACAGTCACGGTCAATGACCCCCATCTGTGATATCTACGTGTGTACCTCCCACACAGACATATGCTCACTCATTCTTGTTACAGAGAAAGAAATAAATCAATTTTAAAATCTCCAGCTTTGCTGTTATGTTTTTCATTAAGATCTTTTAACATCAAATGTACAGAAAGGGAAGAGTCTTTTTATCAGTGGGAATCATACAAAATCAAGTGCTGCAGGGAACAACTTAACTACAATGAAAATTGCAGAACAAGCCGTACTAATTTTTTTTGCCTTGATCACATTAAACCTGAAAAGGCTATAGAGTGAATCTTTCAAAAAAACTAAAAGTTATAACTTGTGGTGAAACCTATTCCTTTTGATGAGGAATATTCTCTATCTCTCTGCAATTCAAAAGGAACTTCATTCAGCTTAAATTTGAAGCATTTCATTTATTAAATAAAATAATAAAAACAACATTTTTTTTCACATAATTATTGATGCCTGTATATAGATTTATTTTAGTAAGATTAACCTGAGGTGGGGAGGTATACCCCCCCCCCTCATTCAATGAAACCACAAGAAAAGCAATACAAGTCCAGAGCTACAGATGATCTAGTTTCCATCCCCTTTTTTCTTCTGAGCTTCCTGTAAGGCTTTCACAAAAGCCTCAAGATCTGAAAAGACAAACAACATAGCAGTCAAAAATTGTGAGAAAGCAGTTGCTTCGATTATTTCAACAATATGAAATTAAAGAGTCAATATTGAAAAATGTTATCAAATTACTTTCTTCATTAGAATCTGCACCCCCTCCCAAAGCAACTGAAAATTCAGGAAAGATTGAAAGGAAAGACAGAAACTAACCTCCTTCAGCCGCAGCCTTTGCTACATCATCTCCCAGCCCAAATTGGGTCATAAGAGGACCGAGTTCCCGAGATCTAAGAGCAGCACTGAATGAATTGAGAGCCTGTGAATAAAACATTTTAAAAAACAAATTATCTCTATCCTAAGACTCATGTAAAATATTTGTATATAAATCAATTTATAGTGTGGCACCTAGAGACTCTAAGAAGCTACAAATGAAACAAAAAAAAAAAAAAACACACAAACAGAATTAGATGTTGTAAGATGACTCGAAGAAATATGTCACAGATTATAGAAGCTGAACTGATGATTCCAAACCTGAAGAGAGAGACATTTAAGCCGGTACAGGAACCGGGTTTCTTAAATCCAGAGCCATTCAATATTAGTTTCCCTGGGGAAACCATACTAGGAACCACAAATTGATAATGGTTCACTTTTCAAAAAAAAAAAAAAAAAAAAAAATGCCATCAAGTCCAAATGGGTTCTTCACGTAGACAAAGTTTTGTAGTAATGGCAATGAAAGAAAAAAAGTCTTACCTGTTGGAATTGTGGGGATTTGACAGTATTTCGCAACTCTTCTTCAGTTCGGGGCAACATTTCTCCATCAGGAAGATATTCCATCAAGTGTTTCTGGATATCAGCATTAGCCAGGATTGGGATGATATCATCTGGTTTCAATACTTGTGACAATTCAAGACCTTAAAATAAAAAAATAAATTAACCAATATTCAAGTGAAAAAAAAAATCACAAGAAAACACCTAAAATATTAGAAATTTATCAAAATTCTTTATTTATACAAATCTTAGTAAATGTCAAATATATATCTGGTGATTTCTTTGAGCCATAATTTTATTATGAACAAAAATATTTTGCTTTTAAAAAAACTATCGTTGGAAGTACATTTCAATTATTTTCAAGTTTGTTTTTTTTTAAAAGAAAAATCTGATAACTTCATACTCCAAGTTGAACTGAAAAAATTTGCTATAATGTGAAATTGGAAAAGTGTTAATGTGTGTGTGTATATATTTTTATTTTTCTTTTTCAAATAAATATACTCACTGTCTTGAGGTTTATCACCAGGAACTGAAAAGCAAAAAAATTGATCAATTGAAAATATTTTGAAATCTTGCAAATGAGAATTGGAGAAAGCAATTTTGACTAAGAAGAAGATATTTTTAAAGATTGTAAGGAAAAGGGAATCAACACGTAGGCTTTTCATAGATGACCATCTGAATCTCCAAGGAAGAAACAAGGGAAGTAATTCAAGCAAGAAAGATACAAGCAGAGAATGCCTAGTTTAATGAACTAGCTGAAAATTTCAGCTAGGTGTTTACTTTATATGATTAAAAAGGTTGAAATCTGGTTGAGCTAACCAGAGAGATAAAGTAAGGGTACAGGATAACCTTATACTTATATTTGAAAATTTTAGGGGGTTCGATCTTAGAAAAGTTTTGGAATTTGCATCAACTAATATACTGAAAAAACATGCTCCGGGTCCCATTAATAACCACAGAAATGTTGGTGGCCATAGCATAAGCCTTACTAGTGTAGAGTGAATTATAGCAAGATAATCATTTATAATTTGTTTGCCAACAAAGCCGAACAGAATCTGGAAATTTCAAGCAATCATAAAATCTTTGAATTTCTTTTCTTCCCTGACACCAATCAAAAACAGATCAAACTAGGTTTTCTGAAGTCTTGTGGAATAGTTTACTCTTTATAAACAAACGAGCTATAATATCTAATTATTTAAAGATGCGAGACCTGAAAAGAAAAAAAAAAGTAGGGGGGCAAGGACCTTTAATTTTCCCAGGTTTAAATTGATTACCATTTCAAAAATGCTTGAGATATGTCCTTTGATGCAAAATTGCAAGTCAGAGGCATCAAACTCAGACCAACTTGGCCTAAATCTCATCTAAAATCAAAATAGAAATAAAACATTTTTCCTTCTTTATCCGTCATGCACTTACCTTGCATATTAGACAATATGTTTTGTAAATCACTCAGTTGAATTTGTTGCCAAGCTGTATCAGCACTTGGTCTGGATCCACTACTTCCACTGGCAACGGCCCCACTGCTGGCTGAAGTTGTACTGGTGCTACTGTTGCTAGCAGTTGAATCTGTGGTCTGAGAAGTGAGAGAGGCAGTTGCTGTTGCAGGACGGGCACCAGAAGATAAACTATCACTTGAGGTTGATGAAGTTCGAGTCCCCAAAGATGATTGCAATCTGGTGCTGAAAATAACAGTCTCCATTATTTAAAGCATTCACAAATTTCAAATGAATTATTCCATATTTCCCAAACCATAGTATTCCTCTGGTTTTGGTACAATGTTCTGTTATAGAGTCAATTGGAATATTTTGTGGCATCTAGAAAGTTACAAACTTTTCCCTGCATTGGTGGCGTCAGGGAATTGATATGACTTGATACTCTGTTCATGGAGTACAGAAGGATCTCAATATTCTTAATGGCTGCCAATATGCAGGAACAGATTCATAAGATTTTGGTGTACAGAGCATTTACAAATAACTAAGAACCAAAGATGAACTCCAATTATTTTAACCCAACAGAAATGATTTATCTTGAAGATGGACCTAATATGATTTTTTGATCAGAGAGAAATGATTGTTCGTGCATGTACATTATATTCTGAATTTTCTCAAAAACACACCCTTACAAAGACTGGATGAAAGTTACAAATGATCACAGTCAATTAAATTGATTTTTATGGAGGGGGGGAAAAAAAAAGGCAGTTTGATCAAATTCAAGTTTTAGAATCCTAAAAATGAACAACTCACTGTTGATTTATACTTCAAGACAATGAATACCGAGGGATTACTATTTTAACTAGGAAAAATATTTCAAAAGATCATATTTTTAAAAAGGTTATCTATGTACATAGTATCTGCAATGATATTTGTCTCCATCTTTGGACAGATTTCCAAATAAAGAACATCTCCTTTGAGTGCAGCAGAAAAAAAAAAAATTTTAAATAAATAATGCACAGCTTGTGTAAGCAACAACAACAGACCTTGTTCAAATCAAAAGTTCCAAGAATAAATGAAAAGCCATCAACAATGGTACTTACGAGTCCGAACCATTGGACGAGGAAGAGTTTCCAGGTCGGCCCAAAATTGTGGAAAGATTTAGATTGTTCTGAGCAGGCATTCCCATTCCACCTAAAACAGGAGAATGAATATTTGTGATGTGAACATTTGATTAATCTCTGCTTGAAGAGTAGCCATACTAAGTCAGGATATCAAATAAGGTTGTTACACATGAAATGCCACCATTTATTTTCCTTTTTACATCACAGCAAATAATCCTAAAAATGAAAGTTTCTATGTAAATGTATAAACATGTTTTTATTGGAAGGTTTTGAGCCCTTGAACAGCAATGGTGTCTAACCAAGAAGTTAGACTAATTTTCAAATAAGGGTACAATGCTGCTCAAAGCATTTGGATTGAATACTATTGTGGTACAAACCGTTCAGCATTGCTTCCATAAGTTCAGGTCTAGAAATAGGGATAGCGACCATATGTCATCTCACAACATGAGTAAAAAGGTTGGAAAAATTATTCCATCTGATCTGAATGAAATGCTCTATGACAATACCAGACTCCATACCCTTCAGCTGACTGTGTCTAGGATTAGAGAATTGGGGTAGATGTCTTGCAACATCCATATTTTCTAGACATTTCTCCGACTGATTATCATCTTATCAAGTATTTTGAATTTCATTACCGTAAAAGTTTTGATTAGGGAACATTACCATTAAAGAATCATTGGAAAAAGTTACTGCTTCAAATCGGTCTATAATCTTACTATTCAAATATTGACATTTCATATGTAACAACCTAATATCTTACAATTATCGTTTCTACAAATGACAATGAATTTAGGTGCATACACACACAAGCACTTAACCTCTCAAATATTTTTCAAACCTACAACAGCAAGAATTCAAGAAGTTCCAAGAGAACAAAAATGAGGAATTACCAAATTGCAAAATTTGAAAGAAAAAAAGATTTCATTTACCAAGAAGTTGCATCAGTTGTTGTTGGCTCATGTTTCCTAAAATGTTATGCAAATCAGATTCACCTGGAAAGAGAAATTCAATACAATAAGATTCATTATAACAATAGTAAAGATTAAAATCAAACTGAAACAGAAATAAACCCTCTGCCAAGAAACTTTCAATTTCTTCTTTTTAAAGGGCAAAGTTTGGATCATTTAAAAAGATTTTTTCAAATTTAAAATCTTAGAAGAAAAAAAAAAACAAAAAACAAAACAAACTTAAAGATCATTTCAAGCAGAAAAATCCATGGTTGGCAACACCTTGGGAACCATTGTCAGCTAATCATAACAAAATAACCTTCTAAAGTACAATAAGAGTGACAAGACATGGAATTGAAATTAAAAATTCATATGAATAAACAACATCTTGGTCAATAAAATAAAATAAAGCATTTCTCCCACTTAGATTGCTTTACATAATGTTCAATTGGAAGAGGGGGGGGGCAAAGTCATCCAAAACTTGTTTTCTGTATTGAGCCACTATCTTTATAGATGAACAAAATAATAGGCTAACTGAATAAAATGAGGCAAATTTTCTGAGGTAAATCATCAAACTTCTGATTTCAAGTAAAACTTCAAGCAGAATACCAACTGTTCAAAGCTGTAAATTCAATTTTTCAAGGCATTCAGCAAAAAACCTGGTCAAAAGTCAAGAAAAACTCCTTTGGCACATATGCACTAAAGCAATTTGAAGATATTTTCAAAACTTACCCAAGCCTGGGAGATCTGAAACATTGTTTCGGTTGACGCTAGGATTAGGTGGGTTGTTAAGATATTCATTGACTTTTCGGCAAAGTTCATCATCTTTCTCAGTCTTGGGTTCCTTTCAAAAAGGAAAAAGAAAAGAAAAAAAAAAAATTAGTGAAAAGAAAAGCTAACATAGCTCTAGCAGATCCCCATTATATAAAGAGAGTTTGATGAAATTATGTAAATATTCTAAAACCTAAATTTCATTCAAATTATTCAAATATGGTACATTCCTAGGATGTGTGTGTAAAAAAGGAGATAACTCCTGTTGGCCTTGAAATGAATTGAGGATTATCCCCCCCAACCGCCCTCAAAAGAAAAACATTGTTATTGTGTCAAATTAAATTAAATTGTTTTTATTTGTGAAATGCTTTTAACATTGAGTTGGTGAAATGTTGAAGGTTTGTATGGAATTGAAGATTATTTTCCTTTCTGCTGGTGAAAAAGCAGTACTAATATACACCAGCTCCTCAACTTGTGACCATCCATACCTATGCCCCCAATACATGGATATGAAAAATTCATGTAAACAGAAACATTTTCTTGATCATACATATGTATAAGAGCTGTATAAGTGTAAGAGTATATAAAAAAAATTACACTTGTACATGAAAAGTGTACATCATGTAAATACTATAAATATTTCTATTGGTTGTACGTATGTATAAGATTATATAAGAGTGTACATATGTGAGTAAAAGTAAAAACTGTCACCTACAATCTTACTCCCCAACCATCTTCTAAAATGAAAAAAAAAAAAAAAAAAAAAAGATATTTTAAAAATGAAAGGCAATAGATAATATTTGTCCAACTGACGACTATTTTATGGTATGTCCTACTAGTCAGGATGAAACCAAATTGTAGGTCAGGGCACAGATTACACATATATATATGCCGATTCTCTTATTTAGAGTGCTCAATACCCATACCAAATATGGGTAGAGCATCTAATCAAATGATGAATTCATATGCAAATTTTCCTATTTGTTTTTCACCGCCATATCTCATTGGTTAATTTACCTTCTTATGATATAACAATTACATCATAGAAACTTTTCAGATTTGAAACGTCTGATCATACATTAAAATGGTATGAATTGAGTTGAGACTCATAAGACTTGAAATTAAGTTACTTGAATAATTAAAAAAGAAAAAAAAAAAAAAAAAACACCCAACAGCTTTAGGCTCCTTAGTGCTTGCTGATCCATACAAAATTAGCTTGTCATTTTTAGACAGCTACATTCTAGTTGTTAAGATATAACAGATTTTTCCATGGAATTTTGCGTATCTTTACAATTTTAAAAATAATATTTACATGCAAAAAAGCCAGCCCAGAGGAAAAAAATTGTTTTTTGGGGAAGAATTTAAGATGAAATTCGTCCAATCAAAGTCACTTATATCTATTTTTGAAAATTAAAATTGATACGTTAATCATTTAAGAAAAGTAGCCTCCCTTTGATAAATAGAAACTGAAAATCTTTTTTTTTTCAGTGGTTCATTTATAATGTGCTTTTGGGTCAGAGGTCAACAGCATAGTTCAACCTGAACTATGTACACACACATTTTGCAACAAGTGCAAAGGAAATTTATGTGCGCATTACCTTAGTTATAATTTAAAATGTAGTCATTAATAATAACTGAGTATATGATATCACAATTACATTAAAAGAAAATAATCTTTCAAACTTTTAGTCAAGTTCAAAGGCTTCACAAAATGATAGAAACCATTAGAAAAAATTTGTTTAACATGAAATTTTTGTGCACGCTGAAAAGTGAAAATTGATGAAAAAAAAAAAAAAAAAAAAAAAAAAATAAGTACACAGAAAATACAGAGAAGAGGAACATGAAGATCTTTTTTCTATTGCCAAATCAATGAAAGTTTTAATGAAGCCTCATACCTGCATCCAAAAGAAAAATCTTCGCACAGAAGATTTAAACTTCAACACATAACATCTTCCAGTTGTGCACTGGGTAATTTTTTTAAATTCTATGTCATCGGGGAAGATGATCAGATCCTGAGAAAGATAGAGAAAAAAATATTTCAATATGGATATTGACTTCATAACAAAAAATGACAAGAAACACAGGGTACAAATTAAGTGGTGCTGTCCCTAAAAAGGAGGGTTGGTCAATCCAAGAGAGCTTGTATAATTATTTTATTTTTACAATTCATACTCCAATGTCTGATTCAGTAAACTTAATGTAGTACAGCAGGAATAACGACAATGTTGGTGTAGGAGATGCAAAAATAAAGCAATACTATTCCATAAAAGATACTGCACAAGACAACACAAACACCATTACTGTTGGTAATTGGCAATTAAATCTCAAGATCAAAATGTACAGTAATACAAGTAACTGACACAAATAGTAAAAATTGTATCTTTTGAAAGATATTTAAATCAAATATTCTAGTAAATTATGAAATTACATAATTCTAAGTTTTGATTAATGGTATTTATTTATTGAATAAAAATGCCTCTATGGGCATATCTGTAAACAATTGATTCAACATTAAAATACACATTCATTCAAGTTATAAAAACATGAAACTTGATGAAAAGTACAAAGAAACATTTACCAGGCATATTTAATTTTCCTTAATGTTTCAGCTGATAACTCCAAATTGCCCAATTCATTTTCTATCCCAGATTATCTAAATTCATCTAACTTATTCTTAAAATTATTTATACTTGTACAATGGTTTACTAAGATGGGGGGGGGGCTATTTGCTTTTGTAACTGTTTTTGCAATAGATGTAACTAACAAATTTCCCATTTAGACTGACTTGTTAAACATAAGAATTCTGAAATTTGGAAAACCAATTATTATCTGGAAAGTTTTGGTTAAGTCTCTGATTACGTTCCTTTCAAACAAACAAGTTATGTCCAACTTTTCTAGTCTATCCTTATTACTTGAATCTCTCATGTCACTCATTATTTTAGTAAACCCAAACACAAAAGGTAGAACACACACATAAAGACATCAGGTCAACTTCATTAAGAATCAAACTTAAAACATTGCATTCATTTGAAAGAGGATATATTGGTTATTGGACTACCACAAAGAGAAGTGATTGTCAAATAATCTTGCATAGAAGTCATTCATGGTAATTTTCTACAAACAAAGGATGTTCATATTGATATCACCATTGGAAAGAAATTACTGGAATTATTATAAATAAGAATATTTTGTTCAATTTCATGATTGGCAGGTGGTAATGAATTTAAAACTTGATGTTCTAATGTTCTCTTTTGTGGCATTTGATCAAATTAAAAGAGAAAAAACTCCAATTCTATTCAGGTGTTGATCATTTGAAGGGATTTTTCAGTTTCATCTTGTTGACATTGAATAACCAGAGCCATCCAACAACCAAATTCTTTATTTTATTGTTATACTGACTGTAACTGAAAAATAAGTTAATTACCGTTTCTTTATTTCAGTACGTATTAGAATTTTGTGTGCAACTAGAGTTCAAAAATTAGGTTTACAGAAGCAATAATTATCTTTCTGTAATAATTAAAATTTACTTTTAGATTAAAACAAAAACAAGACCAGTCCCCAAATGAAACAGTTGCCCAATACACAGAGGTGATACGGCGAATGACAGATTATTGTGAATGAGAGAATTCCTTAGAGGATATGCTGCAGGACTATACAATACGCAGGATGGAAAACATCAGAATTCAGGGTCTTTTGAACGAAAGGACCGTTCTCACTCTGAAGGAAGCGTTGAAGATTGCTACTGCCACGGATTCTACCAATTGAATTGGTCACATATGAGAGAAAAAAATGAATAAATAAAAAAAGAATCCAATGCTTATGACCACCCTTAGTGAAAGATCAACTGATGGATTCACTCTCACCATGAAAGTTGATACAGGGGCATCTCTCAGTCATAAGTGAAACTACTTTATTCTAATGGCAAGAGACCACTAAACCACTTCAGATTCGGTCAACATCAGTCAACTTCGTGCCTACGCAGGTGGGACCGACTCCACTTGGGACCGTTGAAGAATTGGTCGCATATGAGAGACAGAAAAGAATCTAACGATTATGATCACCCCCGGGGAAAGATCGACTGATAGGCCTAAAATTGGCTACATCATATACTGCTAAAATAGGAAAATCTTTTCAGCATTCTACACAAAGGAATTGCAGAGATAGTCATGTAACAAAAACTAATAGCTCTAAAAGAAGTATATGGAGATTTTCAGTGAGGGTATGGGTACAATATGGGATAAAAAGGATCACATTAGGGTAGACTCTAAAGCTGTGCCTAAGTTTGACCTGTTTTTTATGCTCTGAAAGAAGTCAGTGAAGTTGAGTTTGACCAGATGGTATGCAAAAGTATTTATCAGCCTGTAAATTATTAAAAATGGGTCTCTCCAATAGTGCCATTTGTAAATGAGAATGGGTGTGAGGACTACAAGCAGATAGTCAACTAATTGGCCACCAACGACAACTATCCAATTCTGATAACTGGAGATATACTTGCAACCTCAAGGGGGGGGGGAGTGTAAAGTTTATAAAGCTCGACTTTAACCATACTTATTAACATTTGCTTTTGGATGAGAACTCTCTGGAGGAATTAACGATAAATACTTAGAGGACTTTTCTGACCAACACTTCAGCTGTTAGGGGTTCCTTCAGCCATGGGTATTTTCCAGCGTGAAATGGAAAAAGGCTTAAGCCATGGAATTTGTTTGGATTAGAGTCGATATATTAGTGACAGGCAAGAATGATGAACATTTGATGGTGCTATCAGGCCCTGATCTGAAGTTGAAAAAATAGAAATGCAGTCATATGGCGCTAGAGGTGATCTATTTCTGGTTCAAAATGAATAAATACAGGTGTTTCTAGTGCCAAAGAAATAGTCAGCAGTCATTGATACAGGCCAGAAAATACCAGCTGGGTCAAATCATGTTTAGGGATTTTAGACAATTATCACAGACACCTGACCAAATTAGCTAAAAGCCTTTCCATAGATTGTTGAGATAGTATGTGCAATGGAGAAGGGATCAATTCAACTGAGAGTATTTGATCAAGAAAGTACCTTTCTCAAAAATTTCTAGTATACTATGTAAGCCACTCCTGGTGCCAAGTGATGTCTTACCATATGGAGCCACAGGGATCATATCCCACCTTACACCTGATGGTTCTCAAAGGCCAATTGTTTTAATGTCCTGGACATAGTCTGAATAAAACAATTCCTAGGTTGAAAGGGTAAGACTGTTCCTTATTAATTGTGTCAAGAAGTTACACCCATACCTGTATGACTGCAAGTTCACTATTAGCACTGACCATAAGCCTTTTTGTGTGCTGAAGGAGGAATAGTGCTGTATCCTGTAGAGTGGATTCAGTTGAGTACCTAGCCTTCTACAGTTGAGTGGGTATGTGTTTATAAAAAGGTATAAATGGTTTACACTGGGGAGGGGGGCACATGTGTACTGGCCAACTGTCTTTGTACAGAACAGTGTATTCGTGGATTAGAGCTTGAATTCATTTTGAAAGTCATGTCTGGGTTATTACAAGTGACAAACAAAAAAAAAACGAATTTTCGGATGGTGTAGAGAAATGGATTGAAAGCACCAAAAATTCAATTCTTCAAAAAGTTTTCTTCAGGAACTGCGTTGGGTTAAGTTTCAAGAACCGTTACCTATAAAACGGCCATTTCCGGTTTTAATTGTGTGTGAAAAAGAAGATGGTTAGGGTTTGAATCGTTTCCCCTCTTGGTAGCAGAGTTTCAAGCAGCATTGTACGAACCAAGACAAAGCTTTCAATTTCATTAAAACCTATTTAGAACCATCACCAGCACCAGGATAGCCGATTTAGATGTTTATCCAGTTCTGGAAGTCACTCTCAAATCAGGGATATCAAAGAAAAAAAAATCTCATTTGGCAACACTGGACGCTAAAACACGAAAAGAATTTCTTTTCTCCAAGTTTTATATTGTAAACATTGACTCACAAATTCGAAACAGCATAACATAAATTGTCAACCTCCATCAGCACTACTTGGTCTTGAATTTTTTTGTACCCTGTCGTTTTAATAAACTTTCAAGGCGCATCCATATTATCTATATTCTTAAATGATAAAATGAAATTCTCTTAAAATAAATTGCATTAGAGTTCTTTTTTCAACTGAATATAAATTTCCGTTATGCAATGCAACAACTGTTCGTTCGATAGCCATTTTTATTGCTGAAGTTAAATGGAAGGAGCCATTTTATAGCTAACCGTTTCTTTAAACCCCAAACCAATAATTATCACCATGTAAGGTGGTTTTCACTTTGACGAAAATAAACCGACGGGGCGGTGTGGATTAAGATTAACGTATCAGAAGAATTCTTCCAGAAGATATATATATAATATATTCTTCCAATTTTAGGTACTTTCAATCCATTTGACCATACAGCCAACCGGGAATGCTAATTTTTAGAAAAAATATTTATTTCAGGTTTTACAGGATGGGGGTCCTATTCACAGATGAACTATGATGCTATAGTCGGCACTTAGCTTCCGCCATCTTATAGTAAGTATATGAGGGATAATAAATATGGAGATGATATGACACTGATAAGTTAATAATAGGGAAATTAAAAACACCAATCCTAATTACGGTGTGGGCATTTGGAAATCGATACAAAAGAAAGATAAATTGTGTATACGAATTGGGCATAGCAGGAATGGTGCTAAGTGTGAGGGTTTGTTTATATTGTAAACATGAACCCTCGCTCTAAAAACTAAAATTTTCAAAAATTACCTGAAGAGAGGAACGTCTTATGAAACGACGTCACAAGGTGACACCACAGATTTCAGAAGTGCTCAAACGACAACAACACAAACACTTCAATCATAACTAAATGCCGTATTGGCCCCAAAGTAGGGGGCAAACTGAGCTAATGATGGTGCACAATCTGAGAGAGACATGTTCTCAATTTCATTATTGCGTAAGTTTCTAGAGAATGTAGTTTATTCATACTTTCTAATGGAGAAAAAAAAAACACAAAATAAACAAATAAAAAATATTTTTCGGGGTCTATGAAATGGCTTTCGGGGCCTTTCTATACTGGTTGAACACTGCCAAAAGCAAATATTACCTAATGTAACTACAATGCTAGACTGGTCTCCTATTTTCCATCCGTTGTACGAAACTGCAGATATGATGTATTCAGTTACTTCCTCCATCATCATCATAGAGTCTACATCTTTCTAAGGTTGTTATTCAAGATTTTAATACTTTATATTTTCGAGACAACGAAAAAGCAGTTCAAGCATTCATTCAGTGCATTTAGATTGTGTATTTTGTCCCTAATTCCTTTGTTCGTTGAGTGTCTTCTCAGAATAAGACTACACACTTGGTTTTGGGTGTTTCTCTTCATAGTTTTGTCGACAGAAACAAAAAATAAATGAATAATAGCATTTTATATAAGCGAAAGGAAGATATGAGATTCGAAAATGATCATTTGTCGGAGAAAAAAAAAAAAAAAAAAAAAAAAAAAAAAAATCAAGAGATTAGTTTCCACTAACGAAAAAAATTGAGTGGAAATCTGGAGTTCAAAATGGCGAAAATTAAAAACAGTCTAGTGATAACTGAAAAAAAAAAATTATCACGCATAAGAGAAAGACAAAAGATAGTACAAAAGTTGGACGTCTAGAACTCCCTCTCTAAAATCCAAAATAATTAACTTTCCTTCAACACTGACAAATTCCCAATAAGAAGAGAGGAAGGTCTGATTGATTAAAAGCACAAAAATACTCAATTTTTTGAGGCGGGACCTTAGTATGACAGAAGTAAGTGCCATAAGTTATCTACATAAATTGAAAATTCCCCTCAACAAATGAAGATCATATTCCTTTGAAAATGTACCGACATGAGCACCGAGAGAAAGAGAAATTCACAGCCGCATTTTCGTATGATAGATGGCAAGTAAGGGTCTATTTCCTTGATAAATAATTACACTACAAAAACAAACACAGAAACAACCCCACTTAAACATTAAATATATTAATTTTTAGCCCCCAAACTAACAATTTTCCAGAAGAAACCAAGGTTTTCATAGATTGAAAGCTCATAAAATTACCGAGTAAAGTCATTTTCTATGGCAACTGCGACGTTAACTAAACCGTATCTTTTTGACATTCAATTCCTGATTTTCATTTAAATCTCTAAAATCTTACACGTACCGCCAAAAATATATAAATTACCCGGTCAAAACAGAAATTATAAAGATTTGAAGAAAAGAAAACCTCAATGAGAGAATAAACAGACAGAGTATTTTCTCAATTATAGAAAATAAATGACGTGTAGGAAAAAGGCATTAAAATCACTCACATCTTCGACCTGACCAGAGGTTCGATCTTTCCAACAGAAGTGCATAAGTGAGTCGTCCGCCTGATAAATATACACCAAACCCTTCCTTTTATCTGGGTGCACCATTCTATCCTTGAGATTCATTCGGCCTGCCCGAAATTCCACCAAATTTTTGGTCTGGGAACGATTTCCCGAAGACCCGAATAACGCTCCTGACGCCATGATGATGAGTTTGCAATGAAACAGCAGTATTTTATTTATTTCCGATGATAACAATCAGGGGAGGTAACTGCCAACCAAGGGACATAACCTATATATATATATATATATATATATATATATATATATATATTGATTTTCCAATTGGTAATCAATGAATTAGCGATCAGTAGGCTGCCTGGTAGATTAGATAGTTGCGTTATGTCGCACTGGTACTAAAAAAAGCTGTTCGAGCATCTATGATGTGAATATTAATATGAATAATTCACGGTATAAATAAAGATGCTTGATTTAAGAATTACCCATAACATTAAAGATTTCATAAGAAATATTGACCAGAAATTTCTTTATAATTATAGTATTATTCGGCTTGCTTGTACGTATGACCGTTACTCTTTCTGTTAATTATCAATTCCCCTTATATCTTTCATTCTTTCTACCTTTATAATGTAATAAACAAGCGTAAGAACAAAAAAGGGTGCTTATGTTTGAGTTGAAGCAAAAGGTACTCAACTTCAACTTTATTCATTCATATGAGTGTACAGAAACTCTTTAGTTATGGGGAGCAAAGAGCTTGATTTGCCCCCCCCCTTACAAAGTTTTACTTGTATAACACTGATTTGCCTGAAATCCTTCACTGTTTTGCTCGAATTGTACAACTATGTTCATCCACAATTCCTTGATCTATAGAAGAACAAGATATTGTAGATGATATAGATACATTCCATTGGTAATAAATTACCTTCACACAATTATATACTTTACTTACAGAACTTTATATGCCAGATTTATGATGATATTTCAACTGTCAACACCCATGGAATTTTTTACAGATTCAACTTGTAAAACATTATGAAACACCTGTAAAAAGAATCTTGAAAACATATGAGATAATTTTCCTGTAGTCATCAGATGAAAAAACTCTTGAGATAAAGTGCTTTCATTGTTTTATTTCATTTTTTTAGCTATTGTCTCCACCTTTGTGAATAAAATATTTCACCTGATATGTTCATTAGCTTTGGAAAGTAAGTTTGTATTGAAGCTGGAAGTTTGATAAGCAAACTGAAACTTTACTTATCAAATTGCCTATTTGCAGTTAACCTTTTCAAAGTTAACCTACTAAGGCCATAATGCCTGAATTTTCGAAAGGGTATAAAAAAAATGTGTCCATTTTTATTGAATAGTTGAAGAAAACCACTCTTCTATAAAAGAGAGAAAAAAAATATTTTGTTGAATACATTGGTTTCATTTGACATTTATATCCCAGAACTGATGAAATTATCAAATCACCTAGCCTACAAGTCTGTTCACTGATATTACATGAAGTAATTTCTGCATGGGTTCCTTATTATGATGGCATGAATGTCTGCAGTTGTCGAATCTCATTTACTTTATTATCTGTGACATATACATATCAACAGTGGCATACCAACGACAGGTGGAGAGGGGGCAGCCTGACCCTGGTGATACCATGATGACTGCCTAAATTTATTTTAATCTTTTCATTAATGTATTTACCAATTTAATGAATTGAAATTGACTTCGCCTTGTTAACTCAGAAGTGATGTGCAATAACTTACTCTGTCCTCAACAGGCCTTGAATTTAAGGTTTTGTGATTTCTCCAAAACTTTTATACAGGGCCATATTGGTACTTCATTAATGAAATGGTCGAAATAGTGGCCAATCAAATCCGTAGTGAGAAAAAAGAGGGACATACCTGGAGGTGGAAGGTGTTTTTGGTAAATAAGAAATAAGTTTGGTAATTTGCCACATTTAACAAACACCTTTTAGTTGATCCAATGACAGTTCAGTAGCACCTTACCTTACATCACTCAGTAAATAAAAATAAGAAGAAAGTTCTTGGCACTATACTAATCTTTGTGGAATTTATTTGAAGATTAAATTGTAGTATCTTTCTCTTCACGTCAACAAACGATAACTAACTTTCCATTTTCAGATTTAAATGTTATTATAGTTATATTTTAATTGTTTTCTTCATGAAATTTAATTGATAAAAAAGAAACAAAAGATTTGTTATGGCTGTATTTTAATTGTTGAATATGTTTCTTCAATTTTATAAAACTATCAAAATAACTTACAAAATACGAAATAATTCGATTGCAAATATTTCAAACAAACAATTCATTTTAATAAGGTCCTATAAAAATTAATGGCTTAAAATGAGAGGAAAAAAAAGTGAAATCAAAGAGACTTTTTCTCCAAAAGTGGGATACACTTCAAAAATTAAAACAGAAATCTCAAGTCATATGGTTTTCAGTGATGATAATAAATAAGATTCATGACAAATTTTGTTTTTATCAGTTGAAAAAATATTTGAAATTGAAATGAAATTTATGAAGAAAACTATTAAAATACAACCATGATAACATTTAAAATTGAATATGGGAAGTCAATGCTGTGTTTCGTTGACATGAGAAGAAAAGATACTACTCTCTGATTATGATCTAAAGGCCAGACCACAAAACTACCAAGTTCATTATACTCTACATGTTTGCATCATTTATTAAACTTCATTCAGTAAATAAGTAAAATTATGTTATGATCTATGTTTTCTCTAAAGCCGAAATTCGTTATATCGAGGATTTACTGAATATGTACCTGAAAAAACATGGTACCTCGAAAGATATAAGTCGCTTATTGCACTACATTCTTTCAAAAATAACATTAAATCCAAAACCAATTGTTGTTTCTTGTTCACAATGTTTCTCTCTCTGGAAAACTGCTAACGATTGCATTTCTCCATTTTCTATTGCAACTGGGAATCTTTCGTGGGTGTTAAGAATATCATTTTTCACATGAACACCAAAATTAATGAACATGGATTCAAGTTCGCAAGTTTAGTATTCTATAAGAAGTAAATACCTCATCCTTGCTACTTCAAACAGAAAAACTGAACAGAACCCAATAATTAATAATTCAATGATAAACAGGTACCAAAGCTGCATTTGTATCTTTTGAGGTACACAGAAAACTTGTCTATATGAGATAATAAGTCTCAATATGCTGTACTAGCTAAAGACCTCTTATTTCTAACATATTCAATGTTGGTGAGACAATTCATGTAGTGCAATGAAAAACAAAAAATATTTGGGCTCTCAGAGTAATAGTTTTAAATTCATGGATGAAAATATATCTTTTTCTTAGAAGAATATTGAAAAGAGAAAAAAAAAGAAGAAAAACTTCAACTATTACTAAAAATATGATTACTTGTCTTATAACACTTACACCCTTGGGAAGAAATTTTATTAGGTAGGAGTATCATCATCATCATCATCATCATCATCATCAGTCTTTTAACGTCCGTCATTGGATATAAACCTTCCCCAGTATTTGCCACAACTCTCTATCATGGGTGTCATGGAGCCAGTATTTCCTGAATCTGTCGAGTTCATCCCTCCATCTTGTGTTCTGTCGGCCTCAGTTTCTAACGTGATCTCTGGGGATCTATGATGTGAGATGTGATGTCCATTAGTCGTCTTTCATTCTTGCAAAATGGCCTGCCCATTGCCATTTGAGTTTTTCAATAGTTTCTATGATGTCATGGACACCAGTTTTCTTCCTTATATACTGTACCGTCTTGTGATCTCTCCATGTAAGGTTGAGCATGATTCTCTCATGCACACGTTGCATGCTTCTCAGTTTGCAGGCCTGTCCCTTGGTTAGGTTCCATGTTTCAGCTCTATAAGTGACTGATGCATTGGAGGAGAGGATGCATTGGTTTATACTCTTCTTTTTAGGATTATTGGGATCATCTGGTTCTTGAAAGTTGAGCTTGCTCTGCCGAAGGCTTGCCATACCAAAGTGATTCTTTGCTTGATTTCCTCCTCTTTTGAGGGTCTTATGGAGATTCGTTGTCCTAAGTAGATGTAGTGGTCTACCTTGCCGAGTTTTGCATCTTCTATCTTGACAGTTATGTTCTTATTTTCAACATGATTATTGCACATGATTTTCGTTTTACTGAAGTTCATGTGAAGGCCAACTTTTTTGCTTTCTTTGTTTAGATCATCTAGCATTAGTTGGAGGTCGTGTAGGTTCTCTGCGAAAAGGACAATGTCGTCTGCAAATCTATGGTTGCTCAAGTATTCGCCGTCTATTTTGATTCCTCTATTTTCCCAGTACACCATGTTTTGGAAGATCATCTCAAGGCAGCTTGTAAAGAGTTTGGGTGAGCTGGTATCACCTTGTATTACTCCTTTTTGGAGCTGAAACGGTTCAGAGTCCTTATGCAGCCTAATGAAGGAGTTGCAGTACTTAAACATATACAGGGTCTACACCTAGGAGGGTGATGGTAATTTCTACAGAGTCGAATGCCTTCTTGAAGTCTATGAATGCTACAGCAAGCGGCATCTTGTATTCTGCTGCATTCTCTTTCAGCTGATTTATTGAATGAAGATGGTCGATGGTCGAGTAATTTCTTCTAAATCCAGCCTGTTCTCGTGGTTGATTCTTGTCTAGTGTTTTAGTAATCTGGTTGGTGATGATTTTAGTGAAAAGTTTGTATCTGTAGTTGGGCAGGCTTATAGGTGTGTAGTTGTTGAGGTCTTTGGAGTAACTATCTTATGTAGAAGCATTATAATAGCAGTGTTCCAGACATTACTCTGTTTCAGACACAAGTTGAATAGAATAGCTAGCTTTCTGTTGACTATCTTACTAGCTTTTTTTGAGTAGATCGATGGTGATGTTATCTGGTCCAGGGGCTTTTCCTTTTTTTGTTTGTTTGATGGCTTGCTTTATTTCCCATGGTGTAAGTTTGGGGAAGTCTTCGAACTAATTGTCGGCATCTTGTGTATTCTGGTCTTTGTTGTATTGTCTGTGTTTTGAAGAGTAGACTTCCTGGTAAATTTCTTGGGCGCGTTCAACTATTCTGTCTCTATCTGTTGTTATGTCTCCGTTTGCTTCAAGAATGCTAGTTACTTGTTTCTTTCCTGTACTGAGAGCTTAAAAAAAATTCTCCACAGATTTTATGCATAAAGAAAATTATGTGTATCTTTTGAGGTACATATATCTGGAGTACAAAAAGATCACCAAAATTCTTGATTTCTTGGGAAGAGGGAAGTTTCTGGGAATGGGGTGACACCAACCCTAAGAACACTTCTGCATATCAGAAGACTTCTAAAAGAAAGATAAATCCAAGGAGTCTCAAAAGGTTGAATGATCTAAGTCTCAAAAGGACTGATATCAAGACAAAATCGTGTGACATTAGTTTTTGCTGTCGAGCTATCGGTAATGTAGCATTCTTGCTAACCATGTCTGGGTGGTCAATGAAACTGGCCTGACAGTCATGCAATGTCATACAAGCTACTGTAAAATCCTAGGTGAAGAAATGATTATGCAACATCAGTTCATTCCTACCTTAGAGACATGTTTCTTTAATAAGTTTGCTATTTTGAATAGGCTTTGCTCAAATAATTGACTGGATATAAATTTTGTAATACAAGTATCAAACGGAAATTAGCTCAGGTGTGTCATATTCAATCTGTTTCATGAACAGTGCAACTGTTTGTTTCTATCCGTAACAATGGACTGTACTTGAAAGTATCAATTTTGCTGATAATTTAGTCATGAATTTCATACAAACCCTTCTTTTCATTAGACTCCCTATAAAAGCCCTGAACGCACATGGTCAATTGTTCATTTCGCCTCATTTGGTTTACTTCTACCTTTCAATTTCTCTGAACTCACAGCCGGCGTAGTTTCTATTTTTTGACCGTGAATGTATACATATTGTCTTCCTCAATGTGAGTATTCACTAGAACTTTATAGCTACTAAATGCAAATACTGCAACTACTATTTTTGGCGACCATGCAAAAGCTGCGCTTATTATTTTGCCCCTTTTAGCTCCTTCTTGCACCTAATCTGAAGTAAGCACTTTTTGAATATCTAGCTTGGTCAACTATACCACTCATTATAATAGGCACGGCTCATCAGGTTCCATTCAATAGACAAAACAACATTAGACCTGTTATGCCAAGTGTCTCTTAAATTATTATTCTTTCCAATATATCATTTTTTACACATAGGAATAACCTGAATCTAACTCTTCTCTTCATGATCAAAAGTATCAATGTTTACATACATTGTATTTCATTTACATTTTTCATATATGCAATAAATTTATCTCTCATTTTTCACATCTAAGTACTTTTTTACTCCATTTAATATCTATGTCCACATTTGTACTTGGCGTGCATGTTTTCCCTACACCTCCCTCCCTTCCTTCCTTCATCAACTTCGAGTGATGTTGGCACATGGTGCCAACCACCGCACTGCATGGAGGCAAAATCCTGTCTTCACCAACAGCTATTTGCTACTCTCTTCCACATGATATAAGAACAATATTTCTTATGACTGCGATTATACATAAGAACCTATACCTTATAATACTACTGACAGCTTTGAAGTACAGGTGTCACCTGTTTTAACACGGTTTGTTATAGACCGATTCATTATATAAAAGGTGATGGACCAACATTTCTACTTATATTATTATTCAGAAGATTGCAAAAATACACAGAATTTCCCTTTCAATGCATGAATCAGATATTTTTGGCTGAGTGCGATATTACTACACCATAAGCCCACTTGAGGATGGGTGACAACTCCCTTCTCACTAAAAAATATATTTGACCTACTGCAGCAAACTAATTGTGTAAAAATGAAATGAATTCAACAAAAACGTTTCAATCATCAATAAATAAACTTTCTCATCAAGACTAACTGCTACTTGATTTTTTAGAGTCATACTTTCCAATGTGCTACCTTTTTCCTTTAGAACACCAATCAGATGGGGAAAGCTGGGTCATATGGTTACGTAAGGGAAGTAATTGAGTAATGCTAAAAAAGCAACGATCTATGTATTTAGCAGTTGTGACCAAAAAAAGAAAAAAGTATATATATACGAGGTGGATGAGGAATATATATGATAAATAAATATATCGCTTGAATTTAACCTCACTGTCTGTCCAGTTCCATGGAGTAGAGGGAGGATACCAGCCTCCGGATCTGAAGCTAAGGTTTCGATACTACCTCGTGGTACTGGATGGGATAATGGATAGTCTATAGCCAAACTGAAGAGTAATAATACAATGAAACAGCTGTCTGTGGATGACACAGTAATATACATATATATATATATATATATATATAACTGAAGAATGCATCTGTTTATTTATTCAAATATCACAAGGATTTCAAACGATAAACAATGTTTGCCCTCTTCCATCTATTGTCAGCCTTTGAATTTCACCTTTACCCTCTCTGCAGTTATCAATTGGACCCCAATAGCTGTGTTACAACAGGAGATGCCTGAAGTGAACTATCAAGTCTTGTAGTAAGTAGGAAACTGTTAAGAAACATGAGTAGATATTTTACCAAATGCATTATGGTCTCTAATAATATTTTTAGAAAAGAACCTATCACATAGAAATTCAAATATAGCTGTGAATTTTTTTGCAAGTAATAACTTGTCCTCGAAAAATGATGTCTCACTTAATGAAACCTGTATGATGAGTAGCAATGTCAATATTGAATGGATGATTTACTAGGACCTAATCAGTTCTCCTGGCTGCCTCTAGCAACTCACTAGACCTTAATTGGTCTTCTGGCTGCCTCCAGTAACATGCTTAGATCTAGTCAATCTCCTGGCTGCCTCTAGCAACTCACTAGACCTTAATTGGTCTTCTGGCTGCCTCCAGTAACATGCTTAGATCTAGTCAATCTCCTGGCTGCCTCTAGCAACTCACTCGACCTTAATTGGTCTTCTGGCTGCCTCCAGTAACATGCTTAGATCTAGTCAATCTCCTGGCTGCCTCTAGCAACTCACTAGACCTTAATTGGTCTTCTGGCTGCCTCCAGTAACATGCTTAGATCTAGTCAATCTCCTGGCTGCCTCCAGCAACATGCTTAGATCTAGTCAATCTCCTGGCTGCCTCTAGCAACTCACTCGACCTTAATTGGTCTTCTGGCTGCCTCCAGTAACATGCTTAGATCTAGTCAATCTCCTGGCTGCCTCTAGCAACTCACTAGACCCAAGTCAGTTTCCATGCTAACATCTATACTATCAACATGTTTATCAATCTCTGTTATGATGTGATTGGTCAACTTGTCAAAAACTGACCAATCATGAGAGAATTTTGGAATGCAGAAATTTGAATGAAGTAGACAGCAGAGGTGTTTGTATCCTTGTTATGGAACAGAATTACAAGTCTGTTTATATGGGGTGGGGGAAAAAAATAAGTAAATAAAAAATATATATCTTTGTTGAGATCCGGTTTAGCAAACCAGTAATTCATGATAATTTACTTTTTTTTTTTTCTAACAATAAAATTCAATGAAGATTTAACGTATTTTAAAATCTTATTGTATTGCATTAAATTATAAAAACTAAAATACTTGTTTTTCAAAAATATATTCTTAATTAAAATATTCCTTATTTCAAAAAATATTTAGAAAGAAGAAAGGGAGATAAGGCAGTCAGGTAGTTTACTATAGGGGTGAGAAGAGAGAGGAAAGTAAGGTAGTATGAACAGGAGAGGAAGAAACTTAAGTAGTTCATCGAAAGGGTAGGAAGAGGGGGGAGGAGAAAAAATTTGGTAGTAAGAGGGTAGGATGAGATGGGCTATAATCTTCCTACTTGCATTTTACTAACCATAGTTGGCTCTGTGCCATGCTAAGCTTAGTGAATATCAATATGAGTGTTCATCATGATGTGATGATAGTAAGCTAGTCTCACAGATTAGTTCACTATAGAAGCAAGTTCAATCCTCACGAGTACTCCATTATTGTGATCTTGAGCTAGACTAAGCTATGGTCAGTAAATAAATAAATCAGCTTTTTATTTTCTTACTTTTTATGGATGTAGGACAACAGTTGTTTGCTGATGACTTTTGTAAAGCATGTAATATCTGGAGCTGATCAACTCTTTTCCAAAGAGCTGAAATTGGATTGGTTGAACAAGTATACTTATCAGTTATGGATAAAAATTTGATTGATCGGTAGCATTAGTTATTTCTCAACAGCTATCTTGGATAGCATGACAAAATAAACATTTCCTCTGTTACAAAGAAACTGAGTCTACCATACTGCGGTATCTACTTTTTTTGGTGTATGATAAAGTTTCCCAGAGGAGGAAAAAAAAAAAAAAAAGTTTTCAACTGTGTATCAAGTCTTTAGTTTTCAAAAAGTTTTGAACACACCTAATATATTGCCTTGAATAAAAGGGTTAAATGGATGTACGTCCACAAAAGTCAGTATGCAACATGCTGCAAAACAACTGTGAGGAACCCACAAACATTTTGTCTCTGCTTGGTATATTTGAAGGACTGTTAAATCGATTGAAGCTATATATTGTATCAGGGGAACTTGTAACTAGCACACACCAACAAACTGTTATTGTAAAGTTGTACCACCGATTCCTTGTCAAAAAAAGTAAATTCAACAAATCAAAAAGAAAAATCAGATGAAGATCCAAAACATTGCTCAACATGAGATGCCTTGGTGTGGGTTGTAGCAGATATGATGATGGGCACGGTCTAAAATGTGCCATACTAACAGTTTGGAATTATTGGGTCCATGCCAAGGAAGGCTCACCTAATAAGCAAGGACTGATGCAGAAATCAAAGCTCATTGCAAGGAATATTGTAAAAACATAGTAACTAAGTCTTGAGGCAGTGGTGAACAAGGCAAATAATGTGCAAATAGACAATTTGGATGCAAAGATCCTTAAAATGGAAAAGGGATTCAAAGCATTTTGCAAAAGATATTAGCAAGACCAACGCTGTGATGAGGATGGTGAAAAGAAGAAAGGGGGAAAAGAATTTTATGATAAGAGGTGTTTGTGAAGATGAAATAGATGACAAAGAAGTCACACAGAAAATACAAAAAAAAAAAAAAAATTGGTTGCAAAATGGAGAGATTAAGCAAGACGGTAAACCAATCATCTCAGATCAATCATGAAGACCAGGAAGATCCATTTGATTGATCACCAACTCAGTCGCCTACCCCCCCCAAAAAAATAAGTAAATAAATAAAACAAAAAATAAAATGCAACTAAAGTGAAGAGCATTGATTCTGAAATGTACAATAACTTCAAGTATTTATACTGCCTGACCAGACATAGCTGGAAAGGCAAGCTGATCTTGATCTTAGAAAGAAACTAAACAAAACAAGGAAAGTAAAAAAGATTGTGAGGGTGGAATCAAACATTCCCACATCTCTTCTAAGTATAGAAATTAATAGCAATTTGGAGGGAGAGTAGAGTCTACTAAAGGAGGAATACCAGGAAATAAAAGGACATTTATTCTAACAAAAATGGTTAAGCCTTAGGAGGCAACGAGACTTTGGAGTTCTTACAAAACAGGAAAAAAAAAAAAAAAAAAAAAAGAATTAAAAGGAGAATGCAAGGGGATATTGTGAGAATGTCTGGATTGCATGCACATCAATTACTACAAAATGATAATGTGGAAAGATAACTATAAATTATGCTAGTTATTACTATTCACACTCAAGCAGTACCAGCAGTACTAGTTGGTTTTTTGATTGATGGTAATAGAAGGTTTGAGAAAGATGAAGATACAGCAGAGACATTGAACAACTTTTTCACATCTACACAAAATGTTTGAAGGCGAGTTTATTCCACATCACGACTGTAAAAGAGGAGTACAATACGCAATAAGGGATATTGTATCAGATGAAATGGAAGTTGCAAAATTCCTGTTAGCACTGGCAAGTGATAAAGCCTCAGGTCAAGATATAAATGTGAACATTTTTATAAGATGCACTGGTTTCATATCTCCATTGACTTTATTATTCAACTTTTTTTCAACTTATACCACAGGACTGGAGAGATGTAAATATTATTCCACTTTCTGAGAAAGGTATTCAGAGACCAGTATCACTCATGTCACAAGTCAAAATACTGAAGAGAATTTTTCAGACTCATGTCCAGTCAAATGTGATGAGGAGCAATATTCTATTTTATCAACATGGCTTCAAAATTAGATGCAGTGGCCTTACAGATACTTGAATGCTTGGACAACAGGAATCAAACTGATGTAATTTAAACTTGATTTTGGACGAGTACTTATTTCTTAAATTGAAGAGACCAGCGTTTAGAGAAAGAGTATTAAAATGGATTCGAGCATTTCTGGCTTAGAAAACAAATGGTGTTAAACAAAGGGAGATCATTATGGGTGAAGGTTAGCAGCTGAGTCTCTCAGGAATCTTTACTTGGACCTCTGCTATTTCTACTCTATGTGAATGACATATCTAATATGTCACTTTTGGTAGTCAAGATGATTGTAAATGATACTAAATTGCAATAATTACAGATTTTTTATTCTACAAAGAGACCTGAAGAAACTATCTGCTTGGCTTTCAATGCTGGAAAGCGTGCGATACCGAGAACACATATAGAAGAAATATAACTACTTGTACACATTGAATGAGTAACATTCAGAGGTTGAATATCAAAAAGACCTGGGTATTTGTGTATCGAACATTCTGCTCACCACGAAACAGCAACATTTGTAAGAAAGTCAATCAGTGGATTTGTATAAACAAGAGATACTTAACTGACTTAACACCTACTAAAGAGAAATTATACATAACATGTATTTTGCCAGAAGTTACTGCTCTTGCTTGGATCCCATATCAAAAGGTATTGATAAATTGGAATCAATTCAGAGAAAAAGTCAGAAACTTTTCACAACTGAACTTATTCTTCCAACTTCAGTTGTAAGAAGAAAGCAAGCAAATCAATACGAAGCATATAAATTCATTTCAGGTAGTTAGGTAACTCCATTTCTTTTCACTGAACCTCAACACCATCTTCATGGACATGGTAAGAAGCTTCAGAAACAGTATTTGAGAATACCTATTAGAAAAATCTGCTTTTCAAACAGAATAGTGAATGAATGGAAGGCTTTGCCTGAAGCAACAATTGGTGCATTATCTCTATATTTTCAAGAGGAGATTGCAGAGTTGTGACACATAAGTTAGCTATAGTCAATTTTTCAATAAATGTGATTTTGAAGTAATGTTTCTTGTTTTTCACATTACTTATTTGAAGTATTTAATAGACAGCATTAATTTTCTCAGTTTTTTCAATATGAATTGGTTTTGTCGATTTACTAACAAATCTCGAAGTTGGCAAAATCAAAAATCATAAAAGAAAATGTACTCACAGCAATAATGAAAATATAATTCAAGTAAAATTAAGCTAAAAACTATTTGACTCGTATCAGTAGGAAAGTGTAGAAAAGAAACATTTAAAATCTTTTTTTAATCAACAAAAAAAATGAATAAGAAATTTTGCTTTGTAGATGGGTTCTACAAAATGTTATTCTTCTGCGGCAAAATGTCTTTGCTGAAATGGGCTTTCCTATAAATATTGGCTTTCAATATTTTATTCTTAAGACAAGTAGCTTAAAACAACATTCAATATTAAAAAATGAAAAATACAGACAATCTTGTGTTTTGGAAAAGTTCTTTTTAATATTAACAGAATTTACAAGATTACAATTAACTTATCCACATTTATAGAAGATGTTTGTTGTAAGAGGGCACCTTATGCCAGGCTCCTTGTAAAGGAGCAGCAAAGTGGAGGGCGTGGGGAGCAGAAACTTTCATCTGTTTTATTTACAATCACACTGGAGCCAACAGAGTTCTCTTCATGAAAGCCATCATCACCATAAAGCCAAAGAGAATTGTTTATAATTGAAATAAAAAAATAAAAAAAAAAAAGGCGGGAAAGAAACAAAGATAAAAAACTTTCAAAATTCAGAAAAATAATACATGTTTCAAATTTCAAAAATTATTATAAAAAAAATTGAAGTGGGGGAGGACAAAAATTAATCCAACACTGACTTAATCCTTAAACCATGTAACTTAATTTGAAACTGTAATGAAGTCATAACAAGAGATCTTTGCAAGAGATAGGTGGAGCAGAGAGAGGAAAAAAATAAGAAATATAGATGAATTTGACATTCCAACTAGTCCGAATGAAAGCTGAAATGTTAATGACTTCTTTAAGTTATAGAAAAGACAAATTTGGGTCTGAACAAATCCAATAAATTGAGACATTATAAGGCTTGTTAAGTGATGAGAGGTATCATTATAATGTTATGTTAAATTCAAATAATATTATAATGTAAAATCCAAGTCAAATTTACACTGGGAGCTCACTTCCAAAACAAAATGCCAACAATGTTACCATGCAAATCGGATAAGAGAATGTAAAGGACAAGAGCGACAAAGAGATGCAAATATTTATTTTTTCTCAGTCTACCCTTTTGTACAGATTCTATGCAGGAAACCCAATTATTAACCCTGTTGAATTAAGTTTCTCTTCTCCTTCATAGCCAGATTTCAGCTCTCTTTCAAACAAAACATCTTTTCCCATTATAAAAAAAAGGTTAATATTAATCAACAATATACATTTCAATCACTGCTTACCTTTCTTTCTAGAAGATCAAAGATGAAATGTTTGGGACTTTATTTCAAAGTACTAACTACATCAAGCAGCAACCCAGCTAAAAGGAGTTAGTCCAAGATATTTTACAGTGAAGTCTGCATTGTTAAACCCACCCAACAAAATTCCTCCTCCAAATGTGTATCCATTTAGGTAATCTCATACAAGTCTCCTGTTCCCCCAGAATTCAATATACTATTACAAAAAAAGCATTTAGATAAAATAAGGCTGATAACTTCATTACTTCCTGCCTTATAAAATGCACCCCCCTACCAATAACTCCTCCAAAAATCAACCAGCATCTATTACCCAGATAGTGTTTGGGTATTCCAACTACCACTTCTTCCATGGTCTTATATTAATATATTCTGAATTGCCATACATGGTTTGTTTGTATTTTTCATGATGCATTTCTTTTATTTCAAATTTTATAATTTTCATGTTTCCACAATGGTTTTAGGGATTTTAAAAAAAAAAAATATTCCTTGCCAAATTGCTGGTGCATCTTATATGGCAGGAAATATGGTATTTTACAAATTGTAATAGAGATTTTTATACCGAGGAACTAAGATGTTATCTCTAATTTGAAGAGAAGCCTTAACACTATGATAAATCAAATGTTCTAAGAGAAAGCTCTTGGTTCCTGAAATATCAGCTGAACAATCAGAAATTCAAGGGGCTGCACAGAAGTAAAACATGATCTTTTTTACTATACATAAAAGACATGCATATAGATTCTAGGAATAAAAGTGTATTGAAAATTTGAATGTTATCTTCTAAGGTTCCATAGATGCTTATTTAACCCGGGAATGAATACACAATCTTTCACATTCCTGGTTACAAAAGCAAAGCAAAATTTACACAGTTGGAATAAGTAATGTATCTATCATAAGCATCTCAAAACTTTTGAAGGAATTGTTTAACTAAGCACAGATTCCAATTTTTGTACAGACAATCAATCCTTCATGTCAATGATTCAGCTGATACATTCTTTAACCCCAGTCAGGTGTATAATCCAAAAGAAAAGGTAAATATTTTTCTCCAGATGAAGAAAATTGTACTCTGATATATCAATCAATATCAACTGCAGATACAGACATATCTATACCACTTACCAAGCACTCGAGCAATTCTTGACAATAAACAAGAGTTCCCCAGCAAAGAAAACTACAGTTTTGAAATTAGTACTATCCCAAAACTATCGTTTGGAATCACCCAATTGCTTGGTCTACATAATTAGCACTGAGAAAATGGATTGATCTGGTTGGTATATTAATGACAATTTCCTTTGCATACCTGATGAGACTGAAAAATAGATTGGCACATTGTGTCAATAACATCAAAAATGGGAAGTGATTTGATTGTCCTAACAAAGGTTGGAATGTTAATCACTCTTCTCAAAGTTATAAACAATAAGCACAGATTACTTAGCTCTTACTCACTCACACTGTACAGTTTTAGCTGTTTAGAAGATCTAGCTCAGGATAGAGAAATATTGAAGTAATTTAAAAACACACACACACACACACACACACACACACACAAAAAGGACAAAGACATATGACATACATCATAAGATACTAAATTAAGAAAAAAAAAATTACAACTTCAGTACCCTCCCCAAAAAGGGATTGTGAATTATTTTAAAAACAAACATTATTGAAAACATGGTTATTGGAAAAATAAGGAATCAAGTAAGAATTGAAAAAATACTCTTGACTTAAAAATAAACAGGTGATAAAGGACTGCCTGGAAATATATGCCAGGTGTAACAGTTGGCATTTTGCTTAAGATGACTCTTCACATGGGATGTGAAATAACACTCCAAGGAAGAGCCTTGAGAGGAAGCAGCAGTCGCTCTGTGCTGCACTGGGTACTTTAAGCTTATGACGAAAATAGCAAGGATCACTAGAAGCAGTGCTGAAACCAAGCCAGGCGAAATTTGCATAAGTCCAAGTACACATTAGTTAAGCAGCACTTAGAAATAAAGAAGTGAAATTTAAAATAAGGATAAGAAAAGCACAAAAGAATAACGATTTTCCTTAAAAAAGTTGTCCTCCCAGTTCATAAAAATCCATCACCTACAATAATCTATGGAGTTATCTACCCTTGATTTTAATGGTAAGGTAGATAACTGCTTACTCTTTTTATCCTTAAATGTCAAAAAAAGCTGTAATTATGCAAATTTGAATTCAAGTTTCTCATCGTGAAAGAAACATTTAACTAGATCAGATTGACCTCCATCCAAGCCAACAAATTGCATTAAACTTTAAAAGTTTACATTCAAAGTTTTCAAAAATAAAAAAATTGCAATCCAATTTATTGACAAATCAATATTTTCATTAATCTTAAACTTCATCGGAAAAATCATCTAGGAGAATACAGAGGTATTTCAAAGTTTAAAAATGTGCTTGAAAAAAGATTTAAAAAAAAAAAAAAAAAAAAAATCAATAAAACCAGTAGTTAATAAGAAATGAAAAGCTATGAAATATTAAAACCGTTTTCAAGGTTTTCTTAAACATTTAGCACTCTGTAGAAGACTTTGTTCACAAGCAAAAAGTTTTTCCTCACACTGCAGGTGACTGATCTCTGAACAATTGAGTTTTGTGGCCATTTTGTCATGTCAATTTCAGTCATACATGAACAGATGCAGAAGTTACAGACTTTCAAAGTTACTTAGTGCAAAAAATATTGGCACCCTTGAAAAAGAATGCAGAGTACTAAACATTAAAGAATCAGTGACTTCCTTCAACCCACAAAATACAAGAGAATTTCTATTAGAGATGAACAATTCTACGCAACTGTAAAACAAAAAAGATTTTTTTATTCTCTTTAGGAGGAAACTAAAATTGTTTGAAAATGTTTCAGCCCTGATGAGGTTTTCAAAAAGTTTCATGAACCAGAGAAAAAGTATGAAAAGAAAAATTTTACCACAGGGATACAAGCCCTGCATATATTGGTCCCAATATTTGTACTGTGCGTAGATCAAGGCATATAAAAGCCAAAGTTTTGTTGTATTTTTTTTTTCCATAACAGAAGACAAGGCTTTTTGATATTTTCTTGTATACAATTTTCAAATTAGGAAATTCAAAAAAGATGTCTTCCAATACAATTAAAGACAATTTTGAATCATCTCATCTTTTTGTTCCCAATTTCATTCAAGCAGAACAGAAAATTTTAGTGAAGGGGGATAGAGGAGAAAAAAAAACAAAACTAGACTAGTTATACAATTATAGTCATCAATTGATAATTATGCAAAGAAGTGGGTCCCAATTTACAACCCAAATAGAAAAGACTTTCCTTTATCATATGCAAACACATTCAGAGGCACCTCATTAAATTAGCATTTTAAGGCAGAAATAGAATCCAAGCCATACAGCAGTATCCACATAATATAGGGAGCAGATTTTTGACAAATTGCTTGGAAAGTGAATAGTTTTTAATATTGCAGATATTACAACATACAAATTGTAAGCATAGTGGGCATAGGATATGAAAGATATGCCCAAGGCCCAAATGGCCACTTAAGCTCAATTCATGGCCAATCAATTCTATCAAGATGGCTGGTAAAGATTTTAACAAGGCTGCTAGAATTAGTATTGCAGATTTTACAAGTACAAGAGTGTACAAATATTTGGTATAAGGCATTAAAGACTTGCCTAAGGCGGCCAATGCTTAGCCTGAATCAAAGGCCAATTTTTTTTTAATTGGGTAAATTTGGAATCTTTAATCATGAGATCAGTCACTGTTAAGAGATTAAAAGCAAGACAGAATCTTTTGAATTGTTAGAGAAATTACTTTTAAAAATAAAATTGAAAAGAAAAATGTGGAGGGAACTGTAGATTTACATCTGAACAAAATTTAAAATCAGAAGCTGCAGGATTTTGAGTTTGCAGTGATAAAATGAATGACTTCACACAGAAGAAATCTTATTTAAGACAAATCTAATTCAATTATTTTCTAATCCTGAATCAAATCAGGAATCTAATAATTTATTACACAAAGCAAATTAAAAGCTATTTGGTAAAATTACTAGAAAAGCCATAGCACTGACTGGAAGAAAGAAAAATACTTGGTAAAAATAAGCAAAGAGAAGAACTGTAAAAAGGCATAAATAACTGGCAAGAAAAAAAAAAATAGGACCAACTTCTATGTAGTCTTGCTCTAAGATTTGAAATTCAGGAAACTAGGAAAAGATTGAATGAAATTGAGAAATACTTTTTACTATTTTCCTTTAAGTTATTTGGCAGCTAGAAAAAAAAAAAGGAAGCTCAAAAAGGTTGAGCTTGTTCAAACAGTCATTTGATTCTTGCTTTTGGTAAGTAGCAGTAGAAATAAATCGGTTGGCTCCAATGACAAACACACAGTAATGACATTTCGTAGATAACATGTTGGGGGAAAGAAAAGATAGCAATCCCATGGGCTTTGTGAAAAGACAAGATGTCTTAAAAATAAATACCAAAGGAAACTAGAAAGCAAAGGAATACAAAAAAAAAATGAAAAACTGTCAAAATACACAATTGTATTTTTTTCACAAAATGTTAAAGAATAAACTCCCAAGATAACAAGAACTTCAAGATGAAAGAAAATGGCATTCATGTATATCGGTATGCATACAGTCTATTTTACAAAGACATACTCCTAAATCTATGTATAGATCCAAGAGTATCAGTGTTTATATACATTGGGAAGAGCGGGGAGGGAAAGAGCAGGGAGAGGGAAAATGAGCTTGAAAAAAAATGATCATATTAAAATCGGTCATCTTACTTGGCTTGCCACAGACTCTCGCCCCAAGTGCAACACTGGCACTTTGAGCAGAACACCTTTCCACCTACTGACAAGCACACACATTCAGTGCTCTCATATATATATATCACAGATGAGAATTTGTGTTTGTGTGTACGTATGTATAAAGAGAGGCAATCAAGAATAGGTGGCGGGTAAGTGGGAAAGGAGGGTTAGGACCAAGAGTGTGGGCAGAAATTCCAACCAATTGGTTATTTCCAGTTTGGAATCAATATTTGTGGTAATTATTTGGAGGAAAAATGTTTTTTTTAACCACCTCTCGTAACTGCTTTATCAAGCTCAAACCACGGAAGTATATATTGCAGAAAGGGACGATTGAGATTTTTTGTTATTTCTATAGGAAATTCAACCTCCACAACGAATAGATAATTGTAAACCATACAATAGCAAAAGGATGGTTGGATGTTAAATGATTTTGATGTAAAAAGGGTTAAGATTCTTTTAACCTTCAGCACTCTGTAGGTAACTTTGACATCATTCACAAAGCTAAAAGTGCAGCCACTCTAGATGACTCCATCGCTGAACAATTGTGGGTCTGAATTTCTCAGTTGTATTATATCAATTTCATATCAATTTCAGTCACACAAGTTACAGGCTTTCGAAGTCACTTGGGGCACAAAATTTTTGCAAACTTGAAAAAGAATGCAGAATGCAAAAGGTTGAGGATAAAGGGAAACAAACCTACACAGAAGTGGGGGAGCAGGAGTTGGGGGGAGATTTCCCTTATATCAAATGAAAGGTAATAAATCAATGAAATGTCAATACATTTTGCCAATATTTAAGCTTCTTTTTTTTCATTTATGCAGAACTGATATTCATTTATAGAGCATTTGATTATATTTTTTCCATTTTGGTCTAACAACATTTAACACAGGCAATGCAGTCACGGCAAATTGTTTCTGCTACAAAAGGCAGACATAAAATGGCCCAAAAGACATCACATTATTTATGTCAGTGTGTGCGTGTTCTTGTACGTGTTATCATAATGAAAACATGGATCACATAACATGCATTTATGTATGTATGCATATACTAATGCCTGCTCATGTGCATAAATGGACACACACACACATGCATGAAGATATAAATTAGAAAGATATACATGCTTATGTGTATATACAAGTGTATCTTTCCTGGTTTTCTTCAAAGTGTCTCTTCACATACTGGGGTGGGAATTAAGGGGTGGCTGCTTGATTGTTTTCAGATTGAACTTTTGAGAGTTTTCATTCTAATTTGGGGGACAGGCGCCCATGCTCTAATGCTAGCTCACAGCTGCGACGACGCAAGCAATGCGGAGAGTTTTCAAATTCCCTTTGAGTATTTGCAGTGTTGACAGTGACTGCTACCCTGCCGTCACCTATGGAGATATCAGATTTATCAGAGAGTGCACAACTGTTTAAATTGCTTCGGGCATTCATCAGAGAGAGCGGTTTTGATGCAGCCAGTGAACACAGGGGGCTGCCACTCTCCACTTCACTAAGTCCAGGCAGACTTTTGCCATTGACAGTCGCAGAACAGCCAATACTCTCAATTGACGAACCCTTGCACTGTGTGTTAACCAGGGGTAAACTCATTGCGTGCTCCTGCGACCGGTTAGACTTCTTCAGTTCTGTGCCTTCAACACTTTTGCTGTCCATTTCGTTGCTGCGACTGTCCAAATGTTCATGAATTTTCCCCTCAATACTCAGTCGCATATTCTTGCGGTATTTCGTGTAGCTGTTCTTGACGTCATCGCCGGAGAAACTGCCACTGCGACCTGAAACAGGAGACCATTGGGTTGGAGATGCCACCTGGTTGCATTTCAATTCAGCACTGATGCTGCTTCCGCTGTTGTTACGCCATCGGTTGGACAGGGTTTCAGCTTGAACTTCTAGGGATGGAGATGTGGCAGAGATGCTGTCTTTATCCCTTTTGGACAAAGATGAATGAAGAAAAGAAATAAAAATTATCAGCGTTCTGGTAAAAAGAATGTTTCAGTTACAAACTAAAGAAACCAAAAGCAGTTCAATAAATAAATAAAATCATACACAATACAAAATACTAAATTTCAAATAATATTCAAATAAGATTTATTTTGAAATCACAAAGAGCCAATAAATGAATGGGTAGGAATTTTAGTGTGGCTTATTTAAGGTGAAACTTTTTACTGCCTTTATTTATTTTTTCAATACATGAAGCATTGTTAAAAATTGATTTGAGACTAATATTTCTTTCAATGTAAATTCAGTAATAACATTATCTTGATTTGTTATAGGATAAAGCATGGTCAACTTTTATTTTAATGGCCATAAAATGACTGCCTAAGTAGTTATGATGGAAAGCAACTAAAATTAAGAAAGAAATACTAGTCAAGAATGAATAATGGTTGCCAATGTTTCATCTAATGAAAAATAAATCAATATAATATTAAAACTACAAGTGTATGTAAAAACAAATACAATGCCGAATGATTGGGGAAAGAAAGTACACGGATGAAATTTGATCTATCAATGGTAACAAAAATTAGGATGAAATAATATTTCAGCTCCCTTGAAATGTCAATTGATTGAAAATTCCAGAATTATTCATCTATAACAATAACATTAAGGCATTATTAATTACACACCTACATACATATGTCTAGAAAGCTTCAAACATAAAAAAATCTTTTTCAAATAGTCTTTTTCATATCAGTCACTCATTTCCTAATATCTGTTAATGTAGTTTATATAATTTTCTTCAGTGTTTTTTTGTTCTGCTATTCCTTATTATTATAGTACTATGTGTACATTTTCTCTTGTTGAAATCATCAATTGTTTACCATGTAACTGTTTCAGGGATTTTAAACATTTGTGTTCAGGCATATTCAAAAGCATTTGGTTTCCAGATTAGAAAGATTAAAGAGAGAGAAAGGAAGAAAATTTTTTTTTCTTTTTACCTGTATCCTGCAATAGATCCAGCCAGTGTTTTGGTACTGGCATCATCTCCATATGAGACGGTTGCAGATTTCTCCCCAATACTAAAGTTGGCAGACTCACTACTTAGACTGGCCCTCTTTCGAAGAGGTGGATTGGCTGATACATCTGCTTGGACCTCCAGTCTGGAAATAAAATGGTTTTGTTTAATTAAAAATAATTTTCCAAGATGCATTCAAGGTTTGAACATTTTTGATAAGCTTAAAATGTATTTCTTTACATGAAATTTTCAAAGAAAAAAAAATTTAAAGATTGGTTCAGCAGCAATATCTTTATCATATATTGGATGAAGCATTGCCAACCCTTATTTATTTTGGATTAGTATTTTCTTTCATCTGAATTTTCCAGTTACTTATTGCAACTTCAATTCAGGCTGTCAATCTCCAGCAATGAGTAAACACTGCCGATCGGAATTAAAAAGATAAGCTATCAATGAGAGAAACTCACACTTTTTGCTTCAGGGAAGCTTGGTTCATGTACCAGCTTCTCTTACTGACTGGAGGCACAAGAACTTTAAAGTTGACAGAAGATCAAATATAACTTTTAAACCTACCCTCTATTCTTCCCAGATTTCTCTTGAAACCACCATTATTATTTTTACACTAGTAGTAGTAGCAATATCATCTTTATTCATCTCACCAAGAGCTTATCCTTCATTTCAAATCAGTAATGTTTAGTCACTGCCGTAGATTGGCAGCCCAAGTAATGTTGCAATGAAAGCAACTAAAAAATTAAGATGACAGAATACACAAGTCAAAAATTAACCAGTTCAGCAGTTTTGCCTAATACTATTACAGCAAATGTTTTGGGTGAAAATGAGCTTAAACTTTTTGTTGTTTTTTTTTTTCAACCATTTTAAACAGCAATGGTTATACAATAAATTTCAGAGATCAGTTAAAGTGTCAGTAAACAATGCTTTAGTCGCTGGAAATAGGGATGGAGTGAACATCCAAGATAATTACATTGTTTTCATAAAAAGGTAAAGGACTTTGTATCAAGATAATTCTTCTGCAATCAGCATCATTCCAAATTATTACTGGCCATCAAGCTCTTCTCCACAGCCTTGTCAAGGGAAGAGTGGCAGCTGAAAGCACTATAGCTTTAAGGGGATTAAAGGAACAGAAGAGATAACTGATCCTTAGTCAAAAGTTTGTTGGATAACAGTTCTAGTGAAGATAAACCCCCAAGAAAGAGTCTTCAAGTAAAGTATACACAGGACAGCAAATAGTTTTCTTCATCAAGTAGTGTATTTACCAGTATATAAAACATTTTTAAAAAATTTAAAAAATCATGCAAATATTACAATGCTCCCAATGCATTGATACAACTAAAGGTCCATCTGGGCTTGGATAAGTTGCAATGGGTGCTAGTCCTCCAAATATTGTAAATCATACATTCTATTAGCTGGCAAATAGTAATTCATGCACATATAATAATGACATTCATTTCAAAAGTGTACAACCTAATTTTTTGAAATTTACTTTTTACAATTATGAAAAATTTAAAGGCCAGATAGTATTTTTTAATGGATTATTTGATAAGTAGAGAAATAATGAACCATTAGGGGAAAAAAATATATTTGCATTGGTTATATTCAAATCTCAAATGAACTGTTTCTACATTGATATTTCTATGGTAAGGATTAAAATATGGAAATTATGACTTAAAATGAATTATTATTTTTAAATTTCTAATCTAAGAGTATAAAAACAAATGGGTTCTACTTTTCTGAAAGTTGTCAAAATTAAAAAAATATTTCAAAAACCTGGACCAGGTATTCTTGAACTGTTAATTTGCAGTACACCAACAAAATTTAATGTGTTTTTTTCCTTTATTTTTTTTTCCTTACTCTGAAAATATGAAATTGTCTTACTTGTTGTGATAGCCACCTGCTTCCATAAGGCTTCCATTCAAACTGGACTCTGTGGTGGCTCGATGACTTGCAGAATCCCGGTCACTTTCATCTCTCAGAATTCCCATCCGGTCAATATGACTGCCACTAGCACTAAGACTGTTGGTCATTGCAACCGAAGCTTCACCAATGCTAGGAGCAATACTTGGATTGGCCACATGGTTTACAGTTTCTGCAGCTGCGTTATCGGCTAAAAAATAAATGTTATTTTTCAAACAGTCATTCCTTGAGTTTGAAAAAACAGTTGCATCACTGAACAAATCCATAGAATTCAAGTGATACACATTTTCACCACTCATTTATGGTATATTATTCACAACATTCAACAATAAGGGTCAGGAATTCAACTGATTAATGAGCAACTAAGTAACAAGAAAAATGTGAAAACTTTCACCATTGTAGTTTGCCTCATTCAGAAAGTGATGATAAAATTCAAATAAAGCAACATTTTAAATTGACACCCACTTTAACTAGTCAAGTTAATTTAAAATATATCAAACTTTTAAAATTTGTTCAACATGTCCACTGCCAGGGATGAGATAACTCATCTTATGATAGTGTGTTATTTCTTTTTGCAAGATGGCAGAACTCCACTATAAAGTATGTGTACAAAATACCAACAGAACAGATATGGATCTACTGAATTTAAGGTAGCCTTACAAGTCAATTCACGTTTCAAGATATTTCATACTTGTTTAAATTATCAAGAGATTTTATTTTAAAACATTCATCTATTACATTCATTAGATATCATGTGGTACATATCAGTTGATGTGTATGAAAATAAAAATATTTTAAACACGTAGTGAAAACTTCCATTCTCGTCAATTTGTTTTATAAGAAAACCTGGCACAGCTGATACGTTAAAAATCATACTCAGCAGCAAACAGGTTAATCATTTAATATACAAATCTATCAAAACATTTGAATACTTAGTAGAAAGAGAAAAAAAGCATTGAACACTGAATACTCACTCGTGTATGGGCCTGAAGATCCAACAGTGGTTTCATTTTCATCAAATTCAAAGCGAACTCCAGTGTTGGTTGTGGTTACACCACAGCCACCACTACGACACAATGAAATGGGAACAACTCCATAAACGTAAGCCAACAAAATGGGCACTCCAATACCTGAGGGAATAAATGGAAAACAGTTTTATAGAAGAAATTGGGTAGATTATTCAAGTTGAATTCATTCTTTGTTATTTTTCTCTCAGCCTTCTCCAGGTGTACTTATCCAGATATAATGAAGGACTCTTCCTGGTAGGGTCAACTACAAACTGGTAGCAAACAAATTTTTTTTTTTGTTAGCAGCAATGGATACAGATTGTACAACTGAAGAGGGCCATATAATGGATAGGCTAAAATATTGTGGGAATAACAAAGAATTTGTTCATCTGTCGGAAAAAATAAATACTAATGATTTCAAAATTATAGACAATAGGTAGAGTATTAAAATCCCATTCATGGAACCAATTTTAGTGCACCCGACAAAGAACTAGTCAAATCTGTGTTTACTGAAATAATGAAGTAATTGTTTACTTGTCAAATAGTCCATTTGTAGGAGATCTGAAAGAAAATGGAGTTTTGGTTATATGTCTTTACATTAGGATTATTATTAAGATATATTCTACACATTGCTCAAATTTTAGTATAAGTACTATTAAAGTGAGTGAATCTGAAGAGCACTGTTGATAGCATTATCATACTTTATATAAAATGCAGAATAATCAAATACAGTTTTAAGAAATATCAAGAGTAAACATGATTTATCATTCAGTTGATTATCAACTAATTTTTATCTACATCTTTTATTACTTAAGTAATCTATTAAATCTTTTCAAAATATAATGCCAACATACAATGGTAGCAGACATCAGTTATTAGAAATTTTGATTACGTATCCTCACCTAAGTTCAATTAGTAAGAAGATTCCTATAAACACTTTGTTGAGCATAGGGCAACAACCACTCTGCTGCAGATGCAATAGCAAGTACATTTTTATGGGGATGGGGTTGCTAGCACCACACCCAACACCCCTTTATCCAGGGTTGGGATCAGCTAGGATGACTGCCAGTTATAGACCTATATAATAATGATAACAGTTATAGACCTATTATCATAAAAATAATTATGTACACTTCATAATTTGTACTGCGAACAAATATCAATGATTTTTTTTTTCGTGAAGCTAGTTAAGAGTTATTCCCCTTCAAAATGTAAAATTGAATAAGAAATTCCCCATTTAACCCTATTAGTTCTCCAAACATTGTTGTAGCAATAGAAAAATAAAATAAAAAAGAAATAATGCTCTAAATACTATCCAAGTGTACATGAATTATTTGTAGAGTAACCTACAACCGAATGCAAAAAAGTATGAGCCTTTTGGTAGGATACCTAGACATTCTATTTTTTGTTATCCAGAAACTTAATTTGAGTTAGATCATGGTAATGTCTAGGGGGTGATAGCATGATGAAGTCCATCTTGCTTCAGGCTGGTTTGCAAATTTCAAAATGTAGAGGCAACTGGAGTATTTCTTTTTAAATTGCAGTAGCATTAATGCAAAATTCTTCAATTGAAAAATTCAGGTTGAAAGTTGTCCTGTCTGAACAAATATTGCACTTTAATCAGAGACAATCAAAAGTAAAAGATTGACCAATCATTTACAGATCTCTTGTACATTCTCTTCTAGTCTTAATTTATGTTAAAAATATGTATGGAAAAAAACAAACAAGCAGAAAAAACATTGAACAAAGCCACAAATGACTCAGAAGATAAAACTACCAAGTGAGTATTCAACACAAGCCCAGACCTGTTTTTGTTGGCATATGTTGATTGCTATCATAGATAAAATCAGCCAAAATCAACAAGACAATCCAGTTGGAACTGGCCATGCAAGTCTCAATAACAAGTGCTTAGGACGGGATTCCTAGGAAGGCACAATGAATCAGATAACAGGAAAAACAGGCAAAGTCAATGAAAAGCAGATATCACAAGTGGTCACTTGAGTTGCTGCTATCACCAACCATGAGAAAGTTGATAACCATTCACCAACACTTTGGCTTTTATTTTATATCTAATCTTTTCAGCTCCATGTCTTAACTTGGAAGTACAGAGAATTTAATACCCTCTAAATGAAAGAAAAAAAAAAATTGGAGTTTTAAAAAGGACAAAATAAATCAAACAGACAGCTTATATCATCGTAATATTCAATTATACATACATATATTTATATATATAAATAACAAAACTTTATATGACCCCACCATCTGTACTATCCCCAAAGTATCCACACAATCCAATACTAAACAATTAATCCCCACTCCCCAATCCTGACACCTTATGGCCTCTACAAGACTCACTACTGCTGCTATCACACCTTGCTACAGACAAGCACAGACGTCATCACAGACAGGGCAGTCCAACATCAGGATGACCCTAAAGGATTTGATGACAAAGCAAAGCATCTGATGATAAATCTTTTTTTCTACTGAAAAACCACTGAAAGGCATGCACGCACACACACACCTCTGAAGTTGGGAACACCTCCTGAAACATGTTTAGCACACCAATTAATTCATTTATGAACTAATCAACTGATTAATAAACCAATTCTCCACATACTTACTCCCGAGTGTCTCACTTCCTATTGTTCATATATGGATTTATTTTTGTAAGGTTTAGTGCCCATTCAGATATTTAAGCAATGTAAAATCATTAGTCTGAGGAATTAGAAATAAACCCAATGATGGTCTCCATCAGACACTGGAAAATCAGAAAATTGAAAGGAATATGATAAGATAATAAACTTCTATTTCTTAGCATTAGATGCTCCCACCATATTGATCAAAAGTTCTCCTTCAACTTTATAAAATTGTACTTCAAATGAAACTTTTACCCATTAAACATTGTTTCCATGAGACGATTTGATTTTAAAAGGCAAATTAATAAACCCATAACCCAGAGCAGGATCATTTGAGCATCAAAGATGATTTCATCATATGTGTATCAAGGAAGGGATAGCTTGATGGTGCCCATTCCCTCGTAGGGCTGGTTTGGAATCAGAGATGTCCATCCCCCAGACTGGTAACTTACAATGTATAGAGATCCCAATATGCCCAACTATTTACCTACAACTGGGAGAGAAGAGAAGGATTTATGTCTTTTTTAAAGGTATTAATGCAAAATGAACACAGTCTTAGCCAGAGTTTGAACTCTTTGCCAATTCTATATTCCGTTCAGTCACTCCAACGTCCATGATAATAGCAGTCAAGAATCAAGTAATTATAACCAAGTATCCCCCTTCCACAATCAATACTACATTTACCTCTGCCAATGAAGTTGGAAAGAGGTAATTTATCCATCCATCATGGTTTATCTATTTATTCACACATTTCCAAAAGTTCTTGGATTTCAGTGACATTTCTGGAAGGGCTAGTCACAGGCCAAGGAGCAATTGATTGAATTTTGGGGTGAATCCAGGAATTTAAAAATTTCTCCAGTGACAATGGTTGCAGGCTTAGGTGTGCACTCTAGTTCAATCAATACTTCAAAAGAATCTTCTGTTGTCAGCACTTCCTTTTTCTCGAAATTCACCTTAGGTTCTCAAATCACTTTCTAATACACTGAATACTCACCTACAGCGAGGCTGGCTATGACTGGAGAAAACAGCACCGAGGCAGCCACCCCTGTAACTATTGTGACATTACGTCTGTGTTTAGGAGTGTATTCATATTTTGAATGTAACTGAAATAAAGACAAAAAGCATGATTGGAAACATACACATATAAAGCTCATCATTGAAGATATAAACACAAACATGTTAATACTGAAAATACCCTTCAAATTTCGCTGACATCAACCAATCCCTGTCAAAATTAACAATGAGAATAATAGCTTTTTGTTGTTAATACCTGAGCAGGTAATGTAGTTATATAGGAATGGATTGCCCATTTAATCACACACTGCTGTGATGAAACTTTGGTAAAAAATATCTGGTTATGGGATAGAATGCAAGGAAAAGATGATTTATATTTTTTTCAAGAGGCTTAGAGTAAAGTTGACAAAGCAGATTCACTTGACCATTTACAGATAATTTTTATCTGAATTTCTGAGATGAATTATTATACACTAACTTACTCCTATAGGATACATAAACTAGTGGGTAGAGCATTGATTCTGTATCTAGTAACCTGCCTGATGGTCACTAATTCAATCCCTGCAACCCTGGGTTGTGCAAAAAAGACAGAGATTCAATAGAAGAGGCAGACAAGTAACATCACAAGGAAGAATCAACTATAATGACTATAATAACCAAGATGAGGATACTAGTCTGAGGTAAATCAGTGTATGACCTTTTGCTGATATTCCACTGATGCTAGAAACACTGACCACATGTAAATATAGGTTTCAAACACTTTAGATATATTTTCTGGAAATGTATAAACCATTACCAGTCTTTTTTTTTTTTTTAAAGGAATATGCGTCCCAATTCATTTCACTTGAAAAAGTTGTGCATTTAGTATTTGTTCTATCTCAAAAATAGTTTCTATTTTGCAATACTATCCTGATTTTTTTATATGAAACATTTGAGCATAATCAATTTTTGATCAGAATTTTCTTTCATCTTAATTTTAGATGCTTTTAATCACAACTACTCACACTGTCTGTCTACAGCAGTGTGTAAACCATGCAAAGATTAGAAATGGCTAATAAACTCAAGGAAAAAATTGGACTCTCATCCAAAGTAGCTTAATCAAAAGATCAGTTGCCATAGACTGGAAAATTTCCCACTTAAAATTGCTATGAAAGGCAAGTAGAATTAAGATGGATGAAAATACTAGTAAAAAATAATAAGTTTCTAATTATTGCACTTTTGTGAACTGAACACACAAGATTCTTTGTTGAAAATACTGCAATAAAAACTTATGTCAGTGAAATGAACACAATTCCTTTTTCATTAACAAGTAAAAGAAAAACTCGACCTCAACTTAGCAACTGCTAATAGGAAGATTACGCTCATTCTCTATTGATAATCACCTGATCTTCCATTAAAGAAAAACAATTTTTTAAATTGGCTTCTATTCACTATCAGTCAATTTTGCCAAGCACTTTTAAAGTTAGAGAAAGAGTTTCAAACTAGTCAAAGTGAACGTTATCTCTCATTCTTTTCAAGGGGGAAACAAAATGTGTGTATGTGTACACTTTGAGGGAGAGGAGTCATTTGATAAAGATTAGAAATGCCCAAAGCTGCAAAATGTGAGGAGCCATAAAATAGGCTTTGTAAAACTTTTTCAAATTCAGAAAAGAAAGTACAAATGGCCTGACAATTAACAGTATGGAAAATGGAATTGACAGAGTTATAATTCCAGCAGTGACAGTGGATGTTCACTTAGCTGGTGCCCTTGGGAATGGCATGAATCCATTCCATCTCCTCCCACCTATAAGTAAATGAGGCACACTGAGCACTTCAGCCTTGGTTAGCAAGCAATCTTGGATACATACTAACAACTGACTTCAAACCTTTGTTAGCATTGTGATTGAGAGGGAACAGAGAGAGCAAAAATGTACAAGTAATCAAGCTTTGGAGAAGCTTTTAGGGCCCTAGTAAGCTGGTAGTGGATTATAATAAATTTACTGATATTGTAACCTATCTTTGCTAATGCAGTGCCAACCATTCCTCGAAATTCACCTTAGGTTCTCAATTCACTTGCTAATACATAGAATACTCACCGACAGCAAGGCTGGCAGTGACAGTGTTTGAAATAATGGCTTCCCTGTTGTCATGTAAAATGTATTGAACAATTTAAACACTCCATCAAATGTTAAAAAAAAATATCTTGCATATTAGATGTTTACTTTTATATTTAAAAACATTGAGCACCGATTGCTATTCCACCTGAGGGCCTGCATGATATGAGGAACCCTCCCAAATCTTTGTTTGCAAAGTCCAGCCATGAATAAATTCTACTGACCCAATAACCCTTAGTCTGTCTTTATCTCTTCATACACTTGGAATCAAGCTATATTTATGCAATTTTCAGTCAGGATAATTTTGAATTGAACTAATTGAAGGAGCTGATTTAGAGTATGATTTATGTTTGAAGCTAAAAATAAAATATTTCATTATCATACTCAATAATTGTCTTCAGATTTCAAATAAACGCTATATTTTGCATTCAAATAGTTATATCCACTTATAAAAGATTTTCAAGATTGATTTCACTTAAGGAATTATTTAAGAAATTCTATTGACAATTTTATTCCAATAATAATAAAAAAACAAAACATGAGGAATGGCTCAAATTGTGATACTTAAACCAAAGAATGGTAATTCAACATTGAAAATACCTCTTGTAGCCACATTGTTAGTATACAAAATCTGTCTGGAAATTTAATGTCAATAAAATAAAAAAAATTGGCTACCAAGGGCAAAGGAGCATTAGCCCTTTTCCACATTTTCCCCTTGGGATTTCACAAACTCATCCAAGCATCCCTTCCACTTTTTTCAAAACAGTCTGCAACAGTTGTTTTGTTCTGTTCATTAATCTCGTCTAAGGTCAGAAATTTCCTCCCTTTTAAATGGGTAAAGCCAGAAGTAGTGGATGTCAAAATCTAGATAGGAAGAGAGCTGACATATTTGAGTCCTGCAATGTTTTGCTGAAAAACCATGCACAAGATATACAGAATGACTTATTTGGTCATTGTGAATGTGATGATTACACAAAACGCAAGCTCACTCAATGGCATCCCACTATCAACTGAATGACTGCACCGGGAAGCAAATGTTCACACACGTGCAGTAAAGTTCCTTCTGATTGGTTGCCAAGTTACATCAAGGCTACACAACCAGTTCTCAAGATTAAAGATGGATGGATACTTTCTGGTCAGACCTCAAATATGAGAGAAATTACATCAAATTATTTTGGCCTTGAGTTGAATAATCAGAAATGTCCTTGCTGCAGAGATAATTCTGTTTTTATTACTCATGCAGATTAGAGACTGGATTACCAAACAATGTCCAATTAAGAGACTGTTGAGTTTGCTATTTGTTAGTAGCGATAATTGCTGCCCTAAATTAACACACATACACAAGTGCATCTTTCTTCGAGAGACCTGGATAAATAACCAAAAATTGCAACTCATGTAGAGAAGTTTGGAATGTTTGGACTGCATTAATGCATGCTGTTGTAATAAGCTTAAAATGGATTAACTTGGAGTATTCTTGAAACTGATTACCCCCCTTGGAAGTAATGTAAAAAAAAATTTTTTTTAAATTAACAGCACAGAAATCTGGCTAGTCAAACTTACCATTGTCAAAGACACCTTGGAAATATGTTCTGAAAACATTTTCAAGGAATATTTGATATGGATTGGAACAATTGATTAAGCCTTTTCAAGACTAACCTATCAAGGTACTCAATACCTGAATTAAAATGACCTCGTAGAGGACTTCTATAAGAGATCTACAGGACATGTATCTTAGTTATAAAAACCTGAGTTCATACATTTTAGGAATCTCAGAAGGGTTAAGAGACTAATTTGTAATTCTTATACACTTGAAGTGAGGGAAAAAAATATTATTACCTTTCTTCCTACCCAAACAGGTATACCAATAATAAGCGCAGGTACTGCAATACCAGCAAATAAAGTTATTCCGATTGGGGCACCGATTAATGTACCCAATTGCCAAAGGATTTTCTTTTTGCGACTCCAAGGTTTCTTGCCCCAAAAAGTACATCCAGAAGGGCTGAAAGGAAGAAAAGAAAAAAAAGAAAAAGATAAGTTACTGATATAAAAACCAAAAAGCACCTTTACAGTGGGAAAAGTATTTTATTAAGATAAAAAAGAAACATAGAATAGGTTTTGATACAAATTTTATTCTCACTATCAGCATAGTACCCACTAAAAATGACAAGATTATTTATGGATTAGCACTTCTAGCTAGGGTCAGTGTATCTGAGCACTGTCCAAGTTGAAAGGGTCACTCCTTGATATTTCTGCTAAGAATCAGAAGGTAGTATCTGAGTGTTCGCTGAAAAGTATTACGTAAAATACTGATACACATTGCATTTTGTATACTTATATTCTATAAAGAAAATGTTTGGGAAATGAGAGGATCTTATTTTCAACGATTTGGGAACATAAACCTTATGCATGAAGTTATCGATGCTATCTAAGAAAACAAGATTTGGATCAGGATTTTTGAAAATAGATTGATAAATAAGAGACAAGTCCAACCATATTAGCTGGCTACTGCAAAATATGAACAAGTATTGTTTCACTAAAAAAAAACAAACAAAAACACCCCCAAAAACCCAACAAACTATTAAATGAGTGTTTCTGGCAAGAAGCAAACTATGATGAAATTATCATAAAAGTATTATGCTTGGAGAAGCTACAGTAATGTCATTGCAAGTCTGGTCTTATTTGCTCATTTGCTTAATTTAAACAAAGCATCCAAGAAACCATTTAGGGAATCTTATTGTTTCAAATATATCATAGACAAGCTTGTCCTTCCACTGTTTCTCACAAATGTGTGAACAAGATAGGAAGGTATGTTCTTGACAGCATTCTTAAAATACACGATTTTAAAATAATATCAAAATCAATGTTTTTTTACTTTTACCTCTCCTATAACCCAATGCAGGGCCTTTGGGGCACCTGATGGAGCCTATCCTTCAAGTTGGTTTGGAATCAGTTGTTCATCTCAGAGGTTTCTAACCTTTGTCATAGTCATAACTTGAACAGTGTTTATGTCTAGGAAATAGCACTGAAATTCATCAATAAAGGAAATTAAATGTTTTACAACTGCAGCTTTGAGCACCTGGTGGAGGTTATTTCTAATAACTTCAGTAAGCTGATGGAATTGCATCAAATTTCCATCTTTTATTGAAAAATGAAGTCCTTTCAGGAACTGACAAAAATTGCACATGATGGAATTCCTAACAATAAATGAAAAGATTAATGGCCAATTCAACAGTTTTTTGATAAATATAGTGTAGTGGATTGTCACAGCTCTGAGTAAATTTGTAGCTTAGTATTACCACAATTTTCAAAGTGTGGTTCCAATTGGTTTAAAATATTTTGGAGCAATTTTTGTTTTTCAGCATTTTTTACTAGGAGCTGGAAGTCTCTCAGTTTGAACTCACTATTTATTCTCCTGATTCAGTATTCGCTTAGCCGCTGAAGTGGAAACTTCCAGTTTAGTCTCCACAATGGTAACACTAATGTGAATAGGTGAGGGAATCCAAATACAGATTCAGCGAATTTCCATTATTTTAGTAACTGGTTTGCAAGAACATCCCCACTATCCTTAAGCCAAAAACATTCACCATAACTTTCATTTTGAACTAATTGCTGTTTTCCCCACTTCCTACAATCACCCTTGGGGCCCACTGTCCTGGACTGATTGCAAATCATGGCTAGAGAGCCCATTCTGCCCTACTATTTAACTATAGTTGGAGGGAGATAAGTTCGATTCATGCTTTTCCCAAGGGAATTAGCGCAAAGTGAAGACAAACTGTTTCAGTCAGAGTTTGAACTTGGCTCGTAGATTTCTTTTTCTATGCCATTGACTGATCAGCCACTGCACACCAGCTCATTCTATCAAAATGGGCATTAGAAGGGTTTTCACTCATTTCAATAATTGGAAGACAGGCTAATGAAGATACGGCAAGATAGTCGAACAAAATACCATAAGATATTAATCTTCATAGATTGAGCAGCGATTATCACTTAAGTAGGGATAAGGAATTAAGCAGCAGATGATCAGGATTATCTCAATTGCTACATTGACTGTGAGCAAGCTCAGACCTAATGACACAGTTAACTTTCGGTCAGTAATAACAACACAAAAAATTCATTACAATATTTTCTACATTTCATCTAGTTTTTACCTCCATCTTAATTTTTAGTTGCTCTTCATCACAACTTTGAGCCAGAAAGTCATTCTACAGCAATGAGTGAACAGTACAATTGGGAATAAAGAGTAAGCCAACTTTGAGAATCAAACTCACATCCTGTAGCCAAAAGGGAGTTTAGTATGAAAATTTATCAAAAATAAAAATAAAAATGAAATATTTAAGTATGCAATTTTCAACTGTTGGTACAAAATTTTCACTATGCTCACCATCAAATCTCAATAACATGCAAATCCATTTTTTATTATTACAATCCGAGAGTAGATCTGAAATGGGTTTATTTTCAGACTCTAAGCCTACTAAAAGTGATTTTGTCTATAAATTTGAACCTTATAATCCACATATATCAAACATGATAAGCATCCTATCTATCTACATAATGAAAATGGTGTTTTTTGGATTGTTTCTCTTACAATGGACTCATACAGTTAAAGGTAATTCTGTTGATAGAAATATCACTATTCACATGAAAATTCATACACACACACCAAGCAAGTCCCTCTACAGCTGTTGTATACTATTTACATGTGGCTGCTTCCCTAAACCTGGGCTGGGGACACATTGCTGACCTTCTGATTACAAGCTGTCAATGGATAGTGTTCAGATGCAAAAATAATGAAAAAAATCTATCAAAATTGATTTTTCTCTAAATTTGACCTAAAAATGTGTGCTGTAGGTAGTTTGAGGTATATTGAATTTGATTTGTCTAAAATGCATAGTTCTTGAAAAAATACAAATATATACACAGGTCTAGTGGTAACACATTAGTCATGTGATGAGTTCTATCATCTTTTGGTAGCATGCTCTGTTGGGAGAGATCAATTGATAGAAGGAGTGATCAAGGAATAAGACACTTCCTTTGCCTTTTGTTGGGTGGTGGTCACTGAAAAATGTTTGAATTTTCATGAAACAATGTGAATGCTTCTGTACATAAATTAAGGGACAAATTAAGCATAAATTTTGATTGCAAATTGAGCCTTCCCAAGGAAGCTGGGACATTAAAAAGCAAAACGTTTTTACTAGACATAATAATGAGTAAATCTTCAAATTTTCAGCCCTCTAGCTTCATTGATGCAGCCTGTACATATACATATATAACCAGCCAGACCAACAGAGGACTCACATCGGCATTATGAATAGTATGCCAAGTACATTTCAACTGACATTATACAATAACAAGTCTCACTAAATATCAGGGGGGCCCCTCAAGGAGCCAAGTCATTTGGGCCCTAAATCTCTAGCTATGCTTCTGAGTGAAGGGCAACTCTTTATACGTCTGAAAGTTTTAGTCCTTTTTTCACTTCTCAAATATTTTACCTAGCGTAGATGGGGCTTCAGCTAATATACATCTTCTGTCTGACACTTTTCAATGAGCAAATATACTATACTCTGGTCTCCTAGGCAGAAGTGGTGCCAGTGAGCAACACTCTGATCCTAGGCAGAAGTGCCGATCCTTACTTAAATAATCCAGTCGTTTTTGGTTGATATTATCCTAGTTCTCAATAGGAAACATTCTATGCTTTTCCATGTTCTCTTTTTGTATAGTATTTTCCTAATACTAAATTCACTAAGATCCCAAAAAAGAAATGCCAGGATGTTTTTCTTTTCTTTTTTTTTGGCTTATAATATTCAGCTTGATAATGTTTCTGACCTCATTTCTTAAATACAAAATAGAAAATTACTTTCATCATACTATAAAAGCTTAAATTCCATAAATCTGATCAACTTTTGGCAGCTGATTCTTAAGATAGGTAATATCAAAAATTGGCTTTAGGCGGATTTAGATTTCACAAATATCAAAATCCAATATTCAACAGTTTAGGCAAATTATGTTAGCTGATTTTGTTCTCATCAAAAAAATAAAAAAAAGTTTGGTTGGATTTTTTTCTATTTTGCACCCAAATAGGTGGTAGACGAACACGAACCCCACTAGCCTAACTATCATGGCTGATACCTGCCACACTATGCATACTTAAACAGATGTGTCATGTCTGTCACTTATAGTATCAGTAGCAGCCAACAGACTTCCCTTTCTACTCTTAATTACTACCTAACCTTTTCCTTGTCTGTTACACTTATAGAAACAGTAGCAGCCATCAGCTAAGCCTGTTATACACATGGTAACTGTCAGCAAAGTTATGAGTGATGGATTTATTTTAATCAAAGAGAAAAGAACAATCCTGACTAGAGACAAATTAAAAAGTTGGACAAAAAGAGCAAGCAGAGTCACCAGCATATCAAAGAGAAGTAATGGTGGTTGGTCATATCACAGACTTTATAGCAGATAAGCTATGCCATATAAAGTGGCAAGCAAGGAAGAAAGCAGCAGCAGCAACAATTTGAGGCTGAAGATCAGAGAGAACACTAAAAAGCACATGGCTATACACATGCCAAACAAAGACGAGAGGATGAAGGAATAATCTAATCTCAGATCAAAAGGATTTAATAAGGATTAGTAACACAATTTTGCTAAATTAGGATGTAAGCTAAGCTTCCTTCAATTGGACCAAAAGCTATAATCTCAGTTGAATGATGCTGAATTAGAAGGCTAACTAATTGATGTTGGGAGGTGCAAGTGGCTTAAAGGTTAATGGTGCAGACAGAATAAGAAAACTCTGGTAGAGGCTGTTCACATTCACTTTGCACTAAAACCATTAGAGAAAATAATGAACATCTCTTCTTCCGCGTCAGAGCAGATTGGTCTCTCAAGCCTTGGAAAGCAACCAGTCTATGAGAAGAATACCTAAATTCAAAACCATGGAGAAGGCAAAAAGGAAACTACTCCACTATTCCCTCCTAAGAGCAGTCATGGCAATGCAGTTTACAATAGTGGAAAGCCATGATTACCTACGTTCTGAAAATGATAGGGACATACAAGATTTGATGTCAGTCACAAACTGACAACTGGTTCTGTTGAAATAAGTAAAGAATTTTGAAAATGTTAAAAGATATGTTTATTAATGTTAAGGTGTGAAGGAATTGTTAACCACAAAGTTAAAACCCTATAAAAAAGGTATGAACAACAATTCTGATAAATAGTTTCTATAAGACCTTGTTGGAAGCCATGAATTACACAAAGTGAGCAGCAATTATATTTAGCCTTTCATTTTGTGTCATGGCTCAGTGCTTAAAGAGGAATCAGAGCACAAAAGGTCAGAGGTATAATTTTAGGTACCAGGAATTTGAAAGCAGGAAACTGATTTTGTTTTCTATCTCAATCTATTCTTATTGTAGTAAGTCAAACGCTTGAAGTATCTTTCTGAATTGAGCCAAAATGCAAGTGCATGCCATTTCAAAAGCCATTAGAATATTTTACAAACTAGTTATTATCCCATCAATTTTTCACAGGTATGTTTAAATTTCTATGAAATTATTTTTCAAAGAAAAAACAGACACAGATCTTTTTTATCGGCAAAAATTATGGACAGAAAAAGTTACTGTTCTTCATATAGATGGATGGAAAATTTTGATAAATTTATCCTTCACTTGTCAATAGAAACCAATTCTCTTGATTTTTAGGCAAGAGTAGATAATTATTTAGCTGTAAGAAATAGAAGTTTACGCCCCCACATTATAGTTGAATTTGTTTGTAGTATATGGCACATGCTAGTGAATTCTTGACAGGTATTGGAATCTGCCTTCAACTATTATAAAAGTTAAGAGCTGATTTCTATGAGGTATGTGAACAAAAACAGTTTAGAGAAATAATTACTACCAAATGTGTCATCAAAATTAATTACCAGTTTTGTTCATTTTTGCTTTTCATTATAACTTTCTAGGTCTAATAGTCTAATTCTTTTTATACAGGAGGATCCTTTGAAATAATTTTCATATCAAGGAATCTCTGCATAATCTTTTTTTTATGTGTGTCTAATACAGTGTATTTAAGAATTTATATGTTTTACAATCTAAAATTATCGGTATTTTACAGTGAACAGGAAAATAGTTTTCTACATTCAAGGAGTTTTTTGACTGATTGAACTCTTTGTTGCAAGTGTTATTAACACTGAATGTGATGGAGAAAAATTTCACAAATGGTAGCAACACTTATAATGAAGAAATTGGGTGTTTTCCTTTCCTTCTTAAGCCTGGATTTCTACACTTTGATGAGTAGAGGAAGCTACAAGAAGAACGCTTTATAGTCTGGAAAAGGGTCATTAATATTGAGATAGTTTTCTACGTATTTGTTCATTTTGAAGAACATTCCAAGATACTTAATTTTTCCAGTCCTCTCACCCTAAAGTCATCCAATATGAAGAAAAAAAAGAAAATCAGTTTGAATAAATTTAGCTTACCTTTCATAAAATCTATTTCATTCATAAACTTTATATTCTTATTGCAGAAAAAAAAATCCAAAAACTTTTTTTCCCTTCAAAAAGTGAAATTTACAGCGACTGAAAAAAGGTGATAGCAACTTACAAGATACCATAAGTGGGTATCAGATTTTTTACAACTATCAACAATCACCTACACCAAGTATTTTTTGTATGTAAGACTTCTCAATAAGTGCACAAACAGACAGAGGACTGAGAACGACCTCGGCAGAATTGCCCATCCACACAAAAATAATCCTGTCATTTTTTATGGGTACCAAGCTGCTAGATAGTTTTAAATTTTTCGAATTGTGAACCAACGAAATTAACTGACTGATTTACAGTGGATTCAAGTTTCTACATCATCCAAAATGAGAGAGTGCAAGAGGAGAATCATACAGATAATGCAGATGAAGCCATGTCAAAATTTTTAAAATTCTGAGAAAATCCATAGATTGATATGTTAGATGAGATAATGCACCCTTAGCAAGACGTCAGTTCAGTGCAGCAAACAAGATAATTTGTCTTAGCATGTCATTCGTTCAGCTCCACAGACAAAATGACTTGTCTAACGATAATGTGTTATTCTGTCTCCTCAAAAATTTCTCGAATAGCCAAGAAATATTTTCAATATGGCAAGAGAGTAGATATGAATGTACTGAATGTAGATGGCTTCGTGTAAATCCATGTTTCAAGATAATTCATATTTGTCTGAGAAAATATTTTAAACACATTTATGTGTATATTACATTGATTACTGTTATATTCTTGAAGCAATTTTTAAACATAATGAAGATTATTTTTATAATTTTTTTTTTTTTTTTTTTTTTTTTTTTTTTTTTACACAAGAAACAAGCATAGAAGTTACTTGAAAATATAATTGGCAGCAAACAGGTTAGAAAAAGAAAAAAAACTTTCCATACAAGAGTCATCCTGTTGAAGAATCAAAATTAAACATCAAAACTTTTTTATTGATTAGAATAAGTCAGTCCAACAAAAGCTTCAGGCTTTCGACTTTTTAGCCAAATAAAACATGTACCCCCAGAAGTACATTTGCAATTCTCAAAGGGCACATAGGTGTTTGAGAATATCTACCCATTGTGTGTACTGCTGCACAGTGTAACAACCATAAACCAAATCTTAAAATATCTGAACATGATCTTTGTGGTGCAGTTACTAAAGCTTCCCCTCATAATAAATTTGTTGTCAAAGACTGAATCATCTCACAATCTATGACATATTCAAATAATTAATCATCGAGTCACTTATGAGGCTTGAAGAAGAACGATATTTCCCAAACCTTTCACAAACAATTAAATGAAGCTCTTATTAAAATCAGTATATTTGAATCAATTATTTATCCTTTGTTAGTTATACATGGGAACCTGTTTCAAAGAATGAATACATTGATTTATCAAAGCCAAAGAAACATGATGTATTAGGAAAAAAAAAAAAAGAAAATCAAAATTATGATTTTATAGTTTGGACAATATTTCATTAAAAGAAAGGAACTGAAGTACTTTTTATATTAATTCATTGTTTTGAAAATGAAATAGTTTAATTCAGTACATGAGAGAAAAAATAGTAAAAAACCCCCAAAACAAAAATGACTGCAAAACAAAAATGACTGCAAAACAATGCAGGAAAGAAAGTTTATTTTTCTGCCCCAACCCCGTTTACACATTATTTAATGTTATATACTAGCATAACATAGGTTAAATCCAGATTTCTTTATATAAAGGAACTGTTAGAATGCTTAAGGGATATATAGAAAGAAATAAGTTAGGAATAACTGGAATAAAGTAAAGAAATTCAGTCATTAGTGTAAGCTGAATATCTGTACAGAATTTTGTTCTAGAGACTCATCAAGTGCCTCTTCTAAACTGTTCTTCTGTTTGTACCAATGAAAAAGCAGAGAGAAGAGTCCAAGTAAAGGATTAAATGAACAAATCCTCTTAAAGCAAACGATTTGTTTTTTGGTAGATATGCTTAGTCAATGGAGCGTAAGAAGTCACTTGCTTGGACGCATGTCTAGTTTGGTGGCCTGTGGGTTGTTAAGAAGAAAATTGCATTCAGAGCATCAGCCTAGAAAATATCCTATAAACTTCCGCACGAGTAACTTTGTTTTACACACGGGTGGTTTCCAATCTGCTTACAAAGCATTGTCGACCAATCAGAATATTCAATTCATCACCCTGAACCAGTAATCACCAATTGAAATGCAGGAATCCTCACATTGCGCTTAATATATTTTTTAAGACAAGGGATCAAGAATTCACGTGCAGTTACAGGAGACTGAAGAAGTAGATATATTGACCCAATATCAAGGGAGAGTCCAAATTGCTTAAGGACCTAATCTACATGTAAAAATCAATCATAAGTCACACCTGTAAAGTATTCTACTAACAGTATTTCCTATTCACACTAACTTTATTATGAATGATTTACTAAATTTGATCCTCTTAGAAAACTTCTTCCCTAATATTAATCTGAAATTAACAACTCAACTGGTTTTCTTGACCTAACCACGTGTTTTTGGAGAGTATAGCAAACTTTTGTGACATTCTTTTCTCTTTTGTACACTATAAAAACTTTCATGACAATATTCCCTTCCCCCTTGACTCTTTGAAGACTTTCAAGAGGATGTTCATTTTCCTGAGGGAGGGGGGGGGAAGTGTACTGAAAACATTTTTCATGTAATATTTTTTTAAAAATAAGACTGCATAGCAAATATTCATTTTTTGGGTTGAGTATAGAAAACTTTCATAATATAGAAGCCTCTCCAATTTTGTAGACTTGAAATTCACGGATTCAAATATTCAAGTTTTTTTTTCCTTCAACACTAAAGGGAAGCTACTCTCACAGACCTATTTAAAAGGAGGAAGTCCTTGTTTGAAAAAAAAAAAAAAAAAAAAAGGGGACAACCTAGAATTGACATGAATATTTTGCCTCAACAATGAATGACATCAGCAGACTTACAAACAAATAAATATGATTTGGTTCTATTGTTCTATGAAATTTATTTCGATAAAATGAAATGGCACTTATTTTACCCCACCAACAATTGTTTTAAAAACTTGAAAGTTTATGAAGTTCCAAAAACACCGGAATATGATGACATGTCAACAATGTTGCTTATTCATGAAATATAGTCCTTAGGTAGAATTTCCTTGTTAAAAAATGAGGAAGAGTGCAATTCTATAGTAAAGGAAATGCAAGCCGAAGCTTTTTGAAAAGAAGTTTTTTGTTTTTTTTTAAATTTGTTCCAGCTGTTGATAGCTCAAGAATGTTTTTTTGCTAATAGAATGTGTATAATAATAATAATAATAATAGTAAAAATAATAAAAAAAACAACTCATTAATTCAAATTTAAAGCCTTGGGTTTTCCCAAGGCTCCAGTGACCATCTTGGTTGAAGACTAGCACACCAGATGTTTTCATTTGCATGTGTGGGAGTTGGGATGGAGAGGAAGAGTTGAACAAAATGATGTCCCCCTTTCATACAAAAATGTGAGGAAGATGAAAATTACAAAATACATAGGCATTATTAAAGCAACATCATGCATAAATTATTTCTCTTTGTTTAGTTTTAGCTTAGAAAATAGAATATTTGAAGTTATTTTGTAGAAAAAAAAAAGGCAAAAAATGCTTACCTCAGATAGTGAAGATCTGAGATTTCCTTCATGCAAAGCCAACAAAACTCAGCACCACACACAGTGCAAGTCATATGATTACAAGAACCATCATTCATTTTTGTAATGAATGCACTACAGCGAGGACATGGCTTTATGTCATCCTCTGAAAGACAAAAAAATACAATTTCATACCAAAATCTGGTAAAACAAACTCAAAATAAAAATTTGGAAAAATCAGATTAGCTCCTCTTACTTTTAACTTAAGCAGGGAAAAAATGATTAAACTATTGATTAATCTGAAACCAAAGCCCAGTAACTTGTCAGAGCCTATAGAAACTGCAATGATAAATGGAGTTGAAAAAATGTTGAAAGAAAAACGAGCACCAATTGCATTTTATAATGGTCAATGGAGAGGAACATTACTAGCTCAAGAGGCAGAGATTCATAGCCATAAGCCATTACTTTTAGCCTTTAAAGGCAGAATCAACTTCCAAACCTATCATTCTGTTCTAAAAGTAGACATCAAGTGTTCTTGAAGGCTGGCAATACTCTAAATAAAACAATTTCAAGTTTGTGAGGCTCTAGTCGAGGAAACTTAATCTTAAATCATACTTTGTATTGATAAGATGGAAAGCTTGAGCCAAGCGCATTTTCAGAAAAAAGTCACCAAGATGTTCATAGATTATAATGGTTACTTCATTCAACTCAGAGAGAAAACAAGAGGCCAATCTCCACAAGAACAATAAAGATAGAAAAAAACAAAACAAAAGGCAGTTATGTTCTGTAATAGAAACATTTTTGGCATCATATAGATTTTTAATAAGAGGACAGTTTTATGGTACTGAAAGATTCCAACATAGCACAACTCAATAACATTTATTTGCCTCAAACAATCTTGGCTCTAATTATTTTTTCAAAATTCAACAAAATTGAGAACATTATCTATGTTCTCAAGCAAAAAACAAGACAGTAGGTAGTGTCTTGTGTTAGAGATCAGCCATTCTCAGCCCTTTTTTGGGCCATGGCTCCCTTGATAGTTCTTCTCAGGTTCCAAGATCAATGTTGAACAGGGATACAACACGATCAGATAGACAGAAATTCTTTTATTATTTCAGTCTATGACCCCTTCCACATCCTTCAAACTTGCCAGAGCTCCCAAAGGAGTCATATAAGTGTCTGTTAAGAAAGTGCATTGTCTACAATAGAAAATGTAGAAAAAAAAAACAAAAAAACAGAACACACAGAGTAGAAACCCACTATTGTTAAATATGGAGGGAGAAAAAAAAGAAAAAAAAAAAAAAGCCAACTTTCTGACGTTTTCATAAAAATTTCCTGAATTATTCCAATATAAGCCGACTCATAATGCTGAAGGTCTAAAAAGAGGTTCAGTCATAAGTTTGTCTAAAAAAAGTTTTGATTTTTTTTGAAAATTTCTATTTCTCCAAAATATAAAATAAAAATAAATTTAAATCAATACAAACAAAATTCAATTTTTTTTTTTTTTTTTTTTTAATTTTTTTTTTAGGTGTGCCTTGAGTAAAATGTCAGCCCAAAGTTGACTCACTTTGTGATCCTGTTTCATGATTGTAATTAAGAGCTGCAGCTCGCATATTTGGGGATCGTTCTGCCCGGGCTGCATCGCATGTTTGGTTAGGATGCCAGATTTGTTTACAATGGTAACAGAAATCTGTCCCACATTCTGGACGTTCACACTTCAGTTTGGGACAACTAGCACAGCCAGTTGCTATCACAGCATAACTGCAAGAGAGGAAAAGTCAAAGGTTAAATGCAAAACGTGACAAAATGCACAAACAAAAGTGGCATGTATTTGGTGAAAGAAAGTAAGAAAGAAGCAACTTCATTTTAACCTTTAGCACTGTAGGTGACTGTTTGACAAGCAAAGTTTGTTCTGTCACTGCAGGCATGCCAAATGATAGTGTCTGAATTTTGTGATGTTGACATGTCAATTTCAATCATACATGAATAGATAACTTGAAGGCTTTCAAAGTTATTAAGTGCACAAAGTCTTGGCACCCTTGAAAAAAAAAATGAAGTGTGCTGAAGGTTAAATTAGGATGGAAATGTTAGAATGATTTATATGGGGGGGGGGGTGAAGAAAGAAAAAAAAGGAGAATCAGACATTTCATGCCATATAATCCAAAACAAGAAATTCTCTGAAAAGATTCCAGAATTAAGCTATTCAAAAAGCAAATTTTACATGTAAATTTATTCTATTACAGATATTTTCATTAGACATAACATACTAAACACTTGATAGCAACCTTAAGATTGAACAAATGGCTCACTTTGGTCCTGCAAAAAAGGCAAAGAAAGCAGTTTGAACTTCATTCAACTATTCAACGCCATGGATACGATAACACTTCTAAGCAAGTCATCAGTCAAATGCCAAGGATAAAGTATTTCATATTACATTTATACATTACATTTAGATATTCTGTTATACATATCAGTAGATCTATATTAAAATAAAACCATTTTAATCCTGGGATAAACACATTTTTTCAATTTTCTATAAGGAAAACTCAGCACAGAAGTTAGATAAAAATGATACTTGGCAGCAAAGAGGTTAAGGTTGAAGCAAGATTTTGTCTCCTTCCATTACATTTATCCATTATACTAGGGGTCTGACAAAATGGCAACGTAAACAAGGATTCCAAAAGAGCCAGGCAATACCAAGTGATCTTGCTATTGAACCATAAGCACTCTGCACTGGATTTTTATCCTGAAAAAATTGTTCATTCCATTGATTATATCAGTAAGTTCTTTTAAAAAATTAGTTTTGTGGAAATGGCTTGTCCTGGAGCTGATCGGTCCTTTAGCAAGTAGATTTTAACAGGGTACGATTGTGAGCAACCCCAGCTCTACTATTTTTACCCCAAGGAGGAGCAGGTACCACTCATTGTTTCAGTTTCCATGAAATGACTTATAAAATGGAAATTTTTCATTTGCAGGATTCCATATTACCTATTGAAAAAAATCTGTACATGAAAGTACTGTAGAAAGTCAGTTTGATAATTTGAATGCAACGTTAAAGCTTTATTTCTGGTGAGGGAAGCATGGCAAATACATAGATATTCATCCTCTGTTTGAAAACAGAAACGAGATTTGAGTGCTGCAATTTCAGAGGGCATTCTGGTGGTTCTAAGGAAATGTCACAGAGATTCATTTCAGTAGTGGAACTACAATAATCATTTGCAAAGTAAACAGGGATTGTTTACTTTGCAAATGCCCTCTCTACACTTTCAAAGATCAGTGTTAAATTTTCATATTAAAGTGTTCTTACTTTCTATCAAAACATTTTCTAAATGAGATATTCTATTTTCTAAGAATTATTTTTTAACGTTAAACTTGAACCTAACAATTAAATGAGATTTATAATGATAGATTGATCATACAACTAAGTATCTCTCTAACATGTACAGTGAAAGAATCAATTTCAAATGTTAACAAGGTTCTCTGTTCGATAATGTTATAGGTTGGTTCCGGTAATTACCAAAATTAGTAATCGGTATATTAATCACAGATGAGAAATTTTGAATAATCCTCTCCCCAAACTGTATTTATTCATAATTCTTGTTAAAAGTTTCCTTTCCGATCTGCAACAAATATTCCGTACATGATTGCTACAGTCTACAAAACTGGCTTCAAACTTCATCTTAAAAAATCAAGAAAAAGTTGATATCTTCTTGTATAAAACCAAAGATTTAGAAATGAACTACATGATTCCTCCAATATTGAATAAAGAGATACATTTGAAGTTTTGCCAAAAGAAAGTTCATTCAGTACTGGCAAAGCAGCAGCCATCAAATATTGATTTCAAGATGACACCAGAGAGACATGCCAAGTATCAGGTATCACTATAACACAGGTGTTCTAGGAAATCTTGTTTCGATTCAGATGCATAGCTTTTAATATTGATTTTTTTTCTTTTTTAAACATCTTTCGATAAGACATTTATCATCAGTTTGATAGAATTGAAAAAAAAAAAAAAGAAAAATTCAGGGTCTTTTGAGAATCAACTATTCATCATATAAATAATAGTATCCATCAAATTTAAAAGTTAAAATGTATAGGAGGGTTAATTTCTGATTCATTCAGTTCTAAAAGCTATTCAAGTAAAAATTTACAGCAATGTGTAAAGTTTCTATAGAAAATGTTTATCACACCAGCTTACAATGCATGAAATAATTTGACTATTGTCTTCATAGGAGAAAAATATTTTAATTGAAAAAAATTCCTGGAATGGGTAATTGGCAAGACAGACAGGTCTATTCAGCCACATTTGGCCACTAGTCTAGGAGACAGACAACTGATTCCAAACTGGAAAAGTCAAACCCCTCATGAGAGCTAAGAACGTGTTTCCTAAATGAATAGTTATGGGGCTCTGGTAAACCTGACAGGCCTGGCAAGCCTAAATTTGATCAATCAGGTATTTCCACAAAGTTTCACTGAAATTCATTATGAACAGACAAACATAAGTGAATATATATATACCTCTTCCAACTTTGTTAAAATAGTCGCCATACAGAAGACAATCATCAAACATTTCCCTCAAGAAAGCAAAGTTAGTTGAGTATTCATCACCAATGAAATCAAAAATAGTTCATAACATTCAGTGGTATACTCAACATTACTTTCTAAATTACGCTTTGTTAGTAATTCTTTCATAGTGTTTATAGCTCTGCTCATCACCGCCACTTCAAGTTATATCAAAAAATAAACAAAAACTTAAATATCACTCCTTCAGTCAAGAGTTATCTGCTCTTCCTAAAATAGCAGATTGTAAAACCTTCGGTCTTGTTTACAGTTGGTTTGTTGTCAAAACAGCCCGTAGGAAAATTTTCCTTGTTCTTTTACTTTTGAACGTTAAATCATTATTTCTTCACTGCATTCAAGACAAACAGCTCTGTTTGCTAAAGGCGCAGTTACATTAGAAATAGGAAATAATTGGAAGACAATGCACATTGGATGCTGAAGTGAAGATCTCTAAATCTACATCTGGTATGAGCTGAAACTTGATAATGAACACGAGCCAAGATAGATAACAAATGTTGACCGGGTGAACAAAAAATTGATAAAAATCTCAACAGTAATATGCAACACTTGCCGACACTTGAAATCATCTAGGATAATGGCAAGAAATGGGGAGGGTGGGTTGTGATAGTTTCATGTTGAAGATGGAAGCAAAATTCCATAAATTGTTCCAACATTCTCATCCCTGTTGATTTTATCATCATTCCAGTTGAAGCATTCTTAGGCCTTCCTCAAGAATACAATTCATCCAGATGGTTGAGGGTTTCGTAATTTCAAATGGTCAAGATTTGATGTCAGAGTTCCTCACAAGCAAGCGTAATGTGATGATAAAACCATTAAAATGTGAATGTTAGTATTGTGGAATGATTACTCAGTATTTCAAACAATATTTATGAAGGTGCATTTTCTTGTTTATGTTTTTCCATGTGGGAGAGGAGTGCACACTGACCTTCCTGGAATGGGGTCAAAAACATTGGCAAATAAGACAGCTGAAGGCATCTACCCACATTCTATGCTCAGATAACTCAACCAGCTGTCAACATGGGCCATCATCGAACTAAGCCATTATTATTTCAATCTTAATCTTTAAAAAAAACAAAACAGAATAACTCTCAAGTGAGTCACTAACTATAAATCACCAGACTAAGTAAAGAAACATAAAATAGTCTCAAGTAAATTATTTGATGGTCTTATGAAATTAAAAGGACATAATTCTGTCAATACCAATATTGATGTAAATACCTAGTTCACTGCAACCACTGAATGGCAAAATCATCTAATGAGGTCAATGGCCGGCCAAAATCCACAGAACTACTGGCATTTCTTTCCTCTGATCTTCAAAAATCAACCAGTTTCTGCTACAGTATCCATTGTTGATTTTTAGAGATAAAAAGGTAGGAAATGGTTGTAATTTTTTTCAAGAGTAATAGAATGAGAAAGCAGCCAGAAAGAAAATGACAGTATTGAGTAGAGGTGCAAAGATTCACCAATGCATCATATTTTTCACTATGGTAATACATTGATACAAAATTATCTTAGATGTCCTGAAGTTGTTTGGGGTTTCTTTGCTAAGAAGAAAAAGACAAAAATGATTCATAAAGATCCCAATATTAAAGAAAGGGTTCTAAATCAATTTAATTTGCTTAGAGAGAGAGAGATTCAATTTTTGTTTTTTTTCCCACCAAAATACATTCTAAACATTTTTAATATCAAATTAGACTAAAGCATGTGCAATAATTCACAACGCTAAAATCAACTTGACCCGTCTAGATTCTAGATATTTTTGGCTATGTGGCTCAATTCCAAGATGTCCATTGATTTTTTTCTAACTTCTTATTCTAAATGCTTTTTAGGTTGATTTTTCAACATTTTTTCAAGTGGTTTCGTTATACAAGCTCATCTTGTACCACAATGCATATCATATCATGAGTAACAAATAGTGATACATATTGTACAGCGAAAAAACAGTTGTAGCCCTAGTATTAAGAGCATTTTGATAAACAAAATATCCATACAAAAAATAGTAAACATGAAAGCTATAAGATGCTAGAGAGATTAAGATTTACGTCAACAAATTTTTAGAACAGTTTTATTAAAAGGTGAAATCCATCGGATAATTTAACCTTTATCACTTCCCATTCTTTTTTAAAGGGTGCCAAGATTTTGGGCACTTAGTAACTTTCAAAGCCTGTAACTTGTGTCTGCCCATGTATGACTGAAATTGACATGGAAACACAAGCTCAAAATTCAAACAATCATTTATTGATCTTCTAAAAGTCACCAGTAGAAGCAGGACAATTTTTTTGCTTGTTGTAACAAGTTGTGTTCTGAGTGCTAAAAGTTAACACAAGCAAAAAACATTGCACAACTTGTCACTCATCATGATAATGAAAATACATTCATATCATTGTACATTTTTAGTCAAATTGCCAAGAAATTCAATCCAATACAAGTACCCAAGTACCAAATATGATGCCTTAGTCAGGCTAAGAGTTCGGATCTTACGTTCTGCTAAATTGGCATTTGTCATTCGAAGTAATAAAATTAACTGTGAAGTTGAAGATTAGTTAAAAAATCTACATTCTTGGCAAGAGCACTGAATTAATGATGGAAGCAAGTGGTTTAATATTTTCCAAGAAGTGGAGGGAGAAATAAGCTTATACAGCTAAACAAAGAGCTTTTTTTAAAAGCCAGCAATAGCTTCTAACTAGCTATAGCATTTTAAAAAATAATACTGTATTATGTTTAACCCATAAAAGTAAATTCATATCATTAGTAAAATATAAACTACCAAGTTATAAAATATGAAAAAAAAAAAAAAAGGAACTATAATCATTTGATTCAAGAGAGGAATATACCTCAAGGTCATGGAATAAATGGACTGTCCAGTTCTTAGTTGTATGACTATTCATGAAAGAGGTGTTTTAAGACTATTGAGATAAGGTTGATTTCCAGCATCTAAAAATGCTTATATAGATACCATTCGTGGCTGATCATGCATCCAGCTTCAAAATGGGTAAGCTTTTAGAACTCCAAGCAACAATTCTAATGAACTGCATCTGTAAAACAAGGTATCAATTGGAATATGCATGTAGTGCATGAAATAACTGGAAATATTTGCAATGAATCCAGCACTGCTGGATTTATCAATCTTTCATATGTTCTGATTGCCTGAATCAGGAATTCAATTAGGTGTCATGAGGACCTAACCACAGTGAAGATACATATAGTGGTATGAGTATATCTCTTGATCAACAGAACTTGCCAAAATGATTCTGCGAGGCACAGTGCAAAGAGGGAGAAGGAGAGACAGGCGGAGAGACAGGCACAGAGAGAGTGAGATGAGAAGGCAACATGCCCTGAGAGAACAGAAAGGCGTTAAGTGAGCTAGTTATGGTCATCTGTAGTGCCTCCATGATCAGACAGAAAATATGAGAAAGAGGTGAGAAGTAACTGTTCTCCTGAACTCACTTGGCAATTAAGTTGGACATTAAATGATGCCACAATGATGAGCTTTTTTAATTAGTACCTGAATTCGTACACAATTGGATTCACAAAAAAATAGAAATAAAAAATAAAATATGGATAACCTATTTTGTTGGATTTCATGGATTTATCAAAAATAGCAATTACTATTACTAACAACGATTTGTGATGAACTAACTGCCACAAACTAAAAAGAATGCAATTTTACTATAAATATAAGTAACTATTTGTTGCATTAGAAAGAATAATGAACAATTTAGATTAATTTTAAGGATTTCAAAGATTAGGTAATTTTCATAAATTTGTAAGTTGTTTCAATGTAAGAATAATTTTATTAATCATTACTATTAACCTGGCAAGATAAATTTCCAAGCTTGATTGAATGTACAAATAGATTATTACTTCAAAATACTAACTCAATAATTTTAATTCACTCTATAAGTATATAAAATTATCTAAGGTAAACTTAGTTATTTAGTATAGATCATTTATTTAAGAATTTTAAATGAAAAAATTATGTTAGTATAATGATAAATATTCTTCAGCCAGATATCCAATAAAATCCGCATCCAGTAGATCAATATTATTGACACACAATTTTATCCTTGCATGGAGATCATTAGTACCAAATATTGTGACAATATTGTTAATACCTTTCATTAACCAAATTCTATTTCATAATGCAGATACATCAGCCTTTCAGATAACACAATACATGAATCTAATTTTGTTTCTGTTGAAGAATGATGCAGTGCATTTTGATGATTTATTCATTCTACTTGATCTTGAACCGGGTTTTCTTCTTAGTCTCTTGTGATTTACTGAATGCAAAACAGATATTTTCATCTTCTTACATGATATTAAATTATGCCTGAAGTCTGATGCATTGTTGCAAGCAAGTTTAGGTTGTTACTTCTATTTTAGATTGCATCTGAACAGATTTGAATAAATGTTCTCCGCAAATGAAACCAACAAAAGAAAACCTTTGTTATGCATACATACATAAGGTTTCTGCTTTCATCACTGCCCAGCGACTTTACCACTACCCCACACTTGGCTTTAGTCATTTTCTGTACTAACAATACTCTTCTGGTGAATGGGGAGAAAATCTTAATGATTACATACTGAATTTTGCAATTTTGGGACTAAGAAATTTTTCAACAGTTTTTGACATACAATCTGTACATTGTCTTGCTGAGTAAGAAAAAAAGATTATCAATGGTCATTTTCTCACTGGGACTAAGTATGATTATTAGAGAGTCAGAGTTTAGGACGGAAAAAAAATTAAAATCCTCTCATCAAAATGAGTGGAGAATTCTCTTCCTCACTAATCATTTTTACACCTTAGTCACCAGCAATTACTTCCATTACATATTAAAAATCTACAACCAGCTTCTTCCCACTTGGAAGATAAAATTCATTAATTTGTCGATAGTTGAAAACTGTAACATCCTCATTAAACAGAAGCCCCTCCCTTTGCCAAGGCAACCTCCTCTTTCACTTGTATTTCACAACAGAAAAAAAAACCTTGAAAACTACTGCAATTCTTCAAGCAAGATTGGAATGTATACAGGCACTGCAGGGTGATGAAGAAATCCTAGTCAGATAAGACAGCAAGTCATGTAATTGCAGATTTCATTCAACACCTTGCCACACTTTATCCAAATCCTCAAATACCCTCTAATTAATCTGAACATTAATGAAATTACCAATAAAATTATTTTGCCAACAATTTCACTTTCATGACATCAGAAAACAAAACCAATATGGTGGCAATCTTCCCTCTCCTGACAGAGTTCAGACAAAAAGAACTGCCATATATGAATAGAAAATGTCACTTGAATGCATACATGGATAAAAATTTGTATGTTAAGATTCAGGGTCTTTTTAGGAGCAGGCAAGGAATTGATCTTCAGTTTCTATATCTATTGGAAGAATAATTATCTTACTCATCACTTCTTTCAAAAAGGTTTTCTTTTGCTAACAAAACAATGAACACAAAAGAAGAGCTCAGTGATCAGAACATAGGGCTGGAATTCATGAGGCGTAGGATTCAATCTTTAGTGGTGAGTGGATGACGCCCAATACTATAGAATATAATGAAGGTATAATTGGTACAAGAAAGCTACAATGAAAGATCATATGTATCCAACTACTATCTGGTGGAAGAATTTCATTGAAAGTAAGTGTAAAAACATTTCTTTTCATCTTCATACTGTTATATGCTCGTATATAAGATTTTTATTGTGTCCAATGCACTGATATTATGACAAGGAGGCTGTCTACCAAAACTTAATATGGACATTTATCAAATTTGGAGGAGTTGCGAGTGAGTGATAGTCCTGCAAAAACCCTTGTATACCATTTGTCTTATTGTTCAGCACATACAGGAAAGCAAGTATATTTCATTTATCCTTTCAACTTCTGAGTTTCACACTTGTAATAGGCAACGAGTAAAATATCAACAATGAATTATTTATATCAAATATTTTTCCTCTGGTGTATGAAGTACAAAAACTGATAAAAAATGCACGAATAGGTAAAATATTTTAAATATTCAAAACAGATTCAGCCTTTTACCTTGACTAAGTGTAATGTCTAACAAAATAAATTTCCATACAATTCGAGTGTTTCAATGAAATGCATTAATTGAATATTAAAGTTAAGTGGAATCTACAATGAGATTAGCCAATCATTTCCAGTATAACTTTTTGAGGTGGTGACGCTCTTTGGCTTCTCACATTGATTAAAAGGATATTATAGACAAAAACCATAAAAGGAAATTCTATCAATATTCTACAAAATCTATAAAAATAAATCACTTGCTCAAGTAATGATCATCAGAAGTTACCCCCCCCCCCCCAAAACACCAATGAGAATGACCATTCCCAAATTAAAGCATACAGGTCTGTCCAGAAAGAATCCAGACATTATGAATATCACATTAATTTGTTGCAAGACCTTTTTATCATAAGCTACCCAACCATTGACCAACTCCATCAAATAAATCAATTAAAAGAGAAAGCAGCAGAAAATAAAATGCCACTGGCTGTAGAACTTGTTGATTTCAAGAGAGTCTTTGATTCAGCATCAATGATCAGGGGAGGATTTCCACCATACAGGGTCAACACCTTGTATGATATGCCAGAGTCTTGCAATACAGCTAAAGACACAGTTCCTTCATCAGGCTACTCAAATGGCAATGGGCTGCTCATGTTGCAAGAATGTCAACTGCTGGACATCACAACTAACATGGATCCCCAGAGATTATATGCAAAACAGTGGCCAGCACAAAAGATGGCATGGCATGACAAACTAGATAAGAAAATTCAGAAAGTATTGGCTCAATGATGAAACTTGGCAACCAGTTGGAAGGGACCTTATTGTACGTGCATGCATAAATAGATACTCTTCAGCAAGATTATTCAGTAAGCAGTGAGATGCCATTGCGAGAGCTCACAGTGTCGCATTCATAATGACCAAAAACATCATTTAAGTCTTGTGCAGGGTTTTCATATCACCAAGGCCTATGAACCCCTCTAAGGTCCAAACTTTGGCTACCTGAGACTTTCAGCTTTTCCCAGACTGCAGACAAGTTTGAGGAGAACACAATGCAGCAGCTAATAATTTTGAAAAGGACTCCATTTTGGAAAATGGAAGGGATGCTACAGTAAATGTGGGAGGTCCCAATAGGACTACTTTGAAGAAGAAAGTGGTATTTCCCTTGGTAAGCTATTTTTTTTGTTAATATCAAACGGCTAGATACTTTCCAAACAGACCTTTTATTTTAGAATACTGTTTGCCTTGATTGGAAAAAATTTGCAATTAAAAAACAAAGTGACTTCAGTTTTCGAATATTCTGTGATAAAATCTGATTACAAAATGCCATGAGAGTAGCTTGATCTAATTGACAAAATTTCAGATTATTTACAAGGTATATTGCAGATTATATCAAACTGTATTACAGTCCAAAGACAAAAATTTCACTTAAGACAACTGCAGTTTTATATAAAATGAAACCTGAAATATAAAAATAAATGACCTTATTTTAAAAAAACTTGAAAGAAATCATGTAAATACATTTTTTTTTCCATCAATTTATTTTGCCAGCCAATATTAGAGGAAATTGGAGCTGCTTTAAAATTCAGTAAGTAATAGTAGTAATTGGGGGGAAAAAAAACAGAAAAAAAAACTGAAGCCAGAAGTGGACAATAATAAATTCCTCAGGTGAAATAAAAGAGAAAAAACAGATGGACGAAATAACACAACCACTTTCTCCATCATCCCCACATCTTCAGTATAAGTAAGATTAATTGAAAAAAAAAGAAAAAAAAAAAAAAGTGATTTCTAACCAGAGACAGAATTTAGAACTTACAAAATGTGGGAAATTCAGATGATAAAAACAACCACACCCTCTGAATTAGAGAAAAAACAAAACAAATGGCAGTGAAACCATGCATCAGAGGAAGAGAATATTCGGTGCCAAGTCACGAATGAAAACATCTATTCTGGTCCGTTTGTTTTCCAAACATTGTCGCAACTGAAGGTAGCGGAATTTCCCATTCATTTTCCACTGTTGCATCTATCAGAATTGAATTGAACTGCAATAGCAAACAATCTTTCAAGAACAGTTAATAGCATCTATTTGATATTGGCCTTTTGTACAAATGCTATGAACAAGAAATCTACTGCTGATTATATGCCAAGAACTATGGAAACAGCTGTGGGCAAAATCTATGCATGGCATGCAGCCAAGATACCATTAACCTAGCATATGTGGCCTGCTTGGCATTTGGTTGAACAGGAGTTGGGGGAGGCAGTCAAAAAACAGAGAATTTTGACATGAGGTTATTTCACAAAGACATCACAGGATGATGTTTAGCGCTCAATATACAGTGATTCTCACGGTGCCATTTTAACATTGATTTCCTTTTGCTGTTATGTTTTTTCTGTTTACCATATGATACTGTGCCACAATCGAATCTGTAGAGAGGAGAATGAATTTGGTTTTGATTGGTGGAGATATGCCAATAGAAACCGCTAACCTTGGAGACTTAACATGGGTATGGATGAAAACCAGGAAGTAAGGTATTAAGACATACAGGATGTTTTACTATTAAGGATGGGAGACTGCTTCAAGTGTTCTTAATATTTTCACTGTTAGATGATGGATATGTGCAACTTGTGGCATGTGGCCTCATGCACATGTGTCCATTCAGACATTTTATTTAAGGCAACAAATAGCTATGGCAATGCTCTAGACTCAGTTTTAATCATGCAGTACTGAGCAGAAAAAGTACTTATTTAGTTCTGCTATCCAAGGTAGAATATTAGTAGAGGCAAATGCTTTTAACTAGAAACAGAACAGAACAAAGAACAGAAAAAGTCTTTTTACATTAAATTGTCACTGCCATAATATTGACTTTCAGAACCAAATTCCTTAATATTAGCAACCTTCTCTATGAATGAAAAAAATTGGAAACAGCTAGCGTCCTAAAAAACAGGGTTGGATCAACAAAAAGCAAGTTCAAAATTTTCAAGTCAATTAAACCAACTCATTCTTTCTCCTACAATTTTAAAGGATACAGAGCTAAAGTTTCTAGAACAATTTTTAAGAAATTATTGTGAAAGAATTAGCAAATTCATATTTAATGTATGAATACACACACAACTCAAAATACTTTTTATAAAAGAGAAAAGAGTGGAATATACATATAAAAAAAAAAAAAAAAAAAAAACACTTGACAAACCATAGCACCCTGCATTCTTTTACAAGGATGTCAAGATTTTGTGCACTTCTTAACTTTGAAAGTTTGTTCATGTATGGCTGAAATTGACCAGACGAGACAACTGCAAAATCCAAACATTTTTTCATTGAGTGATCACAGTCACATGTTGTAGCAGAAAAAAAACTTACTAGGTGATATTACCAACAATGTTTAATGGTTCAGCACTAAGAAAAATGTAACAACTTGAAAGCATGTAAATAGATAAATAAATAAAAACATAAGTCAATGTCCCTGAAGGAAAAGAATTTTCAATCCAATCCAGAATCCTTACATAAGCACAGCAGACTCTTGTACAAGTGAAACTGGTCTCAGTGAATGTTTCAATTGATATTGACAAGTGCAGAGATTTCTGTCAGGTTACACTATTGTGCACGTCAGTTATTTGGTTGTTTCTTCTGAGCAAGAGAGTGCAGCATTTACTACAAAGTCAGCAAAGGACATAAATCACAGTGGGGAGAAGAGAGAGGCAGAGAGAACTATTAGAATGTTGAAAAGGTGGTTTTATATTTGGGTACAAATTATCAGTGCATTACACAAAACTAACAGGGCTTCAAACAAATCAATGAAACCATGGGTTTTGTTTGGATTAGAACCAAGGCAGGGATGGGTGGGTGGTTCAGAGAAACTGCTCGTCATCAAAAAATGTCCATCTCAACAGGCAACCCCCATGTACAGTTTGTTTGAGAAAATTCAAGTAGTATGCAAGAAGCATACACAAGTCTTCTGGGTAATGTTGAGAGACAAAAACATGTCATTTAGACTGGACAATTTATTTTAGTATAAATGTGCATAATAGACTGACTAGCAAATATGCTTGTGTCAAATAACATTACAGGTTGTATACGCACCAAGACAAAATTCTGTAATAAAAAATTTCAATTGAACAAAAGAAAAATTTTCTTCTAATGTTTTTGAGTATCCCGTATTTGCCGGTATTTCTTTTCTCTGAAATGAGTCTCGCAGGTTACATTTTTTTCTTTCAAAATTTTGCAAGTCAACATTGGAGTTGATCTTTGAGACCAAGGCCTCAATGCTGAAAAATTGTTTTGTTCTACAATCCTATCACAATCTAATTTTGACCCACACTTAGTTCCCATATTGAATCAAAACATTTGCTTCATGGTACAGAGGAAACCACTTATTGTGATCACTTTGGAACTGGGTCTTTTAGATAATAACTAGAGGATAGCATTGAGCAAAGGATATAAAAATTGAGACAATCTACATTCATCGTTAGTTATATAATCAAATTCATAGTTATAAACAACTTCATAAAAAATTCATATGAAATTTATTTTTTATCAGGTTTTTGAACTAACCCCATGGGACAAAATAGAACACTACACTTGCATGATTGGCCAGGTGAGTAAAATTGAAAAATCTGTCTCAAAAAGACCAACATCATGGCTCAAGTTGTCAGCAATATCTCAAGCATCACCATCAGTGACTACACCTTTGAGGTATCGAAAAATCTCACCTATCTTGGTTGCAGCAGTCTAATTAAAAAGTGGTTGAACTCATTCAAGTGGAAGAGTCTGATGTTTCAAATAATGGGTAGGGAAATATTTTTATCAGTAAAATTGTTATCTTCAAATGGAAGAGTCAATTGTCACCAACAGAAACAGCCACTGTTCATCTTATATACATATACACTCATCACTAAATAAGGTTCACAGTCATGATTAGTGCCATCAACTGGATTAGCCTCAATAGATTATAGTCAACTCAGATTTCCTCTCCAAAACCAACACATTTAGAGGATCCAATCTCTACAGATTGGATTCCCAGTCACATTTGCATGAACATTATCCTCAATCTGGTAACAGCATTTCCATAGCAACAGCCAAAAGGATACAGAAACCAATAGAAAAAGAATCAAATACAAAGAGAGAAACCCAACATACATAATAGAGACAGAAAGATAACAGCATTCTTCAAATATTCCATGAGGACAATATGGCTTAAAGTGGATGTACTACTCAGATAGTCTGAATGGCTGTTTGCACAGACAATTACATTCAGACAACCAACCAGAGACATAGCCAAGTGAAAATAAAGATAGTATTCAAAGGAGACAAAGAAAAAAATAGGTAAAAAGGCAGCTAACATTCCTTGGAAAAGAATATTCAGTTTGTGATCTTCAATTGATAGCATAATGAACACAAATATAAAATAAAACACTTTACTAACCATAATGTCAAGACAACTTTCCCCTTTCCAAATGGCAGGATTTAAAGCAGATAATTTATTGATTAAGCCAGTGGTTCCCTAACTTTTTGAATCACAGCAACTGTGCACAAGGATTTTTTCACAGAGCCTCAAATCAGGAAATACTGAATTATTGGATTTACGCTCATGTTTAGGTTAGTTAGGTAAAAAAAGTAATGAATCTCGTGATTTAAAAATCATAAAAATGTAATATATATATGTTTCCTTTTTTAATAATCACAATTGAGGGTAGACTGGGTAAGCCTGTTCACCAAACAGTTTCACAAATCTTTGAACAAACTGGAAACAACTACCCTCATTGCCTGTTCCATATTGATTTTGCACAATACTTGCTTCATAACAACCATTGATGAACAGAGAAATTTGTGATGTGACAGTTGTATGTCCTTTCATGCATTGAATAACAAATCCCTGGAATACATAAATTTTTCAAATAATTTCCTATGCAATTGTTAATCACTGGATGGATGAAAGAACAAAACTTAGCTGATGAAAGACTGGTACAAGAAATTTTTGGCTTCAACTGATGTATAAAAATGGTTAATCATGGTCTGAAAAATTGTATGTGTTCTTAAAGAAGATTCAAGTCAACACGACATGCAAAAAGTCCAAATCTTATTCCTTAAGACACCTTACTGTCCAATATCAATAATGACCACTAGAAATATTTGCTGACAGGCACAAGTTTTCCCTGCTATCTGAAAGTAGGGCATTCTTATAAATACCTTTTATAAGCTGAAACGGGATAAAGTGAAGAAATTACCATTAATAGTATGTTAGGCAGAGTCAAAGGTTAAAGTGATGGAAGGTACAGAAGATTAGTGTGTAGGAGAGAGGGATAGTGTGCACATTACCTATATATGAGCTTACAGGAAAACAAATGCTGAATGCTATTTGCTTTTTTCATAAAAGTGAACATTTAAAAAGAAGGGGATACCCATAGTTATTGCAGATTTTACAAGACAATCACCAAGTGGAAACTTATTTCTCTTGTTGGATAAGTATTTCTCCAAATATCCAGTAACGAGTCACATTAATTCAATATAGAATTGAGACTGAAATCCATTTTTTTTTTACCAAAGAGATAATTGTTTTGTCCTAGACCTTCTTTGATAGTTGGGTCATTACTGTTGCTGCCTTGCCAATTTGTGTATTCAGCTGCTGCTGATGGAACCAATAGATGGATGGTGAACAAATTCATTTTTTTTCTTTCAACAAATTACAATAGACAGGTGCAATCTATTCTTATGCCATTCTCATTAGAGGCAACTATATTTTGTGCTAATACCTCATTATTAAAATTTGCTATGCGACAGACTGATATAACAAACAGAAAAAGACAACGAGAGTATTGCAAACACTAATTCAAAACTGACTGATCTGTATATGTGAGTACAAGTGTAGTGTTCACTTGCAGGCTGCTGCTAATATAACTACAACTATTACTACTTGAGCAACTGTTGCCAATTTCTTTCTTTGCCCAAAATTAATACAAGAACTTTAGTCAATAATATTTTGCATTAACCTTCGAAATGCACAAGGATACTGACAAAACTCATTCACATACAGTTAGCTAGGCAACACACATTCTTGTAAGGTTAGCAGGTATTTTCTACTAAAAAAAAAAAAAAAAAAAAAAAAAACAAATAAAATATATGCATTTATATGGTGAAGTTTAGCAAAGATGTTTCAGTCATCTTTTTCAAAGGAGCTAGTAATAACATAACACATACAGGAATGGGAGAGAGACAAAAAATGGGGAAGGGGTGTGACAGACTCAACATTTTCTAAGTGTGCAATTCTAAGCAAGATTAAGATGAATTTTATTCACTCTTACACTATGCTTAAGTCAACCGATCAAATTATGTAGGCATTTAATACTTATGCCACTACAACGCAGCAGTAAAGACCATTATTTATAGATAAAATTGAATAAAAAGAGGGTTATAAGAGGGTTCATTTAATTCAATTTATTCAAAATCAGCAAAAATCAATAGAAAAAACTTTTCATAGGTAATTCTTGGTACTTCCAAATACCTTATTTACCCCCCCCCTCATAAAACCAAATTTTTTCTTAATAACTAACAAAAACTGGTACTCCTAATGTACCAATTTGTCAAATTATATTTTACATATACTACAAGGCACAACTCCTGACAAAACTAAAAAGCAAGCCATTTTAATACAGAATTATTTTTATTAGCAATTTTCTAGTTCAATTTTCACTTATATCAATACTTATTGAAAAAAAAAAAAAAAAACAAAAAAAAAACTAATGTCAATTTTAGATAAAAAAAATGAGGCAAAAATAACGCTAATGCTTATGATTGAATATTGTGTAAATATGATTTTTTATGTGCGCTTTTATATGCAAATAGTGTATTTTTTTCACACTAAAATGAACGTTTCAAATGTTCCTGAGTTTCTCAATGATTCAAAAAGTCGCCATTTTGATTTTATTTAGATGGAAAGGGAAGTAATGTGAAATACCACCCCCCTTTCTGATTGGCTAGGATATCTGATTTGAGAATAGGAAAGAATTAGTCCTATTGTTATCAATCGATTACAGATTGTTTTTAGGGTTGTATGAAAATTCATGTTGAAATTTGATCACTGAATGGACTTGAAGTATCATCAATCTGACTAATTCCAATCAACAACCAATCATAAGTGTGATCTGAACTTGGCTTTACAAGGCATCATTTCTATCACAAGAAATGACAAAATATTCTGAACCTATAATATCTATTCTAGATACTGGGGGGGGGGGCTTGAGTCATGATTCAGGAAAGACAAGCGGATGCAGTATCAGCATCTCATTAGGGTAAATTTCAGCCCTTGTCTACAAATTTTCTCAACCTAACAGTCTTGACAGATTACAATTTGGCATTCCTCACTCTCCCTCACAGTCTTGTTTTATTCCATGTTCACAACATTCCAGATGCAAAACTAAAACCACTTGTAAATGGGAGACATTGCCAATTCATTAGTAAAAAGAAAGTGTTTGCAGGAATTCCTTCACAACATACCAAAGCACATTTTGTAGCTGTCAAATAACCATGTACTTGCATTTGTAAATGGTCTTCCTTGGACAAACTTTTTTTTCAAGAAGGGTCTACAGCTGATGCATCCTTTATTTAATTTAACTGGTGTAGCAGAGTGACAAGGAAAAATGGAATCTGCAAACCGAGTTACATTCATTTTGTACTAATGCATTTGGAATCCACCTTTTCTCCCAGCTTTGGGTAAATAACAGTGCAGTTGAAGATCTTTTGCCCTGTAAGGAAGTCCATCTTGGGAATAGGGCTAGCAACTCCACTCCAACAAAACCTGCTTGCTATTGAAGCCCTCAAAGTTCTACAAGAAGTCTATAGGAAATTGCTTAAATCAAAAACAGAAAAAAAAAAAAAAAAAATTTCAACCTCATAATTTAAACTGCTGCTATAATTGACGTGAAATTTAAATGAGTAAGAAAAAAAAGGGGGGGGATTTCTTTATGCATAAAGCCATGTCTACCCACACCCCTAACAAATTAGCTGCACCTTCAATATATCAATAAAAAATGCACTTAGAAGTAAATAGTGAACAATGAAGAAAAGTTTTACATATACATATATGTTAGTCTAGAAGCAAGATTTGGTACGAAGAACTGTATAACCACTTAGCTTGATAAAATGTTATTAGAAATGCACATGGAAAAAGGGAGATGGTTCATTGACAAGAGAGATAAAAGGAATGAAACAGAAAATCAGATTACACAATGGAAATAATAAATGGAATTTAACAATGGCAGGAGAGTAATGCCAAGAACATAAAAGGTTTGAAAGCCAAATGTGAATTAAAGTGCAAAAGGTTAGAGAGGATACAACAGTTAAGTATCTAAAGATGTAAAGAGAAAAACATTTACAAAACATTTTTTCTTTGTGAGATTATCACTATATACATGTCACAGGGTATGTAAAAAAAACAAAAAAAAAAAACAATTTCTTTTTACGCTCAAATTTTTTCTTATTTCAGGGAAGACAAAAGATGAGGCTAAATGATGATTTTCCTGCAAACAAGATTATTTTTGTTACCTTAAAAAGCCACAAGAAATATGGTAGAATAATTTTTTTTCTTTGAAGAGGGTTTTATATCAACCTTGCCCGATATTTTTTTGGCAGTCATAGGATCGTTTTTGAAAAGCTATCCAAAAGCAATTATTTTATTGTTTTATGATTGAAATGAAGATTTAGAAGAGAAAATGTAATTTGAAAATTTCTATGGAATGGTCCCAAATTTCAGATCCCTAAATGACCATTAGGAGGATGCATCAGCTGTAGACCCTTCTTTTAAAGACCAATGGGATCATACCATGAAAAATGGGAACATAATTATGAGCTAATAAAACAAGTATCATATCACAGTAAAAAGCAATGGAATATTTGACCAGATGTATTGTATCATGGTTTTGTTTCTTCAATATATGAAAAAAAATTTTGATTCAATAAGAGTGGTTTTCGTTAATAGATAAAAATCATTTTTTTTTTTTTCATACCCATTCACAAATTCAGGTATTAGGCACCTTAATAGATTAACGGGAAAAAAGTGTATCATTACTTCAACTTGATAATCTGGTGACTGGATTAAAAAAGAAGAAAACAAGTGTCTCTTGGTTAGGCTAATTCATCTATCTACAAGAATTAAGATCAATTTTCCAAATCAGGTGAAAAGAGCTTTGCCTGTCTGCACGGGAAAGCTAAGAAGCTTGACATACCTGATCAAGCACAAGATTTAAAGAATTATATCAGATATAATTAACTTATTTTCATCTAATAACAGTTGTCCTAATGAAAAGAGAACCCAAATGTTCATTTCTTTCATCTCTTTCAATAGTGTGCCACTAAAAGTGTTGAGTGAACAAGATGAACATCGCCCAAAATAAAATAAATGGTGTTGATTAGAGGATTATTGATTTTCAATGCAAGAAACACACCAAGTATGTTATTAGAGCATTAACATATTTTCTAATGATAGAAGAAAGACCTTTAAAAAGATGAAATCATAGAGTAAAAAAGCCAATATGCAACAAAGACCAACAAAGCGGTAATCATATCAAATTAGAAAAGGAAATTTAGAAACAAAAATGCCCAAAATAAATTTCGGAAATGGCAGCAAGACAAGTTGACAAGTGAAGCTGATCACCAATAGTTCAAAAGAATCTTTCAAAAAAGTATCAAATCCTTTGGAAATTAGAGTTACGTTCAGTGAAACTTATGCCCCAAAACACATGAGGCATATTAGAGTCCAGTATTTCAACATGCAACTACCAATACAACTCTGCATCAGAATAAAATGAATACATGCAGTTTAACTCAAACAATAAGTACAAAATACCTATACGAACCTACTCAGAAAAGATTGTAATTACCATGCAATTTTGACCAATTAAAGGATCTGTGCAGAAGATTAAAGCATTTTCATAAAATAGTAACAACTTCCAATGATCATGTATACATGCCGGACTGTGTCCTAAGAAAGAAAACCAGTGCATTTGAAAAAAAAATCACTTTTATAGACTTTCAAACATGGAAATCCAAAATACAAAGCATATGATACTTTTCTTATAATCAGATTGACCACCACTTATTGAGCCAGTACAAAATAAAACCAATATGACTATGTCCAAGATGAAACAAACTTCACACAATGTCTTATCTCTACTTCTCAACACCAGCGTCTATTGTTTTGTAATGCTCAAGTCATTATTTTGTTTATATCTAAATATGTAGTCCAGATCTACCATCACCCCAAAATGTTTGAATGAAAGAGTATAAATTTAAAAAAAAATTGCTTATCAAAGCAGGTGTTATACCCCCTTTTAAAATCTCTATACATGAAGTTGGAGATTAATAAAGAGGGGGCAGTTTTCTATTGTAATAAAGTAATAAACTGATTCCTTCATCAACTCATTATGAAGTCATGTGTAGGCAGTTAGTTCCTTTACTGACCGAGGAAAACTGACAAGTCTGACAGAGATGAAAATTTGTATCACTAAGAGGCAAGGCTTTATTTTAACTTAATGAAGAAATACGCATACTAAGAAATGTACATTTTTATAATTTTTTTTTCTTTCTTATATATACAATACAAAAGTTGCAGAAATCATTTTCAATCTGAGTAGAAGTTTAAGTTGATCCTGCAGAAGCTGGGTTTGTTAAATTCTATACTTACTAAATTAAATTTTTTCAACTTACATAATTTTGATTAATCCTACAAATATTCCTCATGAAAAAACATGATTTCAAAATAAATTAGATATTTCAAGGTTCTCTATAAACATCCAACAATCTTATAGTGCCTGTATCTTATTCTCTTTGTCACCAATCCATGTTTTAGTTTCATATGCAAAAATCCTCCAATCCCTCCAATAAACTACTTGATTTTGTTTTCTCCCTTCTTTCTCTTCCTACCTATTTTTAAAATTAAAATCCAACATTTGAAAGCAGGAAGGAAGATAAGAATAAACAGAATAGTATAATAGATTAGTAAGTAGGTAAGTATAATAAAAGCTACAGCAGAAGATTAATAGCTTTTCCTGAATGTTTGAGTTTCTTCCAAGTTATCAAAATAGGATGAAATATGCTGGCAAATATATGAAGGAAAGAGTAATATTTGTTTATCAGGCAATTGAGAAGTGGTTGTCAGACAAGTTAATTCCTACTTTATTTGATGATACAATCTGATAGAAGAATGTTTTGGTTAGTATGGGTTTTGATGTAGTACAATTAAGGTTTTGCTGTACAAATTAATGTGACTAATTATAAGCAGAAAAACAATACATTAAGGTCTCATTATAATAAGAGCCTGAACAGTGCAGTTCAGAAAAGTTTTGAAAAGTACAGAAAATTTTGAAAATATTTGACTGCATTAATCAAGGTTAAGAGCATGGAAAACAGAATCAGTAAACAAATTTCATGAAAACATTCTAACCCCCAGGTGGATGACAATAGTACAAAGTACAATTATAAAAAGAGTTCAAATTCCACAGCTGGTTAAACCATTACATTTTTGTTACACATTGACAAGAACAATAAAATGCTCCAAAATGTTTGCAAAAAATATCAAACATATAGATAAAAGATTCATTGATTTTGTATCTACTTTAATATGTCATCAATTACTAAAAGCTCAATGTATTCTAAAATAGTCTCCAAACTTTTCAGTATGAGGGACACATTGTAAATTTTAGACATTTTTGCAGGCAGAAGAGAAAATCAGTTTTATAAATGAAAATGAATATAAGTTTTATTCAGATATTTTTTTTGTAATCAGTACATATGATTAAGAGAAATGTGACTGTTACAAAGAAACACTCAGAAATGATAAAAAATACACAAAAACGTCAAGCATTAGCAAATGTTCAAATAAATTTATCATTCACTGAAGGGAAATGATTTTTATCATTTGTAAATAATCCAAGTTGTTGTAGGGCATTTAAAATCTTGTTGCAGGCTAGATGTGACTCATACCACAACAAAAAAATCCAGATCAAACAGCTATAGATGTTTTTAGCTCAATAGTGAATAATGGTCCACTGAAGGATTTTTTTTTTATTAAGCAGAGACAGATATATCATACAATATTTCAGTATATCTGAAATATAATTCAGAAGAAAAAAAAGGAGACAATTTAAGGGATCATTTACATTCAATTCATAGACACCAAATCAATTACTGAAGTACCAAGAAAACATTTCTGTAGGTATATATTGAAATATGCACCTACCTTGAAAACTTTTCTTCAAAAATTACCCCACACATTAAAACATAAGGGTCAAGGTTTAGGGTAGAACTATGGGTGGTGGTGACTAGTATCACAACACATCCCTGTTCACCTGAATATTTCTTGACTAAATACTAATTTTATTGCGGGATAACCTACCAGTACCCTACAAACACCAACCACTTGGTGAGTTAATGTTTTGGGGAGAAGGTTTGCTGTACAAAATGTAACCGAGTAAAAGCAGAAAAACAATACATTAAGGTTTCACCATAATAAGAGCCTGAATAGTGCGGGTTTTAACAAAATAGATCATCATAAATGCCAGTATTCAAGATAGACATTTAATACCCAAAAAACAATGCAAATATTACACTGCATCCAATGTGCTGGAATTATGATTAAGGGGCTGCCTACCCAAGCTCAACATGGATTGTTAAAGGGCTTGGATTAGTAGTAGTGAGCAGCGGTTCTCTAAATAGACCTGTAAATTAGGCTATAGCCTGTTTATACAGTAGTTCTCCATCACACTAAATATCTCTTGCAAAATCATAGACACATACATTTTGAGGAAAAAAAATAAATAAATAAATAGAAAAAAGTAAATGATTTTTAAAAATTGTTTAAACTTTAGTGAAATTTTCAAATAGATAGGGGTGGGGCAGAGAAAATAATGCACACAGGACAAAGAATTTTCCAAGCTTGAGGAAAAAGAATCATTTTGTCACAATTATCCTAAATTTTCTCAATAAGCTGTGGAGTTAATCAGTAAGCAGACACGAGTGAAGATCAGCACCAAGAATATTTTGTATGGGAAAAAAAAAACAAAAACGTACAGAATAATTTCGAGGAGGTATCATGACTCTTCCCTTATAGAAAAAGGTCAATCAACTTGAGTGACATTTCTAGCATTATCCAAGAGTGATCGAAATCACTGCATAATACAGGTTTCATTTAGAAAGTGAATGTTATGCTTACCCACAGTTGGGTGCCGGACACCATCTCGCATCAGGGTTTGACACAAGCACCCGTCTGACCATGAAGTCTTCATATTTCTGTATCAACATTGAATCATTGAGGATCATCTTTATGTCATTTGGGTGAAAACGTTCTGCACATTCAGGACAGCAAATGTTCACCCGGCTTTCCATGATCTCAATTCGAAGATACTGTTTTAGGCATTCAATGCACGAGCGATGAAAGCAAGTGCTGATGTCAGGGTAGAACTCCTCTGCATACTCAGAAAGACACAGAGGACACTCCCTCTCTGCCATAGTTGGTGCTTGCTGTCCTTGAACTTGTTGCCCTTGGGTTGAGTGGTCAGTCTGCAATTCTTGCTGTGCTACTGGCTGCGTTTGCTGCGGCAACGAAGTGTGGTGATTTGCCACAGGAAACTGGGCTGCTGGTAACGAATCTGATGATGATGAAGAAGATGACCGCACCGTATTGCCATCTTTGTCAATTAAGTTTGTGTTAGTGATGCTGCTCTCTGATCGCGTGTCCAAGTCTAGGCTCACTTGGGACTTGGATCTCCGACTGTGCGGATAGAAAATCCGCCGAAGGGAAAAACGGGCAGAACTTTTCCTCTTCTCAGAACCTTTTGATGTGCTCGAAGTTGTAGAAACTACTTCTGTATCTTTGCCTTTCATTTTTAGTTGTGTTTTTATTGGATCATACCTGAAGAAAGAGAAAATAAATTTACTGATAAAAATCAGAAAAGTGAACAAGAAAAAAAATTTTTTTAGTTTGGTTAGTACTTGGATTAGACAATATTTTGGAAAATTTGTCAAAATCTAAGAGCTGTATACAAGACAGTCATTGATTTGGTTAAATTCTTTGAGTACCAAAAGAGGAATAAGATAAATAATTTGTATTTTCTCATTTTTATATGCTTGTACTAGATTTTATCAGTTTGGGCAACTCCAACATGTTCTTTCAAGAAGGTATCATTCCTCCCTGGACAAAGATTCAAGAAAAAGTAAGACAATAGTAAACAAACTAACACTGGTGAAGTCTTAAATACTAAGCCACTTGTATTCATAATCACATAGCTTCCATTGCTACCAATGCCTCATGTTTCTATTTAGCATTATGAATACTAGTTCATGGCCTGTCACTTTGCTTATGATTTTCATTTCATTTCATTATATATATATTATATTATATTATATACACACACATTTTTTTTTTCAAAGTTCATACAATAATATTAAAGAAAAAGTGGTATAAGAATTATCATTCAAGAGAAGCATATTTTATATGGTCTGCATACCAGGTGAAATTTCATAGCAGGCCATAGTTTGTCGACTCCTGACCTAAATTAAATATAATGACCATTCCATTTTGATCAAAACCAAGTGAGTGGATAACAGGATTCTTTTTTTGTGCCACCTATTGAGATATGGTATAAAGAGATACTGCCCTTTCTCCATTTCACTAAATTATTTGAGTTATTTTGTGATGAACTTAACAGTTATTTGTGCTAGTTTCAGAATAAATCCTATTATGCTGACATTTATATAAAGATGAATGTTCAGACGGAATTAAAAAGTGCTATCAAAATATCTACAAAGCAATTTATGTGAAGACTGACATTAGGACATTTCCTTTCTCTGATCATGTCCCGACAAATAAAATTACCAGAGAATGATGTTCTTGGTCAGGTAAAAACCATAACCAATTTTTGACAACCATTTATATTCATATTGATATTTTAGGTGCTTTTTTTATTCATATCTTTTTTTTCAAATCACTACTCAGGTAGTCAAGAATATACTAAACATTTATGGCTAAACAGTTTCCTAAAGTAAACTCAAGTCTTGAAGTTTTAAATCTTAAAAATATGTAAAATGTCTAATGTTACAACTTCTCTTGACTGAAAAAATATATTAATATGCATGCACACATTTCCACTTGGATGCAGTATCTTAAAAGTTAAAAAAATGAAGACTATGTCATGTACAAAAATACACAATTAGAAAAGAAAATGCAGAGCTGAAGCCAACCACTATATCTACCTAGGACAATGAATCTCAACGAGATCCGCAGAAGAAGTCAAGTAAAGAATAACTAGGTAAGCAAGCTTTTTTGAGTCAGCCAAACCAAAAGAAGAAAAATCCATTAATCCTAATGGAGCTGAAACGTAAAACCTAACTGAAAGATTGACTCAAGCTGAGAACCATGCAAAGTATATGAGAGAATCATGCTCAACTTCACATGGAGAGATCACAAAACAGTTCACTATAGAAAAGACAGGAGTTCAAGATATCATAGAATCCATTGGAAAACTCAAATGGCAATGAGCCATGTCGCAAAAATGGCAGACAACTGCTGGTCATCACAACTCACAATGTGGATCCCAGAGATCACATGCATAAATGCGTCTGGCAAAATATAAGATTGCATGACGAACTAGACAAGTTCAGAGAGTACTGGCTCTGCAATGCTAGAGGTCCGTCGAATCTTGGGGAATGTCTATATCCAACAATGGACACTAAAAGAAAACAATTAGATATTAAAATGAAAATCTATACAAACTACTAACTTAGAAATATCTAATATTCTGCTAGTTCTTACCTGCGCTTGAATGTTATGCTTCCAATAACATAAAGGTTAGGTAGTTTAATGAGTTGATAGGAACAGAGGGCAAAAAAGAAAGGTAGTTTTATAAAAAGGGAGGAGGGAAGAGAGGAGAAAAAGTTAGGTAGTTTATTGAGAGGGTAGAAAGATTTTTGCAAATGAAACTCATCCATGTTTGTATATAATTTAGATAAAAACCTGGATGGGCAACCAATATTGGAAGGGATACAGGAGAGAATGAAAAAAAATGGCGAAGGATGAGAGAAGAGTAAAGGCATGAGATAATAGATAATTGCTTGTTAATCACCATGGAATTTCTGCGGATTCAGATGGTTAAATCTTATTTTCATATGATTAGAAGAAAAACGATAATGTCAAATACAGAACTATAACTCTTAAACAAATATTCAAATGACAACTGGACCAACTGATTAATAATGACTTGAAGAGAAAAAGTTATGGCTTAAGAAAAAAAACAAAAAAAACTTTAAAAGACAAAAATGTGGAAAAAAGAGTAAAAATGAAGCAAATCTTGTAAAAAGAAACAAATCATTTTATAGATTATGTTTTTGTAAATATCATTGAACTACAAACATACTAGATTGTCAAAGATCTTTGAGTTCAGAGAGAGAAAACATTTTTTGCTAATCCTAAAAATCAAAATTTCTTCAATTGACATGTCCAGTATACATGCATCTAATAAATCGAAATATAAAAAGCAAGAATATTTTAAACAGCAAATATTTGTCTTTGAAGCATGTATTTGGGATTTCAAATTTGAGGAGAAAGAATGGAATGTGAAATCCTCTTTGGTAATAACTAAAGAGCACTTCTGTGATTCAAAAAAAGAAAAAGAAAAAAAAAAATTGCTAGAATGCTTCTAACTTTCATTTTAAGCTTTGATAAACAACACTTAGTCATTCTCAACATGTCTTGAAAGAGGTTTGTTTTTATTTGAATTTTCTTCATAGTGACTGAAAACCTGTGTTTGCTTGAAGTGTTTTTCTGGTCTCATTTACCTCAGCTAATTAAGTTAGAAGAGATACATGTATACACTCAAGGAATTTCAAAGACTAAGGATTTTTTTTTCTTCATATATTTCAAACATGAAAACTAAAAATTCAGTTACCTACTCTTCATCATTCCTCTAAAAGATATTTGAAACAAAGCTAAGATGATAAATCTATGATTGAAGGCTACAGAGTTACATGGGATTCATTATTGAACAAGTTTAGCTGTGCTAGTGTCAAAATCTCTTGATTCATTAAAATCTAAAAATGTAAATGGAACATTTCTCCATAAAACATTATTCCAGACCCATGTGTCATTTCAACTCCTTTATTAGTAGTTCCTGTAAATGGTATTTCTAAACTTAAATGAAATTAGTCAACCCCAGTTGAGAGGGAATTTGACTATATACAAGACATCACTGGTTTTTGTTGAGATTGTTATGTTCTGGCTACTGTCAATGAACCAAAAATAACAAAAAACAAAATAAAACTAAAACAAACAAACAAATAGCTAACAACTAGTTTTTAATAAAGTAATTCATTACCCTCAACTCAGGTGAGGAGAATTCCTGCTAACCAACTGACAAGTAAGCTATTACTTATAACTAGTCGGAATGGACGATTCCATTCCACAGATTAGGTTATTACAAAACACCCTTCTCTGCCTTTTTGAGTTGATCTAAAAAAATTCAGTATTCCTCAGCCTTCTCTTGCTTCATCTGGAATCCATGAATATTGTTTGTGACCACCCAGCACAATTCTATCAAACATCTTATGGTTGAACATTAATTCTGTAAATGAACTTTCTTTCATCTTTTGGGCTTGGGTTAGGGATTTGTCTACATAAACTTAAAAACTGCTGGACTGTCTCTTCCTCCATTTCCAACCCTCTTGATTAATTTTAGTATCCTTTCAAAAGGTATCCATAAATCTTTCTGCCCGCTCATTTGACCATGGCAGAATGGTGGACAAGTTAAGTGTTCAATAGTTTCAGATTTGCAAAAATGTTCAAATTCAGCCGAAGTGAACTGTGTACTGTTAACAGTCACCATCATGTTTAGGATTCTAAATCTGGTAGATAATTCCCTGCAAGAAAGCTATTGTTACTGACTGCTTTCTTGCACTTGAAGATTTCTAGCTATTTTGCAAAACTATCTACCACTATTAAATAAAATCCATTCATTGGTCCTGCATAGTCTAGATGTAATCTTGACCATGCTCTATTTGTTTTGGGCCAAGGCTATCAGTGAGTCCCATTTTTGTGGACAGTATATATTCAATTCTAAAATCATATCCCAGCAATATGGTAACCCAAACATTGGTTGATTTGACCCAAATATTTTACATCAGGCATAAATATTTTACATTTTCTTTTCCAAAGCCCCAATTGAAATTCCCTTATATGTTTAAATATCTTCTCTAGGTGTTTATAATGTTCATCCACTGATTTACTTTGTATTACAATGTCATCCAAATATGCAACTAAAATTTAGTCCAGCCAGTATAGTGTCCATAATTTGCAGAAAAATTGTAGTGGCTACTTTTATTCTGAAAGGTAACTTGTTATATTGGTAAAATCTCCAATGCATATCAATAGTTACTAAATGTTTGCTTTTTTCTTCCACTTATAGATAAACATCTGACAAATAAAGTTTTGAAAAAGAAAAACTTCAACTATATTCAATTTGGCAAACACCTCTTCTATGGTTGGAAGAGGATACTTGTGGCCTTGTAGAATTTTGTTCATCCTTCGGAGGAATTTGGACAAAATCATTTATTCAAAATTCACAGGTGAAATAACACCCAAGTTATTTAGTCTATCCAGTTCACCATTTCAATAGCAGCAAAAGGCACAGGTCTTTTTGGTTTAAATACTAGTTTTACATTTTCTTGGCTTTTTTGCATAGACCTAGTTCTTTTGAGGAGAGCTCCTCATATTGTTTTATTTTCTAATAAAGATTAACAGTGTTAGTATTGAGGGGTTTGATTGACCTACAAATAGCATTAATCAATTCATCTCATGATGCCCACTTTACACTAATGCTATTGAGAGAGGCATGAATTCATTTTACTCATGCTGCTTGAATAAACAAGTAGAATGGGGGGAAAAAAAAAAAACACACACACACAATCAAATATATAGTGGTCTATTTTACTAATCTGATGCCTGGAATGTAAGTCTAAACCATTTGATCTTTATTCCCATGTATGTGTGGCTAGGTAAGAGAGCAAATTAAGGTTTTGTTATGAACTAAGATAACCTGGAACAGATATTACAAAACTTGCTGAGCCCATTGCACAGACTGATATAGATTGAACCAATAAATGAACTGAATTTTTTAAATTTTTTTCTATTATAGAGCAAGCATTGGCTTCAATTTTTGACTAGAGTTTTCATTTACCTAAATTTTTTAGTTGCTTTTTATCGCAACTTTACTGAGGTAGGCAATCTATGGTAGTGAGCAAAATGTACAGATCAGAAAAATAAAACAAAAGTAATATTGCTGGATCGAAGGGGGAAGAAAATAAAAGGGAAAGAAAAGATGATATTCCTGATACTGACACTACTAGTGGAAAAACCAAATCAAATATGCTGTTGAGAGAGATTGAGGAAGAAGAGTAAGTTCAAGGGTTAGATTTGATCTATTGAGCCACAGAATTCTTGCAGAGCAATTGGTAAGAGCAGCTGGTATGTGTAATCAGGCTCCCCAGAGGCAAAAGGGAAAGTGTTCAAGTCTCACCAAGAGACTATCCCTTTTTTCAGATCTGCGCTGTTTTCTTTCTGCTGTAGATTGACGGTCAGAGTAAATTAGCAATAAAAAGCTACTAAAGAATTAAGATGAATGAAAACAATGCAAAATAATTGTTGCCAATGTTTCATCAATTACATATGAGAAAAGAAAAAAAGAGTATTAGCTTTTCAAGTGATCTTGGGCATTTGAGTAAAGTAGGCTAATCTATTAAATAGAAAGTGTTTTTTTTCCAATAAAAATGCAGGCTTGTTACATTAGACAACGTTAGGACAGCTGATTTTCCAAAATCATTAGGGAACTGTCAAGAACTGCAGGTTTCTGTCAACTTGATTCTAAAATGATGAATAAGAAATTTCTTGATTATTTATAGTACAACTTTGCAGATAACAAAATAAAAGCCATTTCTGTATTATTTCAGAAACAAGTAAAATGTTGGAAACAGTAGATAAAGCAAGGAATTTAAAGAAAAGGATAATATTTCAATCACAGCAAGTGAACAAAATGGATTATGTGTGAATATATTTCTGAAATTCAGAGCAGAAGGCAAAGTTCTCATCAACTAGCACACAACCTTTGGATTTAATAAGACAAAATAACAAAAAGGTATCAACAAAGTTAACATTTTGCTCAGATGTGAATTTGAAGAAGAGGTGTGAGTGGCCTAATGGTTAACAGCAAGGAATCCATTCCTAACCAAAATTTCAACTTTCGTCCAGCATGACAAACAGGCAAAGGACAGAATGTACAATTAACAGGGCTCTGATGAAGCTTTGATAGGCCAAGCAAACCAGAAGTAAAGTTTCTCAAGTAAAATAAAAGAATAAAAATGGACAGATGAAATAAGGTGACTGTTGTCTCCACCTCTGCATGAAACCTTGAGTAAAAGTACAAGATTTTAAAGATTTGGAACTAAACCTTCAAGGAATCAAAAGTATAAAAAATATCCTCTTTCCAATACATTGAGTGTTTCTTAATCTTTCATTCCTCAAAAAAATTTTAAACGAGGAAAAATGAGACTTAATACAACAGATGAATAAAAAAGTATGTAGTTGAATTAAAATCAAAACTTGTAGTCCACAATCAGAAAAAATCAAACTTGATCCTGTTTACTATGAATAGTACAGAAAATTGTATTCTTACCAATCAAAACTGAACAGAACCAGTCAATAATAAAATAAGTGAAAAAAATGTCAAAAGACACAAATCCAAGTGACTCAAGATAGAGAATTCTTGCAATTGTCTTCTGCAAGAATTCCTTACCAAATACGTTCTCATTGTAGAATCTAATGGCTAAACACTTGAAAAGTTATTTTATTCTTCATCAAGTATAGAAGTAGCAATGTACTCCACAATCCGCTTATAAAAAAAATGATCAATATGGTGATTGTTTTTCATTCAATTCCTGGATAACGAGTAAACACTGGGGTGGCCATCAGAGATTTGTCGAGAAATACCCAGAGATAAAAACAGTAGGATGCAATTTAGCCAAATTCATAAGGGCAGAGAGATTCCAGCACTTTACATTTCCAATGTTTGCTTCAGCTTCTGGAGATTAAAAAAATTTTTTTTTAAAACTTTAAATTAATAGAATGTTGTATCCAAATAAATTTTATTGCCTTTGATTTGACTAAAGGCATTCTTTTCTAAAAGTGTAATTCAAGAATCAATTCTTAAACTAAGAAGCATTCAGAGAGTGCATACATACGCCAATGCCATATACTATTTGAAAATTGAATGAAAATCAGTTTATATATAATTACAATAAAGGGGAGGTAACTAAGTTTCAATTTCCAACATTTCAGACTATTATTGTCTTAGTATATGAAAGATATTTCTCAAATGGGAGAAAAAAATTTCTGGATCTGTCCCTAAAATTTATTCAATTGTTCCTTAGCCTATGGCTCACCATTCTACAAAATGTCATTGAGAACTTTTGGGAATATCATGTGCACAAAGACAAACATGACTGAATACATATACCTCTTCCAATTCTGTAGGCAGAAGTAAACTATTGAGGATTCTAACTACTTGGGCTTGGTATATTTTTGTGTGACATTTAATTTTATAAGCCACTCTAGGATAGTGATTGCTTTTAATACCTCATCTACAAATTGTCTTGAATTACAATCCAATTAACAGTCAGAGTAAGTAATAGGGGATTATGCAAGTTATTCTTCATTCTGAATATTTGTGTTATTTTGACAACTGTCAGAAATGCGTGTGTAAGAATTTTATAAATAAATGATTAGGGAAAATCTTACTAGTTTCAAACTAGCTATCTTTTCATTTTAACCAAATCTTGTCATAACAGCATTTGTAAGGAATGAAGTGACTTGAAGAGAGAGTGGTTAAAGAGAGATAGACAGCATACCTGACAACAAAAGCAGTTATCTTATAAGGCAGAATTAATTTTTTAAAAATCAATTGGGAACATTTTTCTAATAATATTTTTTATAGCCAAAACAAATGTTGCCAAAAATTGTATATTCAACATCACAGGTTTTGAACAGTGTTCTTTTCCTTGTTTTAGTTTATAACAATGAGTCTATATAAGATGCATATAATAAGGAATTCTAAACCTCTTTGCTGGTGACCCTAGCTTCTAACTATAATAAAATCAGCAGACATTCAATTTGGTAAAGTAAGAGAATCCCATCCACTCACTAACTAATCCCACCCTACCATGCTAATGTCCTTGGTGTCTGGGCTTCAAACCAAACCGGTTTTCCATCTTACAGCATTTCTGTGCATTGTGTACTACAAAGATTCAGTAGACATACAAAATGACTGTAGGAGGAGGGGGTCTACTTACAGTCACCACTTGAACAATACACCAGGTAAATACAGGAATGCTTTTACTAGAAACTAGGTACAATCTAAGGAAAAATTGCAGAAACGGACCTAAAAAATATATTTGAAACTGAAATAGTGTTACAAATGAAGAATGAAGAAATGAAAATTGTGGAGCCATGAAAGGAAAAAAAAAAAACAAACAAAAAAAAAAAACAGGGTAAGAACTGAAATTATCTAAATAGTAAATCTAAATTATTTACTCAAGAGAAGCTATTGAAAAAATGAAAGAACTATTTTGCAACAACTACATACCTATCTGTAAACAAAGAAATATCACCCAATCTTTCAAGAAATACACAATTATCCCAGTTCTATATGGATTTTGAAGGGAAAAAGTTAAAAACCTCATTACCTAACCCTTTCAAAACTTCTTGACATTTTTATACGTACACACACCGAGGTTGCTATGACTGCTGGGATATATAGCAATATTTTACTGGTATCTTTTGGAAGTCTACTGGGATGTATGCATCACAAAAAATAAATGATAGAGATCTTCCTGGCTTTTACAACCACAGACAATGACATCATGGTATGAAATCTATACAGAAATTAGTTTGTATTACATGACTGTACAAGAAAGATGTGCAAGCGAAATGATCTGCTAATCTGTATTTTTCATCTGTCCCAGGATATAAATGTATAATTAGACAAAAGTGTCCCAAAATTTTAGTTCTTCAAAATATGTAAACATGTCTGATTAAAGAAAGAAAGTTTTAACGTTTAAATAAAATTTAATGTTTCAACTTTTTTTTTTTTTTACACACCTTTTCAAAAATTCAAGCAGGTCAGTCTTGAAAGTGACCAATAGAAATGGATCGAACTTCAAATGATCAATAGTTCTGTGGTCAGGTTAAATCTTTGATACATTTTTATGTGTCCCCATTAAGCATAATCCTTAGCCACTCAAGAATATTGAATTTTTTTTTTTCATGTATGTTTATATATTAATCCAGTTAGTTTACATTTTGAAAGCTGATGCGAAAGGTCAACAATATTCACCAGTTTCAAAAATCAAAGATTGGAAAACTGAAAATAAACCATGGAATCCAGTTTTCAAAAATAAAAATATGCAAAATAAAAAATAAACATTGAATATTTATGGCAGCGGAGATGGCGTGAAAAAAAATAAAAATAAAAAAAATAATAGCAACAACGGTTATTGTTAGCAGAAATAAAAATGCTTGGTCAATTATGCTTTTAGCTATCAAACTATCAAGATGCAGTGGTCAGATAGTAAGCAGGATGGTGAAAAGAAGCTGCAAACATTGGGTTCACTTTGCACTGATGCCCTTAGGAAAAGCATGAAACCCTTACTCTAGCAATGGGTAAATAGCAAGCCTTTGTTTGCAATCAGTCAAGGGAAAAGACAACTGAATTCAAACTGGGAAAATCCAAAATCTTGTCTAACTTCGTGAGAGACTGGCAACAGAATAGGGAATCTGTTCCTGAAATGTTCAATAAATGGGGCTTTGACAAAGTTTCAACGGGCCTAGCAAACCAAAAATTGCTCAAGTAAAATTAAGTGGATTTTAAAAAAAGAAAAAAAAGAAAGAAAAAAAAAAGGGAAAAAAAAAGAAGAAAAAAGGGCCACATATCTTGAGTACAGGTGGAAAAATAGAAAGCAAAAGAAAATCAACTAGAAAAACAAAACAAAAACTGAGACCAGATTTATGAGTTTAATTTCCTTCAATCCGATGGTTTGAAAGTGTTATCACTTAGGCAAAATAAATGAAATATAGATAGAGCATGGAAAGAACAACCAGATTAGCAGGTGTGACTAGATTGAAACTCTGTAGGTGGACAGTCAGTCTTAAAATAAAGAACAGCAATTTATATGAAGCTTTTAAACCAATGATTCATTACTTACATAAGCAATTAAAATTATACTTCATCTAATAAAAAAATTAGAGATAATATTACTACTAATACAACTAGAGAACGCAAGAACAATAACAGATCTGATCTGAAGAGAAACTGTCATGTGACCATCTTTTGGGAAGATGCCATGTTGGGGGTGATTGATTAAGAAATTGGAAAAGGGATCAATCAAAAGGGGGAGTTACTTATCTCACCTTTTGTAAGGCCATGATCATTAAAGTCTCAATTTTTGAAAACAAACATGGCACAAATTAGGGGTCAGTTTAGCATAAACTTACATTGCAAACTGAACCTTCACTAAAATAAAAACGATGGAATGAAACTTGAAAAAAAGTTTTCTCCTAGACAGAAGTAAACGTTGAAAATTTCAGCCCTCTACCTCCAGCCTGTAAATACATACAGTAGCCACTTCACAGTGCCAAACAGCCCACTGGTAATGCAAAGGCTAAATAACTGCTTTCAACCCAAATTCTCATATCGTTTATTCTTAGTCTCATTCAACATGCTTTGCATTACCCTATTTTCTTTAATTATTCTATTTACGTTGTCTGAATTGAATAATATATTAACCATGTAACGACTGGAAATCATTTCAAATAAGTTTCTATATAATATAATGCAGTTTATAATTCATTCTGTTGGACCAAATGTGTCCATTTCTTAAATACATACTGCCACATTGAAAGATGAAAGACCAAGAATAAACAAGATAAAAATTTAAGTTAAAAGCATATATATATATATATATATATATATATATGCTTTTAACTTAAATTTTTATCTTAAGTTAAAAGCATATATATATATATATATATATATATATATGCTTTTAACTTAAATTTTTATCTCGTTTATTCTTGGTCTTTCATCTTTCAATGTGGCAGTATGTATTTAAGAAATGGACACATTTGGTCCAACAATATATATATATATATATGACCTGCCAGCCAGCCAGCCAGCCAGACCAACTTGAAAACTGAAGAAACCTTTGACAATTATCATTGTTTCTAATATTGTACCAAGCCAGTTAGGAAAAATGAAGGATTGGTTCAAGGGTTAGATTTGATTTGTCAACTGTAAGAGCTTTAATCAACAGAGCACTTGATGTACAAGGCATGCTTATGGATAGTAAAAGTGATATGATAGTCTCACCTGGAGACTTTTAAAAAAAATTTTTCTAATTTCTGATCTGCACTTTTTACTCATTGCCATAGACAGACATTAGCAGTGATGAAATGAATGCAATTCATTTTTCCTCAAGGAGAAAACCTGATACAAAATTTTTGAACCACAAATGTTACAATTTCCAGTCTTATGCTCGAGCTGCTGTTACAGAGAACTTCAGTTACACATCTAAATAATCTGTCCATCTCAATCACCAAGAGTGAAGATTTTTTTTCATAAATGACAATTTTCTCATCTTCCCTGACCCTATATTCTATTCCACCTCTTCCTAAGACTATCACTGAAGCACTGCTTTACAAATATAGCCATGTAAAAAAAAAAAAAAAAAAATTTTTTAATTTAAAAAAAAAATCTATCTTACTTCACATTTTCCATCAATGCATCAACCTTGTTGGCTTCAGACTGTTAGATTCCTTGCATATTCTGAGAAATAGCTAAGTAGTGTTGAAAAAATATTCAATTTTCACTTTCCCAATAACAAGTATTATTTGCTCCTTCAACCATAGTGACAGTTTTTATCAAGGTCACACTTCTCATACTTGTCAGCTAATTCAAAGATTTATTGAATTTTTTTTCTAGCCAGTGATGGTTTGTTCAGTGGTAATATATTGAACAGCAACCAACAATCTAGACTTAAAAGCAAGACTAGTGTTACCCATTAATCTTATCTCAAAACAAAAGCCTATCTATTTTTCTTAGATTACACTAAGCAATGAATAACGGTGAATAGCTCTTAGGATAGGTTCAAGATTAGCTTTATGCAGTTAAACAAATCTTTTATTTGAGTCTTTGTTAACAAGTTCCAGTGAGTACTATCAATCGCTTATATTATTAAAAGCTATAAATTCATTTAAAAATAACTTTCTGCAACATAACCAAATCTAAATCACTACCATTTTGGTTTTCAGGGTAGGGAGATAAGATCATCAGACACAGGAATGTTTGTGTGGAAGGGAGCAGAAGTAAGTAGAAATACTATACCAACCTAGGTTAAGATCTGGTTTGATAAATCTGTTTATCTTTGTAGAAAAAATGTTTTTTCTCATGTATTTTGAGGTGCTTTAAATTGATATGATCATTTCTTAATAGAATTGAGAAAAAAAAAAAAAAAAAAAAAAAAAAATCAACTTTTAAAGTTAGTGTCAATAGGCACTAAAATGTGTGTGTGTGTGTGTGTGTGTGTGTGTGATTTACAAAGAAAAATGCTAAACTGGACTTATGTCAATCTTCACAAGTATGGCTGAGAATTATTCAGTTCTTCTTTTACCATCATGGATTCTACACATTGAGAAGGTTGTATCTCAATTTTTTGGTACCATTAAACTATTCAGGGTCAAAGACACAAGATAAGTATGCGGTTTAGCATTATACATGCATTGTATCAGTCCATCCAAGAGAAGTTTACTCAGAAAGAAAAAATCAACAGGTTGGGCATGGGGATAGCAACTCCATCTAGTAAAACCTACTTGCTACTGAAACTGCAAATCGGCCCCATGCTCCACGAGAACTTTATAGGTATAAATACAACAAAAAATGAATCTATGGCGATAGAAAATGCACTCTACAAAGATTTCAAAATGGCCAGGAATCAAGATTTAATCCTAAAGAGGAAAAAAAAAAAAAAAAAAAATTAAATTCATTGTTACCAAGATCTTGTAATTGTTCAAACAATTTCCACGGAGTTCATTTTCTAATTGACCACCTTGAGGTAATATTCCATTATGCAGTTCACTGGAGAGAAGAAAGACTTACCTAGAAGAGAAAAAGAAAAAAATACTGTAAACAGTGTTTACAAGTAGAATAATTATCAGTTTGCCACTAGCAAAAACTCATTGGTATAAAAACCTCTGTAAGAAAGTTACATAGAAATATTTTTGCACAGCAGTCCACTTTACTGTATACATGAGAAACAACTGTTGCAAAAGCCAAAGAAAACAAATCAACTAAAATAATTTTTAGAATTAAAAAGGTGTTTTCTTCCTTCAAAAGATTACAACAGGTTCTCTAGATTTGCCACCAAATGCTGAGCATAATGCTGATGAGTAACATTCAGAGCATTTGTAGCATTGAACTTGATTATCTTTTACAGACAGCAACAATGAAGAAAAAAAAAAAAGCCCATACATGAAAACTACCAGTTATAAGGGAAACTAATTTATATAGGAATTAATTTAAATATTTACTCAAACTTACATCTGAATCTCTAAGCCAGTGGTTTTTAATCAGGTTGGAAGACAGGGGAATAAGTCTGCAGGAATTTCATTTAGGTGGGGGTTGATGGATTGCCTTAACAAGTGTTAGCTATTATGCTTTTTCAGAATGAAAGAAAATGTGAGGGTGTGGGGTAGATGTAAGCTACTAAGTCTTGTTTTCACTCTTCTGAGCAAGGTTATATGGAAGACAGGCAATTGCCAATGTAGCACAACTACCTTTTCCTCACATTTTTGGTGTGTTACCATAATATAGTAGAAATATTATCAGTCATTTTTGACAGGTTCTATCATACATATACATATATAAGAGCGAGATAAGTGTGAAGGAGACATCAGAAATATATACCGTCAAGCAAAGTGCAGACACCAAGGTTGTAGCCAGATCAATATTTACACTATTTTTGAAAGCTGTAGAAGAGATGAAGTTCCAGATAACCTCCCTAACCCCTATGATTAGCTATTCTTTTGAAGGGTGGGAGAGACAAGCTTGAAAACTTGAGTTAGATATAACAATTAGGGAAATTTCAAAACTCATTAAGGAACGCAATGAGTGTGCCAAGTCAAAAGTAGAAGAAATTGAAAAATACAAGACTGTTGCAACCATGTATCTTTTTTCACTGTTACAAGAAGAAGAGGTTAAACTTTTCTGTCTCTTTAATTAAGTCAATAATAATAAAAGTTGAGAGAGAGGAAATTATTTCGAACAGGCTTTAATTTAAGGGGCATAACTCATTCTGATGAATGGAGAGGAAGGAAGAAAAGCAAATGATCAAGTGGACCAGAAGATACCTAAAATATAAGAAGTATTTAAAGGTGCAATTACATTATCTATGCTGCCAAAAGTATTGAGCATAGTTTAAGATGAGTCAAGAGAGAAGAAAGGCTAATAAATGTATTAGATATTCCCACCTGATAAACCCCTTTATATAAAAATTACAGAGGAAAAATTGTTCAGTTATTAATTTTTTTTATATTTCATCTTTTCCAAAATGAAAAAAACTTGAGTTAGGAATATTTTCACTAAATTAAAAATTCAGTTCAACACTGCTTGAAACAATTATCATACGTGAATGAATTTGAAATATTTTTCAGCTCAAGTTCTGTAAAGAACTGGAATGGGGGGGGGGGGAGAAAAAAAAAAGACCCTTCATAAACAATGATTTGGGTATAGTGAGAAATCCAGTTCCTGGTACCAATTAGATAAGGTTTGTTAGCTATAAATCAGCGACAGGAATTTTTCTATTTGAAACCACTGAGGGTGGAGACTAAAAGTAATGAACATGGATAATATTGAAGCGGTTTATCAAAAACTGAGATGCAAAAACTAGAAAGACTTCACTTTCAGGATTAAGCAAACTTAGTGGAAAGGATTTGGGGTAATAAGCAACTCTCAGGGTTTGATTCATTTAAACAAAATGAATGAAGAAAATTAAACTAAATCAAGATTATCTTGTGTTTGACATCTTATTTAGAAAATTGCACTGAAGTCATTCTGCTGCAAAATGATAGTTTTTCTTTAAATAAGGAATGAATAACACTACAGGTATCCCCAACTCATAAGTTCACTCCACTCATTTTACAAAAGACCCCTAACTGCCATGTTTGAGAACATCTGTGCTTTATCTTAATCTATTTTGTACATCTGTTAGCAAGATGTATCCTATGGTATCAGAAAGGCTTAGAGCTCATTGGGGGGGAGGGTGTTATGCTTAGAATAAAATTGGCAGACAGATTATTTTAGAGGTCAGGGAAGGCTCAAATATCTAATATGAATTAATAGCAATTGCTTTTTCACTGTATGCCACTTCAACTTATGAAAGATTTTATAGGAACATTATTTTCAGATAGTAGGGGAAACATGTACTTATTTTAGAAAGAAAACTAGTTTCTTTGAAATATGCTGACTTCAGTCAAAAAAGTTTAAGCTGTCTTGGTAATCAGGAATCTCCAACATTTTTTTGTTCCTCTGTATCTCTTGGGCATTCATATAAAACTACATTGATATCAATAATAACTCCACTTGATAGTTAGTGAAAGGTTTGGGAAATATCCTCAAAGTTCCTCGTCCAGGTTCATAAGATACTCAGTAATTAATTCTTTCAATGAGTCAGTCTTAGATTGTGAGACAGTTGAGCCTTTTTTGGCAACAAGTTCATTAATATAAAGGGAAACTAATAACAGCACAATGAAAATCAATCAGGATTTTTTAGGTTTTGATCTGTTAATCCTAAGCAACACTAAAATTGTTGATTCACAAAGCTATATTGATATTCCAACACTTATTTCCATGTTGATGAATGATGGAATAGTAGGTTCAGCTATCAGTTTTCATTAGTTTTGCACAGTACAGTAGTATACACCATGTTGATACTTCCAGATCTCTATGTACCCCAGGTTTGTGACCCCCTTGTCAAATACTTATTGCTAAATAAGTCAAGATTTTCAATAATCGAGTCTGTAAAAAAAAAAAAAAAAAAATTAGATAAGAAGTGGGAAATATACTCATAGCTAAACCACAAGAAGAAAAGTGATGGAGCAGGGATGGGGGTTTCAGAATAAAATGGACAATCCAACATTAGCTTGCAGTGCTTCAATTTAAGCAGAGTTCGGTTCAAGTCTCATACACTGACGACAGATTCTATTTGATAGGCAAATGAATCCATGTCTGCAATTTTAGATTTGTCATTCAAAACTAGCAGCTGTGAGTCTCAGCAATCATTGCAGTATTCAACATGAACTTAAAAAAATGCACCATGAATGAGAAAGAGATATCAAGCCATGCTAGATTTTTCTTCCATGGGCGAATCTGAAATGGCAGCCTAGAAATATCGATCAGTCCAGCCAGAAAAACTGCCAGATGATATGTTGGAGCTTCTAGAGCTATAAATAGTAGTAACAAATCATTTAGATCATATGGAAGTTGTGTATGACCAGACGAATTTAAGTTATATCTATCATGCTATTGTAAGGCTGGAACATAACTAAAAGATCAAATTTAAGCAATTATTGATTTAATATGAGTCACGGAGCTGAAGTGACTTCAGCCAGAGGCCGTCCCACCTTCTCTCAATTGTTTTGTCTAGGAAGCATTAACTGAAGACAAAAGCTACAGATTCGGGTCTATTTTTAGACATCTATTCTAGAGTTTGCTGATTCCAAAGTAACCAAACATGCAGTTTTAATATTTCAAGATAACATTCCTACAAAAATGATATGCCAAGTTAATTTGAGAAACTATTAAAATAGTTTAAAAGCATAAATGTACAGCAGTAACCGAATAAGTATAAAGAATAATTTGATGAAGGAAAGGAGTTCTGTTTTAAGCAGCCCAGTGAGTTTTACAAATTGAGCTTTTCAACAAAGTCATACATTAGGCTCATATAGCACCATTTTCTGAGGATAAAATTTTCAATGATGTTTACAAATGAGAGATTTCATTGCAGAGGAATTCAAGACAAGACAAATTGAGCCAATAAGATAGTTGGTAATATTTAAAAAGTATCCACCAGAACCATTAGTTTTATATCTCGAAAAAAATGCACACACAGTGAAAATGTAATTGATGGAATTATCAGATGACTGCATGTGAAACCCCTCCTTTTCTCCAGAAAATGGTAAATTAAACCTTTGATTTTGTCTAAAAAGTTGAAAAATCAAGATGGCATTTCAGATAAGAGTTGATCATTTCTATATTGAATGGAGAAAAAAAAAAAAAAAAAAAAAGGGATCATGCTATTGATTTCATCTCATTTAACTGATGAGTTCCAATATTACTCATTACATGTTAACCATAACCATTTTTTGGAATCTAATGTAACAGCAGCAACATCGACTTTTATATTAATGACTAACCCAAACTAAGTCAAGCCCAAATCAAGAAATAAATATTTTTACCCTATGCAACCTCAAAAGGCAAATAAGAGAAAGCATTGAATAATATTTCACATTCCAATGAGATGAGATCAGCAGGGTTATCAAATTTCTAGACAAGCAATTGAACACCATGCTGGGAAGAAAAGAAAAGTCAGCAACAATTATGTTCAAGACTTGGTATTAGTGTACAAGATAAGATTTTAAAAATGCAATTTAGTCTTCAACTTGATTGTATAAAAGATTATCTGAAACAGTGGTTCTCAGAGTCCTAATTGACATTACTCCTTTTGCCATCCCAGATCTCCTCAATTCCACCCCCATTTTGAACTGTTATCTAGTAATTTTCTCATCATTAAACGTTCTACTGACCAAGATTCCTTCCCTGGGGAGCCAAGTGCCTCCCATTTGAGAATCACTGATCTGAAAGCATGATGGAAAAAAAGAAAAAAAAAAAATGATACGAGTAGACCATACACTGTACATCCAATATCAATCGCCAATCATATCCATAACCAGATGCTTGTCTCAACTTTCCACACAATGCATGTGGGATTTTTCATTTCTACTAGCATCTGCTTGTCTTTGTTGAGAGCACACAAGGGTCAGCCTTCATAATGGCACCCATACAATTAAACTGACAATGTATGTGACATGTGATGGACATAAGTGTTCAACTCTAAAACTATTCCAACAGATTTGTTTTCAATTTGAGTGATATGCCACAATTGCACTTCCTTTTGTTGACCAAAGCAAATCAGAAACTTAGTTATATAATTTAACAGAAATGCTAGGGTTTCTTTCTTTCTTTTTTTATTGCACTGTGCCTTGAATAAAAGCAGTGTGTAGTGCATGTTAAAAAGTCTTTACTAATTCCAATATTAACCAGTTTTTGCTTTTTAAATTCGCTTGAGTACAACTCCCCCTTCCATTCAAAACCTATTTTCAAGTGTTTGAAAAATACAAATACAGGCATCCCTTGATTTGTAAAAGTTTACTTGGTCATTTTGTCCACTTCTACCACAAAAAAAAAAAAAAAAAAAGCAAAAAATAGCACTCAGCATTTGTTTTGCAGTAAGCTCTTATGGAGGCAGTGCACATCCTCTTCTACACCCCAGTCTACTACCTCCAACCACCCAAACCTTTGATGACTCAGCTTAATATACCATTATCATTTTGGGAGTTTAGGAATGTTAAAAAAATTCTCATAAATTAATGGTAATTGTTTCTTTGCTTTAAGCCATTTCAGATTATGAAAAGTTTTGCTCTACTTTTGGAAACCTGCACAGTAAAAATGACTTGAGATGACAAATTTTTTTTAGTTCCTAATCAATTTAAAAGCTTGTTTTTAATCATTTCAGTTAGTGGGAGAATGGCCAACTAGCCTGCTACAGCATCATTAATCTAGAATGAGACAAGTTTTTTGTTCTTGTCAACTTGGTCATTGTTTTTAACCGTCAAACACATTTCTGATGCACTGATTCCATTGCGGTCAGTTGGCTGCCAAATCTTTCAGCAATGTCAGTCAAATAGATAGATTCTTTTATTTTACATACTAACCAGGATCACTTTGCATTCAATACAATTAGGAACAGGGTATGGATTTAGTGTCAGAAAATTCAATTTAGAGAAATGTAAAATATTTTAAAAACTAAAACATTTTCATCAAACATCAGTCATAAACATAAAACTTATTTAAATTTACTTCTGGTCTAATTTTATAACTTTTTACACCAATTCAAAAAATGATTAACACCTAGAACAAATAAAAACAAGTGGATTCAAAAGAGATCACATTTTGTCTAAGGAAGCAGAGTCAACAAGCATATCTCCAAGTTCCAACTAATCATGATAAAGTGTAAATTGAAATGAACAGGTGGATACTAACCAGTTAATCTGATAGAATCATCTTCAAGCTGAAGGTTGATAGCCTTCAATTGCTATACACATCTAACATTTGTTATTGCCAGATGTGACCATTTCTTTATGGCATTTCATAGTATCTAATTTTTCTTTCTTCCCTTCAATACTTGAAAATTTCTCTTTGTTTAGGTTTGCATGTAATCAGTACTATTCCACTAATCAATGAGAATAATGAGGTTTTATGGAATGAAAACCAGATGATCATGTTGATCCAACAACCTTTTCTTCTTTCTTCATGATTGGCAAATGAACTTTTGGGAATCAAAGAAGACCCATGCAACCAACAGGTCTGAATTGAGAAGAAAAAAAAAAAAAGAAAGAAAAGTGAAATTAAAAAATAATGACCCAGTCAGAAAAATATCTAAGATTTTTCAAAGAATATTTGTTCAAAATTATGCTGAGTCATTCCTTTTCATACTGAGCTTCATTCAATTGAGAAGAGGTGGCAGACATCTACATTAGGTTCAAGCATCTACCTAGGTGAAGGAAACTCCAACAGAAAACCAAGGATCTTACTCCTACTGTCACAACCGTTGCAGGTAAACCCTTGCTTAAGGGGTGGGGTCAGCTGGTACATGCCACACTTCACCTTAAAACATCAACGCAGACCAGAGTGCTATTCTACAACCTGCCTTGCAGGCCTACTTTTTGACCTGCAACAGATTGATTATTTAATAGAGCATACCTTAGATGATAGATTTTTTAAAAGAATATCAAAAATTCTTGTGATCATTACAATGGTAGGAAAAAATTTGAAGTGGATCAAGGTTAACTAACCCAATAACATTGATTTGCATAGAGCAGCCATATCATGTTCTGGCATTTACTATTCGGAGACAAAAGATAAAATGAATTTTAGAATATCAAGATAATCTACTGGAACTTGAAAATGATCAATTTGATAATGGGTCATAGTTTTAGAACTTGTCTAAAGAGATTTTACAACAAAGAATGCCATGAAACTAATTGCATACCATGTTGTGTTAAATGGGTAGACATCCAGAGTTATTTTCTACTTCTGATAAGATTTCTTTTTCAAGGAGTTATTCTCAAACTGTACAGCAAAATGATTTTTGATTTCAGTCTCCAAGCTAATGCTCTAATAAGTGCATTTACATATGTATCTATATAATGAACAGTAAAATTTTTTTCTGTTCATAACAAAGGGCACTGCATAATTTTGCGAATAAAAAATATCAACTAACCATTTGAAACAATAGTTATTCCCTTTTGGACTAAGAAAGAAAAAAGGGGAGAAAATTTTAGGAAATGAATGCTTTGAAGGGATAAAAAATTAGAATCTCTCCTAATTCAGTCAAGGAGACAGGCATCAAGAAATGTGAAAGTTTGAAATTGCTGAAAAATGAATTCCTAAAACAACCTTGAGCCAAATGTAGAATACGTCTTTTCTCCATTATATAAAAAGGACCAATCCTAAAATCATACTTGGTTGCTGCTTGGAAAGGTGCATATATATATATATATATATATATATATATATATATATATATATATATATATATTATGATTCAATTTCTGTATGTTTGTTACAGTGAAACAACAACAACAACAAAAAGAAAAAAAAACAGCACATTCAAACAAGATTTTTGTCGGAGCATTTTAACAGTATCGAGCTAACTCAGAGAATAAAACAATTTCAATTCTAATATGTGGTCTCCTTATTTGCAAATGATTGTAAAATAATTTCTATAACAGGAAGTAAATTGACAAAGCTTAATGGCTGCCAAAAGGTGGGTGACCTTTAAGCGATTGATTCAGAATCCTAAATGAACTGCAAAAATCCAAGTTTTGTTGATATTTAGGAAACATCAAGAGATCTTGTACTGTAGGAATAAGGATCAAGTGACTGCTTTACAATAGGTCACACATTCTTTATAAAGCTCTTCAAGAAATTACACATCAATAGCTATCAAGAAAGTTATAAATCAATGGTTAGGATTACCCATCTACCATGTAGATGAGTGACAGAGATGTGGAGAAAAAAAAATACTTGTCAGTGAAGATGAGCACTATATTGCCACATCTATTTTAAACTAGCTGACTTGTGGAATTTCCATTAGAATTTACCATTATGATTACACCATGTGACATGATTTTTGTTTCTGAGAAGTTAGATATTTTATGATTGCTTATGTATAAACAGTAATGAGAATGGTTATTATTCCCTTTGAACTTTGCAATCAATATGTAATCGTTTTTCTCAATTTACATGATTAAAAAGGTGCAAATTCACTGTCCTTCTGAAGATAAGTGGATTTCAAATTATCAGTCCTAGTCACAAGAAAAGTTATTTCCTATACTTTTTAGAAGTAATCAATCAGAAATAACACTCATTAACTAGGAACAGAAAAAAAAAGAAGTAAAGAAAAAAAAAGTTGCATAGTGTTATTCATTATACTATGCCTCTGTTCTTTTCACCCTTTGCCTATATTTTTGCATTCTCTCCCTTATCCCTACCAAATTTTCATCTTAACATACATGATTCAGGTTCATCATCTCGGTAAACTACCTAACTTTATCTTCTTATCAAAATTAAAGCACAAAATTTGAATGCAGGTGGGTAGGAACAATCTTAATATTATGGATATATTTTCATCACTCTTAAATAACCATTTTGTAGTAACAGATTCGAGGTTCTGTATTTGTGCTTTTTCTAGATGTTTAAGCAGTTTGTACAGGTGGCTAAACAATCAACAGGAAGAACAAAACCTAAAACAAACATTAAGCAATTATCTAAAATCTTGAATATCTGTCTGCACATCCTCAGCACATTACAAAACATCAAACTTAAAATAACAGGAAAGAAGTAGGAAGCACTTGGAGCACGTATATATGCCAAAATTAAAAATTTAAAAAAAAAAAGACTCAATGAAAATCGGTCTACATATAACTACGATGCAGGGGAGGTAACTAAGTTTCAATTGTCTTAATAAATGATTAGCCCCCCCCCACCTGATCAATTGTTTTAGTCCACCCTTCATTGAAACACGTTGAAAACTATGAGTTCTTGTGTGCATAGACAGACATGAAATATCAGTTTCCTCATTCTGTTCTGATTAAATGATGTTGCTACTTGTCTTTCTGGCATCCTACAAGGCTTGTTGATGCCTCATTGTATTTAATAAAGTATAATTGATGGTGAAACCAACCAGATACTTCCTTTTAGTAAGGTGTGCTTCCCATAAATAATCATACGAGATATTTACAATTATTTTTTTCATGACTAATTCAGCACTGGTAGCAGGTAATAGGAAATTACAAGGAATCAACGAGTTTATAGAAATTCAATTGTGATGTAGAAATTACAATTTATTGGGTGGAACTTATCTTTTCAACAAACTGCTCTTACTACTTTTTGCTATCTTACAGGGAACTTAAGTTTCTTTTCTAGTCACTTAATTCTCTTAAAACTGGAATAAATGGTAAACCACAGGAGTAATATCTTCAGAATACACGGGATGCTTTATATCCTAAGAAGTTGTTTGGTTCCCCAAAAGGAGAAGTAGAGGATTCCCTTCCAATTCCACAATGTATCTCCTTTCAATGATTTTTTTTGTTTAGCTTATGTGGAAGTCAGACATCAAAGCAACTAACATAACCAAGTTAGTACAAATGATTCACAATGTTTGATTCATATACTCTGAGTACGTTGGTTATCATCCACATCATACCTTGATTATTCTCATGTAATGTCTTCATTTGATCGCCATCAAACCTCATTGATCTAATTAACCATGGAGCATTGTTCAGTGAGAAATCTCCAGCACAAAATTTTGCCAACCATTTTTCATGTTCAATCATTCACAGTACCTTCCCATGAACTACAAAACTTTTGTGTTAAAAACCATTTACAATCCCAAAAGAGAGAAAATACACAGGTCAAAAATGTTCATGTTCTTCCATATACAATGTTAGAATCAATGAACTAAAGTGTCAATTTTGACAAACCTATTTCAGAACTATACACCCTGATATGACAGCTGTCACAATAAAATCAAAGGCAATGTTTTTGAATAAAGTTGAATTAAACACTAATGCCATCTCACAACAGAAGCAGAATGAACTTTGAATAACCCCATATTAAGGTGTTTGATCAAATGGTTCAAAGATTTAGATGCTATGAAAGTTAATTGTTTATTTGTTGATCACATCCAGAGTGAGTTAATTAGTTCTACCACAGGAATAAAAGTCATGTGACAAACTTGTTAGATTTTGATTTATGCAAAAGTTTCATTTGAAAACAAATAGAACAAAAATGATATTTTGGTACAGACAATCAATTTCTAACTCACAATGGAATTTATCAAGCAAACAATCATACGTTAACAGCAAGGATAATGACCTCAAACCAGATCTTAATGCAGATTGATATAGATGGTATCAATGAACCGAGTCATAAAAAGTATAATTGAACTAAGAGAAAGATAATTTGTTTGCATTTCATTATAATATTACCAGTCAGTACTTGAAAGCTAAGATGGCAAAGAGAAACTAGCTAACATCTTATTCCTATTTGAATAAAGATATTTCCAACATAATATAGCTCTTATACACCAACTACCATACAAAATTGTATTTCTGCTTTTGTTAGAGATTTCAGTTTCTCTTCCTACAAAAGAATCCGATGTTTTGTTATGCTTAAGCCACACGCAATGTTCTTGAATACGAAGAACATTACCAAATTAAAACAAGTGTATGGACAATACAAATGGAAAGGTTTGTTTGGTGCAACACTTGTTTGAAAAGCTGACGACAACTAAAGTACAGATCACATGACCAACTTCTGCATAAACATTTCAAATCACATTCCTTATATAAATTGAAACATAACTGAAATCCTAAATGTTGACAGCACAAACATGCACACACAAACAAGAAAAAAAAAGTCAACAGGAATCACTAAAGCAAACTTGTTGCATTTTTCCATTGCCAAGTGAAAATACAAATATTCAGAAAATAGAAACCACAAAGAAATCCCTACTCTTTAACACAAGTACAAACAATAGATAAAGAAACCGTTGCAGAATTATCAGAAATATTATGACTAATTAAAACACTTATGCACATACTGTGTGCATTCATATGAAAAATCCAACCATTGAAAGTGTTGTTGTAAATGATACAAGAACCAAGTACCTAAGGGAATGATGCAGGAAAATTGTGAGTTTTAATCATTAATCGTAGCCTAGAAAATTATATTTTATTTTGCAATTACAATCTCCAGTTTATTCTGCCAAACCTTGATCTTGCTAGTTCATATTTAATGCAATGTCAATATCATACAAAATCTCAAATTTTTGACAATGGTTCCAAATACTATGTATCAGTGCTCTCTATTTCGATTACTTCCTTCAGTTGAACACAAAATTGAAAACTTTTGGTGTAAATACAAGACAAAAACAGAACATTAGGTCAATTAATTTCCATGGAAAGCATCAAATCTCTTGGGCCTATCATTAGTAATACTCAAAAAAATTATCCAGAATGATTTAGATGAGTTTATCCACTCAAATTTACTTTTGTTCACAGTCTTTAAGTAGCCATTTTAAATATTTTCAGTTATCTTCATGTTTTCCAATGAGCTTCTAGGTAAAACTTCTTCCAGAAAATGTAAACATTTTTTTCTACTGCTAACCATTACTATTTAAACCCAATTCAGGTCAGTTCAATGATATATGAACATATAATTACCAACAAGAAAATAAGATCCGATTTTTTTTTTTAATCCTAAGGCCAAATTTACGCTACACATATGCAATGAGAAAATTGATGAACTTTGTGTTTCCAAGAGGAGAGACGGAAGGGGGGGTGTCTCAAGAACAATCAATCTTATCAATATCACCAATCAACGTTTGTCAAAAGCATTAATTAGTAATGAGTGTTCTGACACTCAAAGAAAATTACAGTCAGTTTTGAAAATCTGAGAAAAAAGTTTAAACAAATGTAATAAATCTTTTTTTAAATGATCAGCTTTTTAAAGTATATAATATATAACAGAGTGATCAGCTCAAATTGTCTTAGTTTCCTTGCCAACAGTATCAGCTGGTTGATTTTGAAGTATTTAGTGCCTCTCTAAGTACTAAAACAAGTACGCATTGAACTAATACATGCATAGGCATCTTCATTCTGTGTAATATAAGCCATCATTCTCAACTTCCAAGATTAGCCTGGATGACAAATAAATATTTCATTTCTGATAGAGTGATATTCTCTATGACAGCCAGAACTAGATATAGCAAGAGCTAGAATAATTCAATTTTTCCTAATGTTTTCAAATCATATATTAAACTTATTTTAAAAAGTAAAAAAATTCAGAAATATAGGCAATTAACTCCTTCACAGTAGCATTCCTTTTTGTTACATGAATGGGAATGTAATCTACTCTACCATTTTGGTGACCAGAAAGAAAGTCTAGATAGGCTCTAAGATTGCAAATGACTACAAACCCACAATTTGTTTCAGGAAATTATATTAAAACTAGTTATTACCCAAGGGAAAAAAAATTGATATATTTGAACTTCTCGGACTTTTCCTTCGAAAGAAACTATACACACACACACAGAGGAAGTCATAATGATTTTGTAAAAATATGTACCCATTATTCCATGGAATTTTTGCGGTTTCTTCACATTCTTTTACTAATTTTGAGACTTATTAGTTCTCTACTTTGAAGTGTTTAAATAAATGTTTTAATATCAATTTCATTTGTGGATTTATTAAAAAGTGACTAAACTCATTTAAATGGAAAAGTTCATCATTTCAAATGGTGGGTAAAATATTTTCATCAGCAAAATCGTTCCCTCTTAGTGTACAAGTCCAATGTTACGGACAGGGAAACAAACAGGAAAGTTTATTATACAAAAATAGATAGTTAAACAAAAGATTAAGATGGCACAAGCCAAATAAATTATTTAAAAAATAAAAATTAGACAAGTAGTAGAACAAGTAATTTTTTTTTTATCAAAATCATTGATATTATTATAATACAGGTTTACTTGGACTAGTGTCTTCATCTTTGTCATAGTAACATTTTGGCCATTGTATCATCTGACTTTCTTCAGGTGACAATAGCCTTGGGAGTAAAAGTGCTGGTCAAGCATATTTAGTAACCTGCCAGGCAGTCAGGAGTTCAATCCCTGGGTCAGATAATGCAAAAGAGCCATATACTCTGATTCAGTTGAGACAGACGACTGACATCACGAGGATGAATTCACTGATACAAGATATCTTCCAGCATGGACAGTGGAATATGAGCAATTGAGGGGAAAAAAAAAAAAACCCATGACAACTGAAGGTTAGAGAGTGTAAAAACCAAGATGAGGACACTAGTCCAAGTAAATGATGTCCAAACCACACAATATCGCCATAATTTCGTGTCTGTCCACACAAAATTGAAGCCTTTGAAATAACATTTTACCTCAAGAACTACTACTTCAAACAAATCAATTCATCCTAATTAAGTGAAAGGGATCTACCTAATTGAGTCGTTTACAATCAGAGCTGAAAAGCAACAGTGAAAGATGAGGAACAATTGTCTAGCAGGGAGGGGGGATAGAAAGAGGGCTAATAATTTTAGCAATTACAAATTTGAAAAAAAAAAGGTACTTGTAAGATTTAGTCTGGATCGAAAGGCAGTTTTCCTCAATAGGATGGAAACTAAGAATTCAAAAAGATCATTCTAATCATAAGAAAAAAATCTAGGGATTTATTGAAGCTGATAGAATTTCACATAATGGAAAGTGAATGAAGGAATTTGGATCATCATCATCATTGGGGTTTTCTTACTCCTAAAGGAGGAAGCACTTCCACGTCCTTTCCGATACATGTTAGGCAACATTGTGGTTTTGACTTTGCATAGTGGCATACATGCCATGCTTGGCCTGCAGGGGGGGGGGGGCAATCAGGTGTCTTCTATTTGACTGGTTGTCTCCCAAAGCTAGAAAGTCGAGTCTGTCCAGTTATTTACTAATAGTTGGGAGAGAAGAGATGAATTGATGGTTTCCCAAGGGCATTAGTGCAAAAATATAAACCATCCAAGTTGGAACTCAGCTTGCCAATTCCATTGTCTGCACTGTTGACTGCTATATCATTTGGATACAATTCAGTGAAGTTATTCCTGAGCACTATCAATGAAAAAAAATTTTCAATGATTTTGCATTTGCATAAATACATTCAGTGATTTTGCTTTTGCACAAATTAGGTGCATCACTTTCTTTTGTGATTAACAAAATCAATAAAGAAACAACATTTTAAGTAACAAAGAGATGCAAAAAGTACTGAAAGTCCTCCAATACTAGTGAGCACTAAAAATGTTTGTTCAACTGCCTGAGGAGATTCATTTGAAGACATTTTTCTTACAAAATGGTCCAAACCTAGAGACTGGCACTGGGCTACAGACTGCATCCTTCCTTTTATTAGATTTGGGAGGCAAATCTAAACATCTTATTAATCTGCATGTTTGGCTAACATGGTTTCCAGGTGGAATCCAGAAGAAAAAAAAATTGGGGAACCTGGAAGCAGACAGGGAGGATTATAAGATTGGGGGTGTAAACTTATAATTTCAAGCCAGAGCAACAAAGTCACAGTGGGAATCCAATAATGAAATGCTTATGTCGAAAGCATTTTAGGTTCTGCTAAGGATCTTGGAAAAGATTAAGGAATTATTTGCCCACATTACAAAAATACAGAATGTTTTATTAACATTAGTAGATCATTGAAGCACCTGTTAAGACTTGTCCTCAAAGTATGCCTTTTATCATAAAGCATATCTAAAAAGAAAAAAAAAGGAATTTTGATAATGTACAGCCACATAAATTAGTACAGCAGCACAGTTTCAACTAATTGTGTTGTGATATCAAATTTCCTTTTGAGTGAATATAACATAACCTTCCCATGTATTGAATTGACAGCTCTGATGCTTCAGATCACAATACAGGAAAAAAGAAAGAATAATGAGCAAAAGAGCAAAAGAGAAAAAGAGAAAAAAAACTGGCAAATCTGACAAATAAGACTGACTCGTCCTGAAGTGCAAAAAATTTTCCCAAAGTGTTTACTCCACTCCAAGAAATCATGGACCAATTAAAGCAAGGACATTTTCACCAAAGGAGCTATAATGTTTTTGTCGATCATTCCTGTAGACTCCTTGAGCTATAATCACATCCTGCTAGCACAGCAGACAATTGCTAGGAATGACGCTTCTAGGTTTCTGAATCAAGTAGATGGGATGGAGTTGCTAACCTCATACCCAACTCCTTTATCTGGGCTGGAGTTGGACTGCCTAATAGGGCTAATGGGCTCCAACAGTCCAACTATTTACCTATAGCATGAGGAAAGGTGGATTCATGCCTTTCCCAAGTGAACTAGCATTAAGTGAATGTAAGTAGCCTTGGCTGTAGCTCAAAACTATTTGCCTATCCCATTTTCCATATAGGTAGCAATTACACTACCCTGGACTTCAAATGAGCTATGATGAATGTGATATAACAGAATTGAAAATATGATTGCATACAATATGTCAAATGTGAAATTATAAAAATGCTAAAAAACATAGCTAACTAAATGCTCAGTTAATGCAAAACAAATCACAAACTGTTGATATCATAGAAATTTGGTCAAGAGCCTATTATCAGAGATGAAAGAGATTATCATAAAAACAGTACTAAGATTTACTATAATCTGTTAATCCAAAGATAATTCAAATCAGTCACGTTTTCAGCAACATGCCCATCCTTTTCATGAAATAAACAATAGCGTTCAAAATGACTTGTTGACAAATAGACTTAATATCAAGTTGTATCAGTCAAAATTGGGGTGCAAGGCCAGAGCCCCCTTGGCACCAGGAAATATGGTACTAATCTTGTATTATTGATCACAAGCATAGGATTACCAAATTTAAAAAAAAAAAAAGTACTGTTTCAATGATTCATTTTTGCTAATATTTACCTTCTTCCCAATGGTTGCAGCCCCTTATCACAACTATACTCAGGCCAGTTTTCCTTCAGCAGTGAGTTAATACATTAGCAGCATCAGAATTGAAAATAACTCTCTGCCGTGAATAAAACCTGTATGCTGGAGGGTTTCAATCAGTGCTGTTGATTCATTTACTCTCTACTGAAGGGAAACTGGCCTGAGTTTAGTTACAATAGCGAGCAGCAAAATGATGAAAGTAAATACCAAAAAATTAATGATTTACACTACTTCATTTGATAAAATAAATTTTGAGAACAAAAAAAAATTTGAATCTCTGATAAAGTATATTATGAGCAGATAAAGAATTGGGAGAGAAAAAAAAAAAAAATGCTGAATTATGGTACATTGAAATCATTTTCCAATAGAAAATCTATAGGTATTACAGACATCAAATACTAACAATTGACAAAGTTTTAACTCTTAATTATTCTATGAGAAATTATAGTCCAATGTATAACCCAAATCACACAATAATTGCTGTCAGGGGAATAGAAAAAGAAAACCCACACTAGATATATCTACCTTTCTCCAGTCTTTTGGGGGAAAAAAAAAATATATTTTTTTTTACTGGCTTACAGAAGAAGGAATTTTGTTCTATCTTCATTAAATTCTATAAAGAGATTTTCAAGTTTTATAACTCAGTGAATTCCATATGAATGCCTCCACAGTGCTTGCAAAGTCTCTCAATGGAAGCTGGAGTGACTAAACAGTTAGCAGCACAGAAAATGGTATCAGCATGCTGGGTTCAAATTCTAGCTGAAGCTGTTTGAATTCTTGGAGAAAGGCATGTCTTTTCTTCCTCTAGCTATGGATAAAACAAGATACACTGGGCTCTCTAGCCTTGGTTGTCAACCAATCTTTGAGAATGACAACTGAAATCAAAACCAGGAGAGGAATCCAACCCCTAACTATGAGTGAAAATAGTAATTGTGTGTGTATGTGAGGGTGTGTGAGGCTTGCAATTCCATTCCCTTTAAAACCTACTTAAGATGATCACCACACAAGAATCAACCAGATTCAGGATGTCACAGTGGATCAAATTCATCTTTAATTGAACTGTATGATTTTTAACTGCAAGATTGAAGATAACTGAAAATAATTTTCATAAGTTTGAAAGATCAAGTCTTAAAATTGATTTTTATTTTTTTGTAATTGGTGGACATAGAAATATGGCTGTAATGAGGGCTGTAGAACATAGGACCGATTTCCATTATCCCTTTGGTATTGCATATTTTGCAAGTACAAAGTTGATCCTAGACAAGATAAAAAATTGCCTGCCAAAATTGAGGTTCGTATCATTTTTTTGAAGGACAAGGTTGGAAAATAGATACACATTTTGAACATTTTTCCAATTATCTTCTGATGTGCAAAGAGAGTGAATCATGAAGAGAGTTGTCTAACCAAAATATGAAATGAAAAGTCAAGTGTTTGAACAACTAAATTGCTGAAGCACTAAAAGAATTAGAATTTACAATTATAATTCATCTGATACACATGATTAGGAAGTTGAAATGATTGAAAAAGCTTTTGCTAATATTGCTAAACCTTATCGTGTAACAATTGAAATTAGTTTGAAGCCACTATTCAGATGCTTTGTGAACAACCTAATTTTAACTAATTTTGTCAAATACAAAGAAACTAGTGAAACAGTTCCAACAAAACAATCGAAATCAATCATATAATTGCACCATAAGATAAATTGGCGTTGAGATTTATTTACCTTGTGAAGGAATTAAAAAGGTAACTATAGATTAGCAATTAGTGAGAACCAAGGATATTTTTCATGGAAACTAAAAAGCAATTATACTATTTACATAACATACTCTGTGGAGACAAAGGTTTATAAATTTTTTTTTTTCTAAATTTCAAGTTGATTGTACTAATATGATTAGGATAATGGAAAAAACCCTGAATCATTAGAAGATCATTATGAATAAGATTTATTTGTGGTAAGTAACAGGATAAGAAAAGCTCAATATCCTAAAAAATATTTGTTTAATGATTATCTATACTATTAATGTTGGTCCCAAACTGTTATACTGATTGGTCAATTTGTCAAAAACAGGCCAGTTATGAACAAACAGTTGAACATAGAAATTTGAACAAAGCAGGCAACAGAGGCATCTGTTTTTCGTTATGTAATGGAATTACAAGTTTGTGAAAAAAACTGGATTAAGAATCGGCATAGTAAAGCAGGAATTTATGAAATTGTATTACTTTTATTACAATAATGTGAATGAACTAAATTATTACTTACCTAATTTAAATATTTCTTAATCTATTTGAGAAGGAAGAGGGGAGAAAAGGAAGTTAGTTTACAAGGGGTAGGAAGAGAGATGGGTGAAAGGAAATTTTGATAGTTTAATAAAGAGGGTAGGAAGAAAAAATGAAAAGGTTGAGTAGGTTACTCTGAGGGTAGGAAAGGGGAGGGTACAAAAAAGTGGTTCACTGAATTGTAGGAAAATTTTTGCATATGAAATTAATCCATGTGTTTTATTAAATTTAGATAAAAACATGGACTGGCAATAAAGATTGGAAGGGATGAAAGAGAGAATAAGAAGATGTGAAGAGCAGAGGCATGAGATAATGGATAATCTTAGTTGTCAACACCTGTGGAATCCCAACAGCCCAGTTAGTCATGACCTGAACAGCAATTCTCAAACTTGACTGATTTTTAACACTACAATGCTTGAAGAGAAAAGAGAAAAAAAAAAAAATTTTCCTCCTTTTCTATATTAGAAAAGACAAAAAAAAAAAAAAAGTCATAGTTTGTTGTTTTTTTTTAATCTAAAAAGATTACCTAAAAAATACCAGCACAAGATTTGGACATAGTTGGTCCAAAATAACCAGAGACCTAAAATGCATATTTTTGAAGAAAAAAAAAAACAAAAAAAAAAAAAAACATTTCCAGTCGGTGCCTAGTGTTGACTCATGCAAACTTCCAAGGTTATAGCACCAAAAATAAGACCAGAAGAACACAGACACACACAAGCAAGCAAAAAGAATCTGAAGACCACTTGGCTTTTTTTTTCTTCTCAATTTTGAAAAGAAGTGCACATAATATGGTGGGAAATTTAGTTAGAAAAACTCTAAGTATTTCAAACTTTTTTTCTCAAAATGGATTTGAATGAATATTTTGTTTCAACAAATAAGGAATCAACAAAACTCCTTTTATTCCTTATGAGCTTCACAACATTCCAGTTAACTATGGAATATCTCCAGCAAGGAGAAAGATGGGGTATAAAAAGGAATACCTCATCAAACAGAAACGGTCATTCAAAATCATTGGTCACCTGGTTTTCAGGAAGAGAAAGATATTTACCACACAATAAAATGAATGGCTTACAAGAGTATTTGGAGAACTACAGCTCATTGCAACTCATCCACGGCCAATAACTATTTATATTGAGCTTCGGTAGTCAGATCCTTAATTTGCACGGTTTTTTTTTCTGTTTTTTTTTTTTTAAAATCAAGTGACCATCTAGAACTAGACAAAGAAATATCAATAGTTCAAAATAAAAATAAAATACAAGGACATAATTGAAGATAAAAATCATAGGAAAAAAATTCACCTTTGGAAATGCTTAAATCTCAAGCTGATACAACTAAGAATACACTCCAAATTATAGAACACTGAAATAGAAAGCATCTAATGTTATGAATATTTTAGGAAAAGTTAATTGATGAAGTTTGAAGTCAATATCAGACAAGAGAAACATTAGATCAGAAGTATCCTACTGAAAGAACCCTTCAGAATTATTTCTTACCTGCATACGAAACGAAAAAAAACATTCCTCTTTGCTGCATTAGTGATGATTTCAACTAAATGTTCCTTTCAGTAAAGTCAGGAGGGGGAGGGGAGAATTAGCAACCCCCTGCACTCTCCAGGTGGCAGGTAGAGTAGGTTAAGTCTATATTGCTTACCCGTGCGGAAACAAAAGAGACAACACATGGATTATGTAAATCCTCTGTAAATAGCTCTACACGTTGCAGACATGTGTTGATATGAAATTCTAATATCTGAGATGACCGGGGAAGGGGGTATATTAAACATTCTACAAAAAAAAAAAAAAAAATCTTTCCATTTGCCAACATCAGGTTGAAAATAAAAAAATTCTTAATGCAATGAATGTTCTATACACATCAAATTCTTGAATAATCATTATGTTTTCAAGCTTGAATTTTATTAATAAGATGATACTTTAAGCATCCAAAACATCCCCCCCAAATAGGGTTGTCCGAAAGGCTAGATACAAAAACAGAAACCTTATAATACCACTTGATTTGTTCTATAACCTGCCCAGCCCCAAACCTATAACAAATAAAGTTCCTGGTATATCAAACATCTTACTAACGAATATACAGGCACCACTTTATTACCAGAAATGTAGCCAACCAAGCACTGAAAGGGAAAAAATTCACCAGTATCAGTTAGTTTAAACACTAGCTTTCTGTTGGTCATTGTTGGTCTTCAAAGACCATATTTCAGCCATATTTCTTCTAATATCCTTCGTTAATTCAAAAACACAAAACTTAAAATCCCATACTATCTTTCATGATAGTGAGTCAACATAGGTCACTAGGGTCTTCAGTCTTGGAGAAACAAAAAAAAAAAAAAAAAAAAAAAAAAAAAACAACTGTAATGTACACAGTTTTTATTTTGCAGTAAAAGTCCACAACAGACATTTAAAGCTCATTTAGAACATATTGCAATGATCAAATATTTACTCAGAAGGTTGAGTTTTGGTCATAATTGTTAAAAAAAAAAAAAAAAAAAAAAAAAAATGATGAAAAAAATATAGAAGGAAAAGACTTTAGTATTTCAGTTGTTTGGTACCCGCTGACAAACTTTCACAAATGGCTCAGTGGTTTGGGGGGGGGGGGGTTGTCTTATATCACCAATATGAGCTAAAACCATGTAATTCAGACTGAAATTGGTCTCTCATCTGGAGGTCACCTTATCCACTGAAATATGCAGTACTTTGAAAAACCGAATTGACACACATGGGGGGGGGGTATTTAGTTAACTGACTGAGATTGATTCTTCTGAGTAATTTTGGCTAAATTGGCTTGCTTGTATAAATCTTATTTTTGCGGGTATTTTTAATTCTCCTCAAATAACAATATTTATCAATATCAGCATTTCTTTTAGTTTAATTCTGAATAAAGAATATTACTATTTCTAATAGAACTAGTGTACATAAGAAAAACAATAAGTGATACTGAGCAAACATAGAAAGATGAAAGATGATCAATAAAGAATAGAAAGGTAAGCTCAGCAAGGAGAAAAAGAGATTCTAGTTGGAGGATCACCCAGAGATTATTTTTCGTTTCCAATAACTTTTCAGTTTTGTAGAGGAATAACTCCTAGTTCTTTTTTTTTTTTTCAACAAATATGCAAAGTTTATGAAAAATATCAATTTTATAAAAAGTAAACTAAAACTCATCAATAATAATTTTCAGGGAAACTGACTTCAAATAAATATTTTTTCATTTCAAATGTCTATTGGGTGAAAGGAGAAAAAGGTTAAAAAAAAAAAAAAAATGTTCACCAAAATAAACAAATATAGGTAACAAATTGTTTTTTTTTCAGATCTTCCTTTACACTGTAGAATAGTGATAATTATTTTTAGATTATAATACATAAAAATGTTTGAATACAGTGTTTTGCCATTAGCTGCACATATGTTTATACTGAGTTACCTTGAGATATGAAAGTTATTTCAAGAGTTGAGAAAGGCTGGTCTAATGTGGTCTCAAAATCAGCAACTATACGATAGATATAAGTCAGGTTTATACATAAAACTGGTAAACAGCACTGCACTAAAAGTATTCAATTATACAGCAAAGTTTTTATTTCAACTAGATTAAAATTGATGTCTTATACAAACTTGATAAACAGAATATTGACATGCCTTTCTGAAAAGAACAAAATAAATAAAAGGATTGGGGGGGGATGCATAACAAAAGGCATCCATGGCCTTGAAGTGATGACTGAGGAATCCTTCCTTGAAATGCATTGATTCATTGTGTTCATTTTTATTTACTTCAATGAATCCACACAAACACACTAAAGCAGAAATATGCAAATCTATTTTTGATACAGCTGCAAGTGTGTGTATTGGGGGTGGGAATATAAAAATAAAACCAGTTAAGACAACTTTAAAATAAAAATACCGAATTGAATGAATTGCATCTGCTGTGTAAATGCATTTAAGTTTTTATATCATTTTGGAATTAGAGATTTTGCAGATGCCCTGGTTTTATTACTCATACAAACTGCAAATTAGAGCATAAAATTTATCCATTATCAACCAACTCTTTGTTTGAACCTACTTTACAAACAAGAAAAGAAAAATGAGACTTGTTAGAAATGCTATATTTCTTACTCAAGTCAACTTAAATACAGGTATACAATCCCTTATCCAAAACCCTTAGTGCCACATACACCTTGGAATTTTTCAAATTCCAGAATGATAGTGCAGATAAGTCTATTGTTAGGGAATAGCAATGTCTCTGTAGTGAACCTCAAACATTCATATCGAGTGGGGGAGATATATATATGTGTGTATGTGTGTGTGTAACAGTTTATTTGTACAGTGGTAAACGAAATGAGATAAATAGACCATAAAATTACTGGCACATCTTATTTTTAAGTACAAAAAGAAAATGGCTATCTTGGTTTTTGTGTGCAAATTTAACCTTTGATGAAATTTCTATTTTACAACGGATGGAAGAGAATGGACAAAAACGAACACAGATAGGGAACTGAGTTGATTGCAACTGATTAAACAATAGAACTATTATTTGATTCAATATTGAGCTGAACAGCCTGCTTGTAAGTCAGAGGCCCAAATAACTGCTTTGTGTCCATGTTTTGTTCCTTCAGTCCTTATCTGCTCTATTGTTTCACAACAGTTATACTATTAAGAAATAGAAATATAATCCAACAGAACAATTATAGTAAATGTGTGATTTCATTTGAAACTATATGAACTGATCTCCAGTTATTACACAGTGAATGTGTTAGTTGGTTCAAGATTGGTTGTAGGTTAGATTCCTGTAGCAACCTATACCTTCAATTGTTTGTTCTATTTACCCTGTCTAAGCCAGTGATCAGTCCCTGTTTGATTCCAGCAGCAGCCAATTTCTTTGTTTATTTTCTATTTTTCCCAATCTCAAAACCTTTCGATTCAAATATACACCCTTTTTATGAGAATCAGAATGTTTACCTTGAAAAGGAATTCTGGCATGAAGTATGGTAATAATAAAAATATAACAATAATTCACTTTGTAAAAACCAACAGGAACCTTATTACACACTGATTTACTCAAACTCATATCCTCATCTTGTTTGCTTTAGTCACATTTCTGCTGTTGCCTTTAGCCTTCTTCAGGTGTCTGCCATAATTGGTAGCCTAGGAATTCTGAACCAAAATCTTTATTCAATCCAAAAGTCTGAGAAGAATTATCAATATTATACACAGATTTACTCGGAAACTAGATCGAAACCTATTTGTTTATATTAATTATATGAAGCACCATAAGTACTCTGCGAAAATGATCGGGTTTTTTTGCAATTGAAATATCAAAGATGAAAATAATTTAGGTTTAAATGGGGAGGGGTTACATTTAGATAAATATTTAATTATTTTAGAAATATATGTCCAAGTCTTCAAACAAATTTAATTACTTTTTTTCCATGAGATTTGACAAGCGCCTTGATTAGAATTTAATTTTTAAAACCACTTCAGTTTTTCTCACAAGAGTTGAAAGGAGTGAAATACTATTATGCAGCTGTCATACGATTACCTCAGAATCAATAGACACACCTGACAGCAACCTTTAACAATACTGTTAGTAGTAGTTCTATTATAGAATAGGATCCAATAATGAAATTACAAGTGCAAATATCAGTGTCATTAAAAAGATCTTGGGTAAAGAAAATATTTCAGGTTGAATTTCCCAGAGTTGATTTTTGTTTAATCTTTATCATTCACTTGAATCAAAAAAGCATAGAGGTGCAGAATTGTGCATAGAATTCTCCTAGTGGAATCCATTCTATCTCCAGCAAAGAAAATTTGTGTTCACTTTATACAAATGCCCTTGAGAAAGACCTGAATCTATTTTCTCCCACAAGCTATTGGTAAATAATAGGGTAGATTGCCAGTTATAGCTAGAGAGCCCAAACAGTCTAGGAGATGGCAACTTATTCCAAACCAGTCTGAAGAGGGATGAGCTCCATCAGACTAGCATGCACTTTACACACCCATAATGAAATCATCTATGCTATCTCAATGGCCCTGCACAGGGTTACAGGGATGGAAAGGAAAAAAATCCCTAAGTGTAAAATTCAATGAAAATTTCTTTTAAATCATTCCGTGTCTCAATCAGATTTTTGCTACGTTTGAATATCTTATTGGAACTCAATTCACTTTCATTATTCTGGTAATTATTTAGCATGAAGAATAGTGCTACAAGTCTAAAAATTGGCTCATGTGAGATGGGGAGCAACTTTGGAATATCCTAAAAGTTTAGGATACTGATTTGAATTAACTCAAATGTCAAATTCCTCTTTCCTGTGATTCAGTTAACAGTACTATTTATAAATTGCACAGTAAAAATACAATCTCAAAAAGCTGGTCAACTATTGTACAATTTGCCCTAGAAAACTGTCTACGAGATCACTTATTTTTGCACGCACAGTAAGTACTTGTTTTTGGTTTGCTTTTTTTTTTAATTCACTTCTTGTTTGCAGACCAAACAAGTTTCTTTCAACAGAAACAATAGAGGCAAGAAAATAGAATTGGGTGTAGTAGTTTCTAAAACAAAATACACACACAAGATTACATGCCATAAATAACATCCTGAAAATCCATGACTGCACATGCAAGGAATACAGGATTATTTGAGTGCCTTTAAATGCCATAGATAACAAATACAAGCAGCTAATGTTCAATTTGAACAACTATGGAGCACTCAGAAAACACATCTCAGCCAAAGCTATACACCAACTTGATACTAAATGAAAATCAGTTAATATAGAGCTACAATGCAGGGGAGGCAAGTGTGCACATTTCAATTTTCTATACTTTAGATTATAGTTGGTGTGGGCACTATTGAAAACATTCCAAATATTCAATTCTTCCTTAGCCTTCTGCCAAATGTAATGGAAATTCATAGATAACTTTTGGAGATATCATATGGACCGATAAACATAATTGAATACATATACCACTATATAAGAATTTTTCATTATGTTAAATATATGTATTATATCAATATATTTAAGTAAGTTTTTGATTTTTTTCTTTTCAAGATATTGACCCTTGACTTGACTAATACTATTATTCATTTATAGATATTTACAGCCAAAATTCTTATTTATCTCATCAATCATTTATTATACAGATTATCATTTTGGATCTTACTGTAAAGATAAAAACATTATTTGGATTGTAGATGCTATCCATTATTTATCACTACTAGGAATAGGCTTTCATCCAAGTGTCATACACGAAGATGTAAATCTCCATGGCAAATTTCCCACAACTGAAAATCCTTGTTAAACTAGGGAAAAATAGACATTCAACACCAATTTTCAAAGAAAGAGAAGGAAAGAAGACAGTGCTCTTATTAGCCTAGTAGCCTCCTAAGGATGAAGGTGCAAGGGTGGCATAACGGTTACCAGTAAGGAAAATATAATTGGCAAACTGAAGCTGCTTGTGTTCACTACACGCTGATGCCCTTGAGAAAGGTATGGATACACTTCTCCAGAAAGTCAGACCCTTAAGCCCTGTAAAGGAGTCCAACTAAAAAGAAGATTAGTCTGACAGAAGAACAAACCAGGTATTAAACTACCCCCATGCTGGCAACTCCGGTTATCACTGAAGCTACCTGATGTGACATTTCATCATACCACTGGAAAATGACCTTGGAGACCAAGAGTAGCATCATCCCTGTACAAACGACTCCCCCACTGTAAAGAAACATTCAAACTTGATATGCTATGCAAATTTTTGCACAGTCAATGAGATAATCAGATTGATGGTCAACCTATAAGAAAAGAATATTCCATCTATGTAGAGCAACCATAAGAACCTTGAGCAATTTTCTTCACTCAATCTTATATCATAGATCTTACTTGAAAATTCATGATATCAAATTCAGAATAAAACAATCCCTTTAGATGAAAACATGCATAGTCATTTAAAAATTTGCACAAGCTCAATAGGGCTAATTAAATATTAGAAAAATGCCCCCCCCCCCATTTGAAGGGATCTTCAATTTGGGTTGGGGCTTGGGGGGGGGAGCCAAAATTAGATTCAAAACTTGCTCCTTTCCACTCAACTGAAAGATAAGACATACTGCACCCTTGATTTGGGGGAGTCAGAAAGTTTTGTTCATTGATTCATTAACTGGAACCATGGAAATTCCACAGATATAGACAACTTAGAGATTAGTAAGTTATCAGGAGAATGAATAATGATGAATTAACTTTGTATTCACAAATAAGCAGAATAATAGTATCATTTTTTTAATGTAGAGTTCAATTGGAAAGGTAACTACAGATTAGACAAATTAGACTAAAAAATCTCCAAGGCCATTTTTATTCCACCTAAAGCTAATTCAGAACCCTTTCACAAAATTGGCAATCAATACATTGAGAATTATACAAACCAACCGATTGTTCAGAAATCAAAATTGATCAAAACTGAACACACCAGACTAGCAATTATAATTTCTGATTGCAGTACCTAACTTAAAACAATATAGGTAACTGTTGGAAATTCAACAGATTACTAAATGTTCAACATTCACTTATTGGATTACAACTTAAACAGTAAAACTTATTTACAAGAAAATGAATTCAGAGTGACAGTTTGGGCTCATCTAATAAGGACAGCTGTTTCATCAATCCTGGAAGAAGCTTCAAGAACATCAAAAATTTAATCCTTCACTGCTCAACAATCACTCAAGTCAATCATAAATCTTCAATTTTTAAATTGACAAAAACAACCCTAGATTTATTCAGTAAACAAGATAAATACAAAGTAGCACAACCCTTGAAATTATATTAAAAAAGGTGGAAAGTGTAATAGATATCCACTTGTGATAAAATCACTTGTTCATTACAAGATAGGAACCCTGAGTGATAAATAGAATGAAATTGCCATCAATTACAATAAAACAGGAATTTCATTGGGTAAGCCATATGACAGCAATGACGAATTTCCGTCAACAACAGTTAATCCATTGTTACAACTGAAAACAGGACGAAATAACAATCAAAAATATAATCCACTAGTATATATTTCCTACAGATCATAAACACTCAAGATGCATTGTATATTACACACATACAAAACAAAAAAAAAAAAAACACTTGTATACAAAACCAAAATTGTTTACAAATTCTCATATCCACAAGGAGATTGTATACCTAACACTAATATAAACTCAACATCTTATTTCAGGTACATAACTACCACTGCCCTTTCATAGAATAACATGCCTATAATTGGAGAAAAAACAACAATAAAAAAAAAAAAAAAAAAAAAAAAAAAAAAAAAAAACACTGAAAACAGCCAAAAAATTACTACAAATGCCATGATTTATTTGAATCAATGCAATTTGAAATAACAGTTCCCACTTACTTTGGATCCAGTTTTGAGGAAACTTATTCACTGACAATAAAAACGTGAATAGATAAACCTTGCTAGTCATTTTTCATAGAGCATATTTGAATGAACAGAATAACTTTTTCTGGTTGTTTTTATTCCATGACAATAGACCATTTAAAGATAACAATTTTGCTGATAAAAATCTACCCACCATTTGAAACAATACACTCCACTTAAAAAAGTTCACTCACTTTAATAAAACCCCAGAGTAAATTGATAAGAGAGCCAACTCTGATTTATTTTCTTTTTACTTTTCCATAGTTACAAAGAATAGGTTTATTCTGAGTCATATCATTGCGCTAATGCTGACGATGTTCCACTTGATGTCTTCAATTTCATTAAGATTTTTTTTTTTACCAAATGCATTAAAGCCTGTATCATCTTTTTTAAGAAGATCATCTCAGAAATTAAAATATATCAATGAATTTTTTTCACAGGTAATAACTAATATATATATATATACATACACAGCTTAAATCTAAGACAATCTTAGAAAAACGTCAAAAAAGAAAGGATCCCTGAGATATGTTCAGTTTTATGAAGACAGAGTGTCTGACAGTAATAACTGCAGGGAGGTGGCAGCATCTGGTGGCCTTGAGAAGGAGGGAGGGGTAATCAAGCACTGGAAAGAAATGGGGCTTTTAAAAAGTGAACTGAACCACCAAGTTTCATAAATCAATAGGAACACATACAGCCAATACTGATCAATAACAGACTAAACTAACTGAATAGAGGCATCATTTGGATTCAAGAACAAAATTTCATTAAGTAATGAATTTTTTGAGGGTTTTCAACTATGCAAAAAAAGGGGTTATGCATACAGCAACTGCATTCGTCTGAACAAAATTTGGAATTTCGACCAAGTTATAAAGACAAATCTTGATTTCATGTAATTAGAGGCATAAAACAAAGATATTTTTTTATTATTATCAAAATTTGAAGAGCTTTCAAATTCACCTTCAATTTTTAGCTAAAAGCTCATCCTGGCATTTATCTCATTTGTCCACACAATATCTCCAGAAGTTGAAGGAATTTCAATGACATTTTGTGCAAGGACTAAAGAATGATAGATCAGATTTTTTCACATTTCACATCAATAGCCCAGAGTAGAAGGAAGAAAAAAAAAAAAAAAAAAAAAAAAAAAAAAATCAAAACCTTCAGTTACCTCCCCTGCATCATATCAATGGTTCAGTTTTTATGAGACAATAATATTGGCAGCGGTATGTAATCCAAGTGCTTTTTATTTCTCATTTCCTTTACTACTATACAAATGAACTATATATATATATATATATATATATATATTATATATATATATAATAAATAAAAGTAAATTTAACTCCCTGAATATCTATAAGGTTCATTGCAGAGACATTGCCATTCCTTAAGAAGATTGCGCAGAAAAAAATATCTGAAAACTGCCTTAAAAACTTTTTTTTGGGGGTACTATCACCACAAGAACATTTTTCTAAAAAAGTGGTCACATTACCAGACATTTTGCTGGCCCATATTGCATGCTAAATCTGACTAACATTATGCAATAGACAATTATCATTGCTTTTCTTGTTTATCACAGCTACTTTAAAAGGAAGAGTATTTATTTTTCCAAGTTTTCAACTTTAAAACATTGTTTTCATGTTTCAATACATGAGTTTTAAAAAATTGAGTCTTTACATCCAAACAAATCTTAGTAAGGCCAAAGAGTATTAGCAAGAGTTTTGGGGTGTGGAAAGAAACAAGAATTACAAGAATGTATGTCAGTTGATATTCAAACAAACAACTGAATAAAAATGGTCAAGTAGGTCTTACAAAAATTTAAATGCGTACTTTAAAAGACTGATGTAGAATTATCAAATGTTTCAAGAGGATATTTTCAACTATATATTTGCTAAGACACTGCAATAACTACACATAAAAAAAGCTATTTATATGCTTAGCTTTTCCCATATATCAAAGTAATTTGACAAGGTAACATTAGAGCCAAAAGAGAAAATATATCCAGAAACCCAGCAAACATTATGCAATGAAATAAAACTGAAAAAACTAGAAAGTGCTTTGAGAGCACATGACTGCCAACAACATACATTAAATTAAAACTGAATAAAATCAGTTTATATATTGCTTGAAAGGTAACAGTAAGATTCAATTTTCTGAACTTGGATTATTGTCTTCATACATGAAAGAAAAAAAAAATCCCAAGTTGAATGATAAAAAAAAGAAAAAATGCTGGATCCACCCCCAAATTTAACCAATCCTTGCATAGCCTATAATCCATCCTTCCACAAAATGTCACTGATATTCATGTAGAACTACTATAGATACGGTGTGGACCAAGTGACTACGTACAACTCTTCCAACTTTGTTGGCAGAGGTAAAGAATATAATAGTGGACAAGTAAAAAGATCTGCAAGGATTCAACTACAATCAAAGAAATCTCTGCATATGCAACATGATTACTCAACAAGTAACCATTGTATGAAGTTGATATTCAACAAATATATTAAGCAGTGCATAAAGCAGTCAGTGCAGTGTTTAATTTGAAGTTTTGTGGATCAGCAGTTCAAGAAATCCAATGAAGAAAATATATTGATGATAATAGAACTGGATCTAAATGGCAGCACAGAAAAGAAGTAACTGAAATACATATGGATGGAAAATTATTTCACATGACAATTATGACAGGCTGCTGTACACACCATAAGGTCTATCCCCTTCTTTCAAACATGTACCTTTGGAAAGGGTACTGCTCTAGTACATGAAAATTCTAATCAAGAAAATGCATCCTAATCCATTAGGACAGTGTTACAAAATTAAAAATAAGCACTTTCTTCATTAGCAGCTAACAAAAACTAGCAGAACAACTCATAGTTGAGACCTTTTATTTTTGAGGGATTTTTTCTGGATATCAAATTCAATCCAATCAGATAATTACTCCATTATGTCAAGTTGGGAGTGGGGTGATCAAGAACAATAGGTCACAAATAAGATATAAAAGGTTACAAGCATCCCTATCTACACAAAAAATACCAAGTTGGGGGGAGTCCATCCCTGCACATATTAAGCCAGATAATTCATAAGACAAGATAAGAATTAATCTACCTGAGCCAAAATTTGTGGGGACTTATGCATACTGAAAGAGAAAAAAAATGAATAAAAAAGAAAGCAAAAAAATAAGTACTGTTTTAAATTTTTCAATGGGAAAAGATGAGAAGTTCTTTACAATGGATATTTAAAGACATTAAATGATAGACACGTCTTTACTAATTTCTTTTTTCCTTCATAACCCAGCACTGGTTGATCAGGACACCATAGATGATTTCATCATGGGTCTGTGAAAGGCAAGATAAACTGATTTTGGAAACAGTTGTTTGTCTCCTAGACTAGTTGCCAAACATAGCAAGAGAGCCAAGTCAGCCCTACTATTTGACTAAAGTTGGGGGATAGAAGATATGGATTAATGCCTTTCTCAAGGGCATTAAGTGCAAACAGTCTCAGCAGGAGATTGAACTTGGCACACCGGTTCTAGTCTTTGTGCTGTAAACAGTTAGGCCTAGCTACACTAGTTTATACAAACATAGTGAAAAGAGGGTGGGGAACTATAAAAGTCTATAAAACTAATAGATTGATGCATGCAAAGTGGCTCTGTATAAGCAGCCTACCCAATGTGATCAAGAAAACTCTTTGAGGGCAGGGGGTCCATATCAAGTTTTTTTCATTTGATAAAAAGGAAATAAAATGCAGAGAGTATAAGAAAGCCTGCCATGTTGCAAAAAGATCAAATTCCACAGGTGTAATGCATCGCATAAAGCTGGAGAGTGATGAGAGTTCTTATGTCAGCACTTCAGTCTATTCACTACAGTTTGAAGCAGCAGAGTCTTTAGACTAAATCGATCTGAAAGTTTCACCAATAAGTCTTTATACATGAAAGAAAAGGCAAACATTCAGGACATCAATATATCAAATTTTTTTAGATTAAATTTTCACTCCAGCACCTAGGACTTGTCTTTTCTGCTGGGGTGGGTCACTCCTTTGCTCAAGACGCTGGTAATTTTTTTTTTTTTGGTTATAATCAACAGCCCTAATTCTTCCTTAGCTCATCCATCCACTCCTTAAATATGTTAACACTTGGTACCGTTATTACATGTTTAGGAAGGCTGGTCTACTATGCTCCGTGTGAAGCTGCTTCTTCTCAGTTTTAGATTTCTCCATCATTTTTTTGTTTACCCATGTCCTTGTCTGGTTTTCTTTTAAATTCACCTTTGGTGTACATGTTTTACATTTTGCTTAAAATTTTGAATACTTCCGTTATGTCCATCCTGAATCTCCTGTATCTGAGATAAGAACAAGAGATAGAAGAACAACATGGATCCAAGAACATACCAGGGTAAAGGCAATTATACAAATTATTAAGTGAAAAAAAAAAAAGGAAAGGAAACTAAGCAAGAAGAAATGACATTAAATAGAACTGAAGGTTAACCAATTGGTGCCAATGGGACAGCAAAATGCATTAGGTAAGGACCAGACAAAAGGATGAGAGGAAAAGGTTCACTGGTGAGACATGGCAGCAGATACCATAATCATGGTTGTCATAGAGGTAGATATGAAAGGCCCCCATCTAGCAGTAGAATTTATAATGGCTCATAATGATGATAGTGGTGAGTGCAAATTTTCTAAAGGACTACCAACAAGAATTTATGTGGTCTGACAGATTTGGCAATCATGTGTGTAATATCCAACTTTGTCAATAGAAAAAAACTTTTCTTCTCCTCAAACAGCTCAAGAGGGGAGGATGTTAAAGTAATCCAAAAAATTTTAGTAAATGATAGTGTTACATACAGCAGTATTTGAAAAGGAAACAGAGAAGCAAAACTTCAAGCCAATTTTACAATTGCCAACAAGAGGGGGAAAGAAAGAAACAAACAAAAAAAACAAATGTATTTTGTAATATAAAGGTTGTAAGTGCATGTAACCTTGCTGTGGTCCCAATTAACCCTGGTTAAGAGTGCATAGCCTTACCATGGTTCCATAAGCCAGAATTTATCATAACCACAACTATGAGCAAACAGTCAAGTTGTAGTTCTTTCTCACTCATACTTAAAGAGTATTTCGAAAGTGTTCATACAAGATCAGAATACTTTTGTATAGAGTGGGATCACTTGAGAAAAGATATAAAAGACCAAAAATATTTACATATAATGAACTTTATAAGCAACAAACCCCACCTAGTCATCTAAATTAGATGTTCAGAACCTGACAAGATAGAGAAAACACAAAAAAAAAAATAAAAAAGTTCTGTCCATTGCCAATGCCATACACTAACTAAAAATGGGAAGAAAATCAATACGAAGATATGGAGGTAAGTAGGTTTTGATTTCCGATGCTTCACACTATAGTCAATAATGGAAAATAAAAAAAAATCTCAGATCCACCCCAAAATTCGATTCTTCCTGAACCTGTAGCCAACCCTTCTGCGAAATGTCAGTGGAGTTCATTGAGAACTTTAAGATACTTAGTGAACAAACATGCACGAACACATCTCTTTCAACTTCATCGGCAGAGGTAAAAAGAAAAAAAATTATAATTTCATTCATTCACTCCTTTCAGTCAGAACCAGGTGTAAACTAACAGTCTTATGCTTTTTCATCACTTCACCTCCTGAATTTCTATTTTACAGCCTGTCTTTTCTAATATCTATTCTTACACACAAATGTATATTCCATATTCCATTCAAAAATATATTCCATATACTAATACAATATCAGATTTATTTCTAAAATACCAGGAGAGTAAAATGCTGATGTAAATTGGAAGAGAAAAAAAAAAGACACCGTAAGGATTATGATCTCAAAAATAGTGATAGAAGGTAAATAGAAAGAATAGATATCTTCAACTGTATGTGTATCAGCAGAAAAAGGCACTTTGCAAGAACACAGAAAGATAATGAAAGCTTTTATAATTCTGATATAAATGTTTACCCCCCCCCCACAAAGTTGTTATATATAATCAATGAACCCTAATGTTAGCACCTGACCAGAATAAAAACGGGGGGGGGGATCTGAATTCATCAATCTGAAAACTCAACAGGATTAAGGGATTCACAAGTACGAAATCACCTGCTGCTTAACAAACTAAAAGAAAAAAACAAAAAAAAACTAAAGGCACATAAACTCTGCTAATGCCATCATCACTATGATGCAAAAAAGATAACAAAATATTCCTGGATCCAGCCCACAATTTCATCAATTCTTATCCTATGGCCAAACCTTCCAAAATATATATTAAAATATTCCTCAATTTGATTAATTCATTGCAATAAAATCACTCCTCTCCCTACCTTTTCAAAAAACTATTTAACTCTTTTCTTTCTAAATAAAATAAGGAACATTTCATTTTGTAGCTGTGAATTAATTAAATCAAGGAATATTTCCATTTATTCAATTCATAGAAATAAATCAAGTCATGCAAAAGTCAAATTTTTTACACTATTTTTTGAGCTTGAATTTATGGGGTTGACTATTAACATGGATACTACTTTCAAGGTGCTGAAATTACACTAAAATACAAAATACTGAATCAATAAACAAAGTCCAGTGGTGTTAAGATGAATAGAACAAAACAATGAATAACACACATAATACTGATGTTTCAGCTCATCAGAACATGTCCTAATCACAAAACACATAAATAAGGCTGTGTAGCTCATATAAATATCTTCACTTGCACTTTTACTCCATTACACTCAACAAACTACAGTATATCATTGTTACTTCCTGCAATACTGTGTATATAACCGTTACCTGCTCAGCATGTCCCCTCATCACTACAGCTTTCCAACCATAATATTTTCATTTGTGGTTGAAGTCACACACATCACAGGTGTTATAGTACAGTACATCAGTCAAACATTTTTATTTTTTCTTTATTTAAGAATACGTATGCATCAGAACACACATCCTACTATATACTTCATTGAGAAATTGTTAGGCCGCCTCACTAGTCGAAATACTGCGAGTTACATTTAATATTGACTCACATCATTTGGATAAGCCATTGCACCTGAATCCAATCAAAACTGGGCTGAAAAATTATGGTTTTTCTCTTGAGAGTGAGTGTGTGAGTTTGAGAGTGAGTGTGTGAGTTTGTGAGAGTGAGTGTGTGAGAGTGTGAGAGTGAGTGTGTGAGAGTGTGAGAGTGTGAGAGTGAGTGTGTGAGAGTGTGAGAGTGAGTGTGTGAGAGTGTGAGAGTGAGTGTGTGAGAGTGTGAGAGTGTGAGAGTGAGTGTGTGAGTTTGAGAGTGAGTGTGTGAGTTTGAGAGTGAGTGTGTGAGTTTGAGAGTGAGTGTGTGAGTTTGAGAGTGAGTGTGTGAGTTTGAGAGTGAGTGTGTGAGTTTGAGAGTGAGTGTGTGAGTTTGAGAGTGAGTGTGTGAGTTTGAGAGTGAGTGTGTGAGTTTGAGAGTGAGTGTGTGAGTTTGAGAGTGAGTGTGTGAGTTTGAGAGTGAGTGTGTGAGTTTGAGAGTGAGTGTGAGAGTGTGAGAGTGAGTGTGTGAGAGTGTGAGAGTGTGAGAGTGAGTGTGTGAGAGTGTGAGAGTGAGTGTGTGAGAGTGTGAGAGTGTGAGAGTGAGTGTGTGAGTGTGAGAGTGAGTGTGTGAGTTTGAGAGTGAGTGTGTGAGTTTGAGAGTGAGTGTGTGAGTTTGAGAGTGAGTGTGTGAGTTTGAGAGTGAGTGTGTGAGTTTGAGAGTGAGTGTGTGAGTTTGAGAGTGAGTGTGTGAGTTTGAGAGTGAGTGTGTGAGTTTGAGAGTGAGTGTGTGAGTTTGAGAGTGAGTGTGTGAGTTTGAGAGTGAGTGTGTGAGTTTGAGAGTGAGTGTGTGAGTTTGAGAGTGAGTGTGTGAGTTTGAGAGTGAGTGTGTGAGTTTGAGAGTGAGTGTGTGAGTTTGAGAGTGAGTGTGTGAGTTTGAGAGTGAGTGTGTGAGTTTGAGAGTGAGTGTGTGAGTTTGAGAGTGAGTGTGTGAGTTTGAGAGTGAGTGTGTGAGTTTGAGAGTGAGTGTGTGAGTTTGAGAGTGAGTGTGTGAGTTTGAGAGTGAGTGTGTGAGTTTGAGAGTGAGTGTGTGAGTTTGAGAGTGAGTGTGTGAGTTTGAGAGTGAGTGTGTGAGTTTGAGAGTGAGTGTGTGAGTTTGAGAGTGAGTGTGTGAGTTTGAGAGTGAGTGTGTGAGTTTGAGAGTGAGTGTGTGAGTTTGAGAGTGAGTGTGTGAGTTTGAGAGTGAGTGTGTGAGTTTGAGAGTGAGTGTGTGAGTTTGAGAGTGAGTGTGTGAGTTTGAGAGTGAGTGTGTGAGTTTGAGAGTGAGTGTGTGAGTGTGAGAGTGAGTGTGTGAGTGAGTGTGTGAGTGTGAGAGTGAGTGTGTGAGAGTGTGAGAGTGAGTGTGTGAGAGTGTGAGAGTGAGTGTGTGAGAGTGTGAGAGTGTGAGAGTGAGAGTGTGAGAGTGTGAGAGTGAGTGTGTGAGAGTGTGAGGGTGTGAGTGTGAGAGTGAGGGTGTGAGTGTGAGAGTGAGGGTGTGAGTGTGAGAGTGAGGGTGTGAGTGTGAGAGTGAGGGTGTGAGTGTGAGAGTGAGGGTGAGGGTGTGAGAGTGAGGGTGAGGGTGTGAGAGTGAGGGTGAGGGTGTGAGAGTGAGGGTGAGGGTGTGAGTGTGAGGGTGTGAGTGTGAGAGAGGTTGTGTTTCTATTGTCTTTATCAGTTTGGTATAGCCTTAAACTGCACTGAATAAATTAAAAATAAAAATGTTAGAATGATATACTGTACTTTAACACATCTGTGAAGTGTATGACAAACAACAGATCAGAAAATATAGTGGTTGGAAAGTTGTGGTGATGGGGGACATGCTGAGCAGGTGGCAGTCAAGTTCATAGTATTGCAGGAAGTAACGATGATATACAGTATTTTCATTTAGCTAGTTTGCTGAGTGTAATAGAATAAAAAGGCAAGTGTAAATATTTATAAGAGTTACACAGCCTTATTCAAGTGTTTTGTTAAATGAACATGTTCTGATGTGCAGAAACATCAGTATTATTGCTGTTATTCATTGTTTTGTATTATTCCTTTAGAGACCACTAGGCTTCTGCGTATTGATTCAGTATTTTGGTTTGTAGAGTAATGTCAGCACCTTGAAAGTAGTATCCATGTTTAAATTAAAATATTCCTTAATTTCATTAATTCATAACAATAAAATAAAATATTCTGTATTTTATTTAGAAAGAAGGGGATTAGGTAGTTTATTGAAAGGGTAGGAAAAGAGAGGAGTAAATTATTAAGTTAGGAAGGGAGAAGACAAAAAAGTTAGGTAATTTACTGAAGAGGTAGAAATACTTTTGCATATGAAACTAATGCATCATTGTATGACATTTAGATAAAATGAGAAGATAAAGGCATAGGGTGAGAGGAGAACATTGACACAAGATGAAGGGTTCAGCTAGTTCATTAAAATACTAAAATTACATGCAATAAGTTCAATAAACTTAATCCGAAAAGTAAAAAGTGCAGAGTAATTCTGATGTGAGCAAAACAAAACTTCTTGTATATTTCAAGATAAACAACCCTGCTGACAAATACAACAGAGAGAGGTTCCTGCCAAAATCTTGTTTCTTTCAAGCAGATTTCATTGTTTCCCCAGGGTATCTTTTTCAATTATTAACATGAAGATATATATTTTTTGGTGATTCTAGAAAGCAGAAGTTGAGGGGGTTAATTTATTTGAACTATGAAGAAAAATCTATAGTTTTTAATGTTTTTATTTCTATTTGATTTTGAGAACTGCCAATTCCCCAAAATTAAATGTCTACAAGTTTCAAGAAAAAATGTCAGCTCAGCTAAAAAGTCCACGTTTATTTTTGACTAAGTCTCCTTTGTTTCAATTTGACGAATGCACTTGAAAGTGGGAATGGAGAAGAATTTAAAAAAATATCTTGTATCCTGCTGGACACCACTTAAAAATCAAACCAGTGGCGAAGAGAGAAACAATATAATAAATAAAATAAATAAATAAAATTTAAAAAGACAATAAAAAGGATTGTGGTTAATAGTGGTTTTTTAGTGAGCATGCAAGATCATATAGCTACATTGATAGCTTAAATTTGACGGTTCATGCGTAACACAAAGCAGTTTCATGGCAATTCAAGTGTCAAAATATATTTTTTATATTCTGTTCATTTTTCAAAACCAAGAGACATACAATGACATACATCTATTAACTTCCTGAAACGTCAAACTACAACGTTTTCACTTCGTACAGAATTTGCATCAACAATGAATATTCCACGTTCCGGTTCCGTAACAGATAAATAATGTAAAATGGCCAAATAAAAGCTCAAAATTCAAAATCAACAATTATTTCATAAATATATAAAATCCGTTCCTGCATCACTTATTTACAATACCAGACCTGAGTCTAATTTACTTTGGTAGTTGTAGTTGACATTTTAAAACCTTGGGGTTACATTTGAAAGAAAAAATTGTGTTGGAAATTTCTAATTGTGTATATTTGACACTTTTGTACTAAGAACTTGAATTTCTTATCTTTACAAATGATTTCAAGGTCAAACAAAAAAAAGTCATTATTGAAGGCATGACCATTCATCACTTCGTGTATCCAGGGTAGATAGAAGCTTACTACATTAGTAGTGCATACGGTATGGTAGCTTCGCTTTTTGTTTAAACCTCCACATGAGTAGACACCATGATGGTAATAAAGAAAAACTGAATACTTCAAAGCTATAGTTTCGTTAGACAGACGGAAAGAAAGGATCCAGTTTAGCCTTATATTTACTTTGTTAATAAAACCTTCGCTAAAACCTTGAAAATTATTTTTTCGAAAACTGACAGTACCGGAAGAAACAAAGATCTTATTGATTGAAAGCACATAGAAAAAAAAGGGGGTGACTTTTCTAGGAAAAAATAAAAGCGATGTTAACTGAACTTGATAATTACAATAAATCAGAAATCAAAACTTAATGTGATATTCAAGGAGTATTTAATAAAAAATTCAAACTACAAAATAAGTTGTTTATTTTTATCCCTCAGCACGTGAAGTAGGAAGGGAGTTATATACTTTATACTTCAAAGGCAAAACCCATTCAAGAGCTCCCTTCTAATCCTTTTTAGTTTTCTCTTCTATTGTGCCCCAAAGCATCCGATTGCTTACCGTTTACTTGGTATGATGAACTGTTTCATTTCACTTTTTTCAAGTAGAATCAGCAGCAGAGATAGAAAGAATTTACACGCTATGTAGTAGTAAGTAGATAAACTCTGTTCAGAAAGGAAGCACTAGTCTGAATCCAGTCAATCCTTAATTGAGATTTACTCATGATAACCATCCCTTTTGGATTCAACCCAAAACATAAACACACTTATCACTATCATTTATATATATATATATATATATATATATATATATATATATATATATATATATTCGAAATTATCAAGATTAAGAAAAATGTTCCAAATCATTGAAAATGATTCATAGGAGTAGAATTGAGTGACTTTATAATATTAAATTCTGTATTTTCCATTTTTATGAAAATTCGTCAGTATGAATTTGATATTTCCTTTCTCATGCAAAAGGACTTTTAAACTGACAAATGACAAACACAAAAGGCCCAAAAAACAGTGCCTTCTACTTTTCATGTACTCCGTACACTCCAAGTATTTGTATGTGCTTCCACAATGTGAAATGAACAACATTTTGGCTTTCATTGTGGTTAGGATATCAATGATAACACATCCACTAAAATTGCGTTTAAGATTAGCCATCAACTGTCAGCAAACTTTTTAGGAATTTAGAATTTTCTGTTGTGAAAGGCAGTCGGCAAATTTGAAGCAGTTATTTGATTTTAAAAAAGGTGTGCAAAATTTTCTGTCAAAATCAAGCCCAGTCATCATAAAATCCTCGGATCCCTTGCACTGTTTTTCAGAGAAAGTGGCCCCTTCCTGCATAGGCGAAAGCACAACTGAATCTCAAAATACTAGGAATGGATTGAGACTTAATGCCACTTGTCTTGAGACTTACAAGATACAGGAAACAAAATGTTTGTCCTGATTTTTGTGGACTAAACTACATTAAATACAGGCCTGTCATATCAGTCCCAGCATTTTGCGTAGTTAGAAACATTTTGAAGAGAAAAGGGTGGGTACTGTGTTGGTACCTACTATAACTTGACGTCATATTGAAGAGATCTAGTTTAAATGAGAATGTGACAAATGCACAAACTCAGCTGTAGAGATACCGTCTGGAGTTATTGTCCAGCATTACGTGTCACTTAAAAACATGCTGACTAATGACAAAACTGGTCTCCATCAACTAATAGAAAAAAGGCAGAGAAAACAAGTTTGCTGACCAAATTAATAAAGTAGGTTAAAATTCTTTCCTACTGTTTGTTGATAGCCAATTTTCAACACAAATTCATGAGCATAAAAAAGCTTAGAAGTTTTCCATAGGCTGATATGAGGCTGAAAAAAAATGATGTAGTTGTGGTAAAATATTTCAGCTAACACTTGTCAATCTATCTCAACAATCAACATAAGATTAAATTTCAATTCCTCAACATTCATTACAGGGTGGCTTTCTGATCTCAGCAATTTATATACTAACTTGAACCGAGACCAAAGCAAGAGTGGATATTAAATTTAAATAGTTTAAAATTACAAATGAAAAAAAAGTACCATCCAAGGTCAAAAAAAAAGGACCCAAACCTCTTGAGCTATCATTAAAGATATGATAGAAACCCGAAAGCTAACTTGACCAGAAACCTATTCAAAGGCACGAAATGATCATTTCGAAATGGTTAATAAGAACTCCATTAAAATTAATCCAGTAGACCTAATAAATTGTACTCTAACGGATTTTTCTCAACTCATTTCAAATGAGACTTCAGTCGTTCCAGACATCTTCAAGTAAATTAAATTTTCAAAGCAGATTAACACTACTTGAATAATCAACATAATTGCATTTCCTTTAAAGATTAAGATACTTAGTGTTTCTATCATGTTCCCGAAAATAAAAAATTAAAAATGTTTTTTGGTTATATTAGATCAATCGTTTGCAACATTAAATCAGAATAAGTACTAATTCCAAAACATTCAGAAAAAATATCTGGATAATTGGAATTGAATCAAAATTCCCAACAAGAAAGCACCCACAGTGCACATACCTCTGCCAAAACATACACTAACTAAAAATGGGAATGAAAATCAGTTCATATATAGCTGCAATATAGGGAAAGTAATCCAGTTTAAATATTCAATACATTGAACTATTGCCTAAATTTATGGAAATGTCTTTAAGCCAAAGAAAAAACTTGAATCCATCCCTAAATTCATGATTCACCCCCCAACAAAATTTCATTGGAACTTTTGGAGATAATGCATGGATAGACAAACATGAATGAATGCACAAACTTCTTCCCACTTCACTGGCAAAAGTTGAAAGAAAAGGAAAGTGGAAAAAAAAGAAAAAAGATAAATATAAAAACTAAACACCCCATGAAATAGGATTCAGTTTATTCAAGAGAAATATTTACATGACTATTAATATACAACTCAAAAACTATGTTAAGTGCATATAATCATAATGTCTATAAATAAAGGTTTTAGTACCATCACTCAAATTCTAACAGGTATTATAGAGAGGAAAAATACTTGCCATCACAGTCTTGACTGAATAACCATACTGTCAAAATTTGAAGCTGTGTGAAAATATTCCATTGGAGAATAAATATGGTCAGAATAAATCCTATTCATGACATCATTGGCATTTTCCACATGAAAACATCAAAGAAATATCTAAATTCTGAAGAATCTATATGATATTAAACCCATCAAAAGAGGGCCCTCCAAAAAGTGAGAGCTCTTTTCCAAAAATTTGAAAAAAAAAAAAAAAAAAATATTTTTCAGAAGGGTTTCAGTGGAATTCTGATGCCAATTTTCAAGTCAGTAGGTAAAAGTGAGGCCAGGAGTGCTGGAACATTAACAAACATTCACAGATATGAAAGAGGATAGAAACCTTCGCCATCTTTGATGGCTATGGTTGTTCAATTACAATCATGAATATTTGCTTCACAGATTTAGTAATGTAAACTAACAAGTTGTACATAATGAAATATCCGTAATAATTCACTTCTAGTCAAGTGTTAAAAATAAAATGTAGTTTGTCAGCAGACCCACTTTCAAAAACACTCATAAGTGCCAGATATATTAGTCACATCTAGATTAACCATTAACAGACCTGCCAACTCTCACGGTTTCGCCGTGTGTGTCACATGATTTTTACTTTAATCTCGATATCTCATGATTCATGTGTCCATTTCACACGTTTTATAACATTTTTGTTGTTAACTTTCAAGAGCAATGATTTCAACAACTTGTAACCAGTTCATTTTATAATGACGTTCTTACATTTGCATCAACATTACCTGAAGTATTGTTGCCCGTTTTCTATATTTTGTTTAAATATGTTGAATGGATGCAGACTGAGTTGACAGTCTTCATTTACTTCCGGCCAGCCTCAGTCAGGATATGATTCTCATCCAGGTCTACGGTCGACAACCATGAGAAAAACACACTAAATGAGATATTGTGAGTTGACTTATTTCATTACCAATTTTTTTACAACATCTAATTGGTATGAAAATAAAGAAATCACAATTATCACCATTTCATTTAAGAAAGTATTTTGTAGATGCCTGACCTTGGTTTGTGGAAACAAAGCTGATGCAAAAAAAAAAAAAAAAGAAAAAAAAAATGGCTGCTTCATAATGCACAAATAAGATTGGCCTAAGGAAATACGATGGTAAAGCACAGTACCTGGCACCATACAATGCTGATTGGGCTAAACACCATTCTGTAAGAGTTTTTTTTTTTTTTTTTTTAAGACAACAAATCTAAATTTCACTGCATTCCTTGCAGCAAAGATATATTTTGCAGTCATCTGAATGTGAAGGATGTAATGGTTCACGGTGAAAGGGAGGCACACAAAAAGCAATGTTCGGAGCAGGAAACAATGCTTCTTTCAATTCATATTTTATGAATCCTAATGAATTATCACTTGAAAAGAAAACTTTGAAAGCTGAGGTTATAGTTACAAATTTTCATGTGCAACAACCTTCCTATCGCCATTGCTGATCATCATTTAGATGATTTCCTGACAGATCACTTCAAAATATACTTCAACAAGGATAAAAATGCCAGCTATTTCAAATGTTGTGCTACTGCCAATCATATCCATTTACCTAGGGCACTGATGGATCAAATAACACTAGTATGCTCAAAATGAATTGTGTCAAAATTCTCTTGTTTGATGTTGTGAAATCCATGGAAGTAACCTGGTATTTCTATAATGCCACATCAGATATAGATTGTAGTAAAGCATATGCTACATTTGGCGCAATCAACTTCAAATCTGATGCAGATACAATCCCTTGAGCCAATGCTGTATAACATCATTGCAATGATTGGTATTAGAAATTCAATTGCTTTAACCAATGCATCTTCATCACTGGTTGCAACTGTCATCTTCCATATTTGGTAGCAAGTGAAGTCAAGTTGCTTTCACTGAACTTTCCAACATTAATGTGGAAAATATTCTAATTGATTTGTTTTATTGGTTAGACAAGAGCTCTAAATAGAAAGGCAAGCTTTTTGAATACTTATTTTGTGACCAAGAATATCAAAAGGTTTTCAAGTGATGGCTGTCACTAGAAAGATGTGTTGACGAAGTGCTAAAGAAGTTTCCTAGCCTAAATTTTTTTTTCTTGATATTGAACAATCAGATCATGAAGTGTTTGAGGCTGCTTATTGCTACTTCAAATATGCACAAAAGATACTTGCAGAAGAAGTTCCCCTTGAAAGAATAGCTTTTTACAAATGCAAAATAGATAGATGTTCCAATTATAATGGCAGGGAACTGGAACAATTCAGAGAATTTTGTGCAGAGATACCAATATATCCAAGATGCCGTTTATGATGAATCAAACATTATATAGAGAGAGAGTGACATTGAAACTCAAGTTTGGGAAGCATCTAGAGTCATTGATTATAAGGAAGAGTGAGTCCCACTTACATTTCATTAAAGAGTTGATGTCTTGTGGTGATGCATTGCCAATTTAACACTCCCAGAAACTAAAGTTTCATGGTTTCCTAATCTGTTAAACATTGCCAAGATGATTTTGGCCCTTTCACATTGTAATGTAGAAGAGGAGAGTCTTCAGTATTGTCTGCAAAAATGAAACTGCCGGTTGCTTATCATTGACCTTAGATAGGCAGATCTGTATTAATAACTTATCTTTATGTTACTAGGTCTAAGAACATTATCTACTTGTAACACTCCTTCATAGATTATTATATCTAAATAAAACTCAAGGTGTCCATGTAAACATTTGTTCAGTGAGTAAAACAAGGTCACTTAGTAGCAAGCCATTCTACTAAATATTTTGGGTCTCTTGAGAATGAAATATAACAATTCTCACAGTTGAAAAAAAAATGTCAGAAAAATTTAAGGGGGGGGGTATCTTTTTTTTTAATTACATAGATTGGATACCTTACTCCTGTCAGTTCGTTTATTAAAAGATTCTTGTGGTCTCTTCAGAGTTATTGAAAAAAAAAATTCCTTTTCAATCAACTAAGAGTATTTTAAATTTAGTCGAGGTCAATAAATCACTATAAATCAAGAAAAACGGGGAATATTTAAACTTTACAGAACCTCCAATATTTTGGGCCGCCTTATGCAAGGTTCAGTCCAAAAAGATCCCTTGTCTGTCGTACTAATCAATGAACATATATCCAGAAAATCTTTATCCCATTTAACGATACACTAAAAAATGAGATAATCCTTGCCTATATGGAGGTAAAATAACGTTGTTCGTACGCTGCATTTTGCTATCATGTTTTAAATCGGTACAAACAAGGATTACCAAAGTTGCAACAGAAAAAAACACCATAATTCCTCAACAACAAGAAACCATCACACTTGCTGCATATATAATATATATGTCCAAATAATGGCTAATCGATTATTAAAAAACTCAGGTTTCTATCTTTGTTAATTTCCGAGTTAATGAACTCCAAAATGCGTGGAGAACAGTTTGGATCAGATCGTTTCTTGAAATAAATGAACATGAATGTTATCGGATGGTAAGACGGGGGGGGGGTTTAGTTCTGAGACCAATGCATTTGATAAAGGCGACTGCACCGAAGATGCTACAGCTTGATTTTCAAATGGCCAACATTTTTATATAAGTAAAGCAAAATTTGGTGAAAACCTCATGTTTCGACCTTCCTTAGTTTCCGAGTTAGTAAACTTAAAAAAAAAAAAAAAAAAAAAAAAAAGCAAGACAAACGGACCAGAGCGTTTCTTTTCTTTTTTTTTTTTTTAACCCTCCATGAATGCTATCGAATATTAAAAACTGAATGCTTTTATCTTCAATCGTTTGTGAGAAACGGACAGTTCTGGGACCGATGCATTTGATAAGAGCGACCTCGTCTACAGATTTACAGGTCGATTTTCAAGTGGCTAACGTTATTTTTATATTTTCCAACCCTTGGTGAGTCCCTGTGCAAACTTTGGTGTTTACAAGATAAAGTGAACAATATTGGCCCAAATTTGCAGTTGGCTGTCGAACTGAACTACGTAGTAAATATTAAAATTAACAAGCCACAGCCATTTTCACATCTATAGTAAGAAGTCAAAGGGTTACGTTACAAGATTAGAGATCAATAATTCTATCGCAGCAGCAGTAATGTTAAACCTATGCATCAAAAAATCTTGAGAGAGAACAAATATTGAATTATTTTGCCGCCACACGAGGGTGACAAAAGGTAGGATTAAATATGGGAACCTGACAGGTAGGCAGCAGAAATTGTTAGTTTACTAATTTCAGTAAGAAGTCGAAATTACAACCACTTTTTGGTAGACTGAAGATAAGATTTTTGTTATTCAATAAAAGGCAAATATCAATAACTTCTTGCATTGAATAAATCATATTCAATTCCAGACTAAACTGAAGTTACTGACCTAGAATAGAAAACTAATAAATTCAAACGGTAGCAGCGATTTTATTTTATTTTTAATTACAGAAGAATTCCAAGCAGTAATTCAAGCAGTAAAAATAATTTTCTGAAGTAAAACCCGAAACCTAAAGCTTTTGTTCAGCGTTCATATTAAAACTTTTCAAAATTAAGTAACAAATGATCGGGTTTATTAATAGCTGTATTTATTTGAATAATGATCCGATCTATTTCGACGACAGATAAAGCAATCAAGAGAAAGTTAAACTTGATCTCTGCCCGATGGCAATAAGTTCCTTGGTGAAAGCTATTAATAGTTAATATTAGGATCAGTAAGCGATAATAAATTGTCCTTCCTCTTTTGCCTTGAGAAGTTAGCCAAGACCATGTGGTGTGCGACTTGTTGATATCACCAGGCAACACCCACAACATTCATCATCGTTACTAGGCAACCAATGACGTCAAAGCTGACCTGTCGTCACTTGTCGACACGATGGTGCCCCGAAATAGACAAAAAAAAAAAAAATCGAAACCCGCCCCCATTATTATTTATTAAACGTAAGGGAACACGAGTCGACGATGTCATCATACAAGTAAGGAAGGATGAAGACCACTACATTTTTGTTTGCAGAAACTTTGCAATATTTTTTTAAGCTAAAAGATGACGCGAAACCTATTGGCCCAAATTAGACGAAAGTCAAAATCCGTCCGCCCCATTATTATTCAATGATACAATTAACAACAACATCAGTAAAATTATATGGTGAGATCGTACAAGGAAGGAAGGATATGGACCACTAGAAGATTGTTTAGAGATTATTTTTTTGTTGCTTTTTTTGCAATATTTCTAAAAATATAAAAACTAGGGTAATGACGCGAAGACCTTTTTGTCCAATGGAAATCTTTCGATTATTCATTAAAGAGATCAGAGATACTAAGGGGTGGATTGAATTGAGATAATACTTGATTAGACTATGACGTGGGTTGTATACTGTGATAAATAGATTTAGATGAACAAAAATACTATACAACATTTTTTTTAATAACTTATTGACGTAATTAAATTTATTTAAAAGTCATCATAACTTTCGGATTTTTTTTCATCAAAATAAACGGCAATAAAAGTTCAGGATGTTTGATGAAATTCGTACAAAAACAGTTTAGCGGACTGTATCAAAACTCGATGGACTGCCCCCCCCCCCACACACACACAATAGGAAACACTGGAAATGGCATAATTTTTTAACCAGAAAAAAAATAAAATAGTTTTTGGCTGCATTTCATAATTTTTCTCCATTTGAACCACAGAACCAAAAGTGCCAAAATGAATTCTCATAAATGCGGTAAACATCATTCAAGATTAAAGAAGGTGCGATGTAAATCGTTTATGTTAACTAATCAACAAAAGATTCAATCTGAATAATCAGCAAATGTTTTTCAATGAACACCTACCAAAAAGTTCAGTTTCTTGAGTAAACCAGTTTTTTTCGTTTTGAAAATTTTCCACTTTAACCAAAATTAACCTCTAAGTACGTAGTTTAAGTAAGAGTTTCGAGAAACTTCATCTACTGCAATAAATGTAACTTGATGATTGCGCCACGGCCACAAATCAGTTGAGAAATAAATTGCTACTTTCATCAGAATCTTAGACTTCTTTAGACCAGCAATTTTATTGAATCAAAAAGGAAAGTACTCCTGTTTATTTCTTATTCGTCAGCAATCATTGTCTGTTTGTAAATTCAAAACAGTTTCCAGCAATAATGGGGGAAAATGAGACGTCAGTTTAACAAAAGGTTTGTAAAAGGTGAAATGGACGCATTTTCCAATTTGAAAAAAAATAAAATGGAAGATGTTTTGACCGTTATGTTTGACATTTGTCATTTATATTTATACCTCAACATATGATCCTAAACGTCAATTTTGAAATTTTAATACAGAATATTGGGAAAAAAATATATACCTGGTTGACTAATTAGGAATAACATGATTGAAACGGCAATCTATGGACTTATGCCTTTTTTCGAACGACTATTTTTGATCGGCTAGAAATGGCTAGATTTGTCAAAATATGGCTGAAATTAAGCAGATGTCATTTCCAAGTAACCGTGTAGGCTCCAAAAAGTATAAATATATATTAATACAGTATAGTTATTCTCGATCTAAAGATACTGTTCTTTTCATCCATGTACAGAAATTTCTACTTTAGTATACAATGTATTGATAAACTATTAATAAATAAATGAAAAATGAAAATAAAACCTTTGTTCAAAATACCGTTGTTTTGGTAAACCTAACTTGAACGATTGAAATTAAGTCTTTGGAGCATACATAACATTTTCAGCTTCAGTTACCTGGAAATGGAATCTAGCCATTTTTAGCTACTCAAAATGATCGTTCAAGAAATCTAAGAAAATGCGCCAATCCTAAGATTACCTGAAGTCAATATGCACAAGTCGAGAATATAGGTAACAATTTTCTAGAAAATGACCGCACATTTTTTTAAGCATTAAACAATATGCGACCTCTCATTGCAAAAAAATTAAAACTGCCACTCTTCCTGTGATAATTTTCGTTCATGTCTATCAATTTTATTAGTCTGACTGTTGAAGCAAGGAAGCGGCTGTCTTCAATTCCAAGATTCTGATTTCAAATACTACTTTCTATTTGTTTCATATTTTTTGCATTTTTTTTTTCAATTCCAGTGTAATGAATCTGAAGCAATGAATTTAAAAATGAAAAAAAAAATGATTGTTACTTTCAAAATAATTTTGATATGGATATAAATTATATAAATCTTGTATATTTCGAGAATATGAAGTAGACCAAGTGGAATAATCTTATTGATCAGATGTTGTAAATCTACATTTTAACTATATTAATATTCCGGATGTTGGCACTTTCACTTAATACTTTGGACTTAATTTCTTCAACAGATGAATCAAACAAGAAAGCGTGACTTGCTAAGTTTCGGGTCAGGATTTTAATAGGAGAAAAATATTTCATTGATAAGTGTAGACCGTCACTGAGTTCAACCAACACGTCTTATTTCGAGGATTTTAAAATTCCGAATACTAGTGAATACAAATCGGAAGAAAACATTTCCTGTCGAGGATGTCTATCTTCAAAAGATTGATATCCTTGGATTTCCTTAAGGATACTTCAAAATTAATGTAAAAATGCCACTTTTACAATGAAATCGTGAATAATGTGATTGCTGACCCTTCCTCAACCATTAACTATTGTATACCGATCAAGTAAGTGAAGATATGTTTGATTGACATAACCCAGTCGGTTATTGTGGGGGGGGGGAACAAAAATAAACCTCTTGCGATGTGTAATAAAGAAATAATTTAATGCAGGGCAGTCTTATCGCATTGGTACACTGGGAAGTTGGCCACTACCCACAAATTCAATTTGAAAGATAAGAATTAAGATTAATAAACAGCATACATAGAGAAACCTGTGTTTACATCAGTTCTCTTATTGAATCCAGGGCCTCCAACTACGGCTCTGATTCAGTACATTGCTTTGTCTGGGGGCCTTAAATATTGCCAAGGCGGCACTGAGTTAACGCACCTGCTACCTCGCGACTATTTGAAACTAAAACAGTAAAATAAACTAGAATTGAAAGGTTATCCTTACTTATCTGAGGCCGAGAAACACTTAGCTATAAAATAACTATCTTTAGCAATATAGCAACTTCCGTTTTTGAGAAGCATTACCAAAACACAAAACTTAATTTCATAACTTTGATAGCCGATCAATATGTTGTTTAGAATCTTTTCTTTACATGATTAAATATATTGTTTCTTTCACTCCAATTTTTTCGGTACACTGTCGTTTTCAGCTTTAAAAGCGTATCCATATATTTTCAAGATTCTATTTTTCCTTACATAAAGATAGAATAAAAATACTTATAAAATTGAAATAAATCACAATGTTTCTTCTTTGACCAAATTTTTTCTTCGTTTTGCAACAATTGTTTGATTATTGTTTTGCCTTGCTTTTTTTTAAATTGAACATCTTCGATAATTAAAAAAAAAAAACTCAACCCTAGCCGCCAGTAACGCTACTAAACGTAGTCTCAACCACAATCGTAAAGTTGAACGGAAGTAGCCATTTATACAGCTAACTTTATATCAACACCCAATAAACAAAGATAGAATTTCAAATGCATAGTTTTTTTTTCTGTACACATTTAAAATCAAAACAGATTAGACTGAAATGTGCATCTTTAAGCCAAATAAAAACAGGAAATAATAAATTTGATTCGTAATAATTTTTTCCATATTATCAATTAATGGACACGGATTGCCCAATGTCTAGGTAAAATATTTCAAGTTGTGATGAGTAAGCAAAATATCTGTATATATGTGACGTGACCAAATAGTAGAAAGAAATTGTTGACTTCTCACCCTTCTAAATGTACACATTTCCCAATTCAATTAACAAGCATTGTCTTCTGAATTCAATATAGCAGTTATCTAACATCCAACGAGGGCGAAATATGGCACAAGGTCGAGTTGAGAGGAGACCCTCTTGCATAAGTGCGGGCAGTTCCAGAAATTGTCCAGTTCCATCAGCACTTCCCTTCTGGGGCGCCTCGGACATTGACCCTGACCCTACACTTTGAAGCGCGATGGGAAGTTGTCATTTTGGCGATTTCATGGCCAAACTTTACTAGATTTGGTCATTTTTTCCATGTTTTTCAAACATCAAGTTTTTAAAAAATTAGTAAAATCTATAAGGTTATGCGGAGCTGTTCTATTTACAATATTATTGTAATACTAAACGGAACCCTTTCTTTCTGTCATTTGTACGCAACGAAAACGTTAACTTTATTTAAAGTATTTTTATCTGTACTGCCATGTTTTATAAACAATTTTGGCATTTGGCCATTTTTTTTCTACGTATTTTTGGCCAGAAACGTCTCCAACTATCTGGCAACCCTTGCAGTGTGGGTGGTGGTAAAGGTGTAAACCCTCTCTCTTTTAACTGTGAATATCAACCTATGTTTACATAAAGTATTGAGTAAATATACCAAACAAAAATATGTTTCATGTCAGAATGAAGGGGGGGCGTTTTTTTAAAACCATTAGAAAAACTTCTGGGTCAAGATTTACACAAAAGCAAAAAAAAAAAAAAAACAAACAAACAACGGTTGAAAATAACATTCGTTAAATGAATATGTTGGAAGTACATAATTTGACTGTTGTACTAACTGGTGGTGTTGGTGTGGTAAGTGTGTTGTGTATACATACAAAAATACACAGGAAAAAAGAAATACCAACCTAGAATAAGAGAATATACAATCAAGAACTCTTCTGTCATGAAAACTGATGCCATGTCATATATCATCTTATTATGACTGATAAAAAAAAGTCAAATAATATGGACAGTCTATAAGACTAATAAAGTCCACACCTTAAAAGGAAGAAACATAATTAGAGAATGAGTAGAGACGTACATATAACCAATATTTATTCAACACAAAGTGACATTTTTATTTCTTACGTGTATTTACTAATATGGGAATGTCAGTAAGGTATCTTTTTAAGTGAGAGCAAACCTTTCTTTGGAGTTCGGTAAGAAAATATAAATTGCAAGAATGATATATACATATGTGTTTGTTTGCTGTGAATACTTGGTGAGAATATATAAAAACCAGCTGTATATCCTCCTATGGACGGACGCTATTAGACTCCACACCCAAAACAGGAAACTTTACAAAAATATACAATATTAATCAAATTTACAAGGCAATTGAAAATTAAATACTTGAAAAGGAAATCTAGATTTTTAGATAAACATTTAAGATAAAATGATAACAAAGTACTTACTTACCTTTGAGTTACGAACTTGAATAGGTAGGGTGATGGCTATGACTTTTCTTCAGTTTGAAAAAAAAAATAGTAAGTAAAAGTAGTTAATACTACAAGTACCTACTAAGAATGAGAAAAATCTAACTAAACTACTAACAACTGTTAGTAATAACTAACAACTAAACACAAACAACTATTAGTAATACAGTGAAGTGGTAGCCACCCAAGTAGGATTAAAAGTATTCAACTTGGTAGAGTAAAAAACGCCATAACTAAGCTTAGGAATAACCGTGTGTATAGTGATATATTGACCATGAAGACCGTTCGGTTTTTGTATTTTAAATCCAGTCATGTGTGCCCCCGGTGGTTTAGTACAGGAGGTGACGGCCGTACAATGGATATTGGCGTACCAACAACAACAAACAAGGAGGTGTACACAAGAGGCAGCTGCATCTGCCTTCCTCCATGGTAAAACCATTCACTAAGTCTGTCACAACTATAACGTTTAGTAAACAGGGGAAGTAGTAGCAAGACGCCGAACGAATAGAGGGGAAGCAATGAGGAAAAGTGCGAGGATCGTCAGTATGTACAAAGTGAGAGGAGCAACATCAGAGAGTTAGTGGGAGATCAATGATAGCGAACAAGAGGAGGAGGAGAGTTAGCAGATTATTGATTAGGAGGAAAGAGAGTTGCTCAGCAATAACAGGTGAAATTTAAAAACGAAGTGGGAGGAGTAAAAATACAAGAGACGTACATAAAGAGAGAGACGGAATAAGATACAGGGAAAAGTAGTGTCGAGAAAGAAGAGAGAAGGATTTTGTTTTAGTTCTCCATTGTTTTTCAATTCAAATGAGTTTTCTGTGATAGGTTTCATGAATGTATGGATAAAAACTTATTCTTCAAAATTACTTTCGTATCTTTGATGTACCGGCCTCGTCCGGTCCGGCCCGGAGATTACCGAATCGTGCCGGTTTCTTGCCGGAAGTATTCGAAGTTCGGTCGAGGCAGCATTTTTTTATTCGAATTAACACACAACTTGTGGTGTTACCCCTTGAACTTGAACACCTTTTTACGTATACCAGTCAACATTTTGTTTATATTTTAAATTAGTTTCTCTGATACAATAATTGTTATGTGATCTGGTGAAAACGGAAATATTACGAAGTAACGACTGACTCAGCAGTAAAATAAATTTTTAAAAATCCTTCCTTAGTTCTACAATGTCTTTTTTCCCCTTCCCCTCTCTTTGCCTGTCGATTCTTGTATTTATTTATTTTTTTAAAGTCTTTATCCAATTAATTAGAGAACTAAAATTATCTAATTATTGTTTAAGTTTAGGTGATTTCAACATCTCAGAAGTCAGCTTATATCATGAGAATTTAAAAAAAAAGAAAATAAAATTATTTTTGAATTTCTGAGATGAATTATGAACTGAATTTTATTTTTGTAATAGTCCTATGGCCTAGTGGATAAAAGCATTGCTCAAGTGTACCTGGTGGGCATGAGTTCTTTCCCTGGGTTGGATAGTGCCAAAAAAAACATCATTTACTCTGGTTTAGCGGAAGTTACATGCATCATCATCAGCGGCAGCCTTTTAGTGTCTGTTGTTGGCCATAGACCATCCCCCAGATTCACTAGACCTCTCTGTCATGAGTGTTGTGGAGCCAATATTTCCTGAATTTGTCCAGTTCATCACGCCATCTTATTTTCTGCCTGCCACAGTTTTGCATGTAATCACTGAGGATCTACATCGTGAGTCATGATGCCCAGCAATTGTCTGCCATTATTACAAGCATATTGCCACTTGAGTTTTTTAATGGATTCTATGATATTTCTGACTCTTGTTTCTTTCTCTAATATACCATGCCATCTTGTGATCTCTCCATGTGAGATTGAGCATGGTTCTCAGTTTGAGGGTCAATCTTTTGATTAGATACCATGTGTGAACTTCATAAGTGACTACTGAGAGGATGCATTGGTTGTATACCCTTCTTTTTAGGACTAGGTGGGATTTTCTTGTTCTACCGAAAGGATTGAAAGGCTGCATATTGTTTGTGTGGAAAAATATTCCATTGATTGTTTGTTATTCTGATCATCTCAAGGCAGGCTGTGAATAGTTTGTTTGGGTGAGCCAGTATCAACTTGTGTTACCCCTTTTTTGAGCTGAAAGAGTCCACAGTCTTTAGGTAGTCTGATAAAGGAACTGCAATGTTGGTAGATATGTTTCAAGATTTTGATGTATACAAGGTCTATGCCTGGTAAGACAGAATTATCTTGGAGATTTCTAATGAGTCAAAGATCTTCTTGAAATACCAAATACAATGGACACTGGAAGAAGGCTAGAAGGTATAACATCTGAAACCTGTGACTATAACAGCCAAAATGAAGACATTGATCCAAATGCTACAGTGACTGGCTGAAGCCAGCCTGTTCCCATGGTTGGATTTCTTCTAATGTTTCTGTGATTCGATCGATTATAACTCTGGTAAAGTAGATGCAGTTAAGTAGGCTTATTGGCCAGTAGTTGTTTAGATCTCTCTGGCTCCCTTTTTTATATAGCAGCATTATGATTGCAGTGTTCCAATCTTCTGGGACTTTAGTTGAATGAAATAGCGAGTTTCCTAGTGATAACTCTGCCAGCTTTTTTGAGTAGGTCCACGGACCTTTCCTTTTTTTGTGTGTTTGATGGCTCGCTCCATCTCCCAGGGAGTAACTTCTGAGAAATTTTCGAACTGGTTACTTCTGACTTGAAAATCTTGTTCAATGTTTTGTGTCCCTTGTTTTGAAGAATAGAGACTTGTGTAGAATTCTTGGGTGCATTCAACTATCAAGTCTTTATCCATGGTAGGTCCCAATTTTCTCAGAGCACACTGGTTATTTGCATTCTTCCTGTACTGAGAAATTTTCTATTAGTTTTAAAGCCCTTACCTTTTTCAAGAATATTTTCAATGAATGCTGTCATGTATCTTCTTTCATCTTTTCTTTTGTTTCTTTTGGATCGGTTTGTTTAGTTTGGTTGCTTCTATCTTTTCTTTTGTTGTTTTTGGTGGTTTGAGATTCCTGTATTTTTCGATAGGATTCTTAGTTTCTTCTGAGAGTTTACTGATGGTTTGTTTGCTCTTTGACTCAAGCTTATTGGCGACTCCAATTAGTGATGTTATTTTGTTGTTGAGCTCATTGATGTTTTCTTGTGGTTTGGCAAGAACTTGATATCTGTCTTTCTGATAATTCAAATTAATATTGTAAGGATAAATTAACTAGGAAGAATTGACTGATACAAGATATCCTCTGACATGGACTGGGGAATAAGGAATATCTATCCCATTGATGGAATAAAAGTTTTGATTAAAGTTCCCAGTAAGTTACCAAATACAATAGACACCTGGAAAAGGCTAGAGGGTATAACATCTGAAACCTGTGACTATGAAAACCAAAATGAAGACATTAATCCAAAATTTAGTGAATAATAACAGCAGAAATCATCTTTATATTTTTGGGAAATTTTCAAAAAAAGATGACTTTATCTATAAATTGCATACCTCAAGTTTATAAAATATCTTGATATAGATAACTTTTCAATCGCTGTTAAGATTTAGTTTTAAGTGATACAATATATTTTGATTCATCTATCATGATACAATTTTTTTGATATCAGAAAATTTCACAATTACGAAATAGTATAGAAGAATATGAAACATTTTATTGCTCAATTACTCATTTTTGGAGAGGATCAGATGAGAACTATTGAATCAAGAATCAGTTTACTTTTAAAACTAAAAAGCACCTTGAGAGTACATACGTCTGCTAATGCCATTATTGCTAAATAATGAACGAAAAACAGTCTCACAAATAGTTACCATGCAAGGAGGATAAATGTAACAATTCCTGGATTTGCACCCAAATTTGATAATTTCTTCCTTTGCCCGTTGTTCACCCTTTCACACAAAAATCTAATCACTCCTCCCTTACCCAATGGCACACCCTTTCAAAAAATGTCATCAGAATTCATGGAGAACTTTTGGAGATATTGTATGGACAAACATGAGCAAAATTGAATCAACTCTTCCATTGCTCATTGCTCATCCTTCCATCAAATTTCATTGAAATTCATTCTCAGCGTTTGGATATATTATGTGACGTGTTGGGGACAAATAGCTATGATGCGTGAGAAGTAACTGTATGAGGAACCACCCCACCACCAACTTTTTGGAATATTATCTGGACATGCGGGCTACAAAGTAGGGGAGATAACTATAAAAATCTAATTGAACTGCACCAAAATTCAATCACTTGTTCTGTAATTCATCGCCCACATCCTACAAAGTTTAATTGAAATCCATTGACAAATTTTGAGATATTGTGTGATGTGGACATAGAGCTACAATGCAAAGGAGGTAATTATGTATGGATCGACCCCAAGAATTATGTGTGAAAACCTCGTAGGATACTTGGTATCCATGCCAAGTTTTGTTCAAATTGGCCAAGTAGTTTCTGAGCTATGGATATCTGGACTAATAGCTATGATGTAAGGGAAGTAAATGTGCATGGAAGGGTTTCAAAATTTACATTCAAGACCCCCCCCCTACACATGATACTTGTTGAACCTGCTAATTTTGGATCTGGTTGGCCAAGTATTTTCTGAGTTATGAATTTGGAGGACAAATAGCGATGATGTGGGTGAGGTAAATGTGCATGGATCTGCCAGAAAATTTTTGTAGCCAACCATATTCCCAGGGTCATGTTTCATATGCCTGGAAACTTTACATATTCACTGCAGAAATGGAATGTTTCATGGAATCTTTAAAGAGAGTCTGGAAAAAAAGGTAGACAACTGCTGCTTTCAACTTATGGAATGAATCATGTTTCCTCATAGAAAAGCACTTCATACAAAAAAATGAATAAATCACAGGCCAGCCTAGATTGGATAAACACTTATGTTGACAGTTTTGGTCATAAAACACTATTTATGATAATGAATAATCACATCTCTACTAACAGCTCTTTATGTAATAGGTTGAAGAAAAGTGAGAGAGAAATAGTAAGCTGATGTACAGTTCATTGGGACACACTGTGATGGACCCAAACATGATAATTTCCTCTTTTCCGCTGCAACAATATAAGTGACCACAGACTAACTTCCTGAATTTCCCTTCTTCATATTTGTGTCATCTCTTGTGGGAGAAAAGTCCACAGTTCATAAGAATATACTTCCATGAAATATCACATCCCTAGAAAGTGATCTTTTTTTCAACTTTGATCAACATAAAGTTTGTTGCTGTCATCATTGTCACATCTCTATATCTATCTGTGTCACTAACTTTCTCTCTCTTTCTCTCTCTCTCTCTCTCTCTCCCTCTCTCAATTTTGAAGAAACAATAATAAGATGAAAGATAAACTAGTCAAAAATTGGTAATACTAGTGATTGCTAATGATAGTAATATGTCAATCTTTATGATTAATGAATCTGCTAATCTATTTTTCCCTTACAATCTCATGTGCATGAGTTTGCTGAAATTTTGATTAAATTAGAGACTAGATACACAGTTTTCAGGGCATTTTACATACCAATTCTGAAGAATATTTTATGTAATTGAAGGACAGATAAATAAGTATTCAGAAGTGATGAAATTTCATTGAAGCTCCTTAGAATGAGCAAATCAGTATTTGACATTCTGAGAAGTGTTACTGTCATATTCCATGAGTTGTTCAGACTATTATTCTTGCTACTATTTGGAGCAAGTCAAAAATTTGGCATGGAATAACATTGAATATAGAAGAATGTATCTATATTATTAAATTTGAATGGCATCTATGGGTTAGTATCTGAAACCCAATAGGTGAGATGCTGTCTGCATCAAAGAGGCTCCCAATGAAATGGGATGTGAGTTGGAATCTCATATTGATATTTACTAAGCTTAGCTTTTTCTGGCACAAAACAGCAATTGTTGATCACCAAGAAAGGAATGAACTCACTACAATTGTAATGGTCTTTGTGAATAACTCATACTGCTCTATAGTAGGCTATTCTATTGTTAACTGCTAAATATAAATGTTCTAACCATACTACTGGCTTGTTTAACAGGAGATGCATTTGTTTTTTACAGTGAAGAGAATAATGCTAAAAGTGAATGATTTACTAATGTAAATGTTTTTTTGTTTTTTTTTTCAGATTCAACATAAATGGAAAAACAAATCCTTTTTATTGGAGATTTTTGAGCCCCTTAATAGCAATGGTGCCTGCCTTAGAAGTCAGACTAATTTTGTAGTACAATTTCAAATTGAGGCATAATGCTGCTAAAGCTGTTGATAATGTCAACAAAGCATTTTGGGTGAACATTACTACAGTACAGACTGTTCAGTATTAGTTCAATAGGTTCAAGTCGGGAAATATGGATACCAATAATAAACCTGAAGGGAGGTTCGAGCCTGTGCTTGATATTGAGGAATTGATAGCAGTAGTCAATGTCTTACAAGCATTGGTTCTTGAGACTTCAAGGCTTGAATAGAAATCATACCATGTCATTTCAGGGCTCTCAAAGCAATAGGGAAGGTTAAAAACTTGGAAAAATGGGTCACACATGAATCAAATGAAATGCATCATGACAATGCAAGATCCCACTCCTTCAAGTTGACTGTGTCTTAGCTTATAGAATTGGGATATGAAGTCTTGTAGCATCCTCCATATCCACCAAACGTTTCTCCTGTAGATAATCATCTTTCCAAGCAATTTGAACCTAAAGAATTTTATAGAAGTGGCATGTCATCATTAGATGATAATTGGGAAAAGTCTATTGCTTCTAATGGGTCATATTTAGATAAAATATTTACCATTGTTTGTCGTTAACATCATCTCTCAGCTTACCATTGAAAACATCATATTTCATTTGAAACAACCTAATAAATTTTTGACCTGGGAATAATTTGATATTTTCCCCGATGTCAAAAGTCCAAGATTATCATTAGAAAAGATTTTTTTTTAATAATATGATAGCACGTGAACACTGTCCATTTATCTCATTAACACTTGTAAGTGTTTATGTCTATACTTGTTGGCTGGAGTAAAGTGTGAATGAAGTTGTCTAAAAACCTGAACGTATATGTCAACTGTAAACATAGTAACCAGGAAGAAATTGATTCTGTGCAAAAAACAATTGCTTGAGGATTGTGTGTTTTAAGCAGCAGCCAATCCTAGAGCTCGGGGGGGGGGCATTGAGGTGGAGAGGAGATGTGGGCAGAGGATCAGGAGGAGAAGAAAAGAATGGTGTTATGCAACTTCCTGACTGCAGACAGGCAATTCTGTCTCAAGGACAGACATTAGCTTATTTCGGATCAAACATTAAGATCCTTCAACATTGAGTCAAATTTTTTCCATTTTTCTCCTTTTTTTTTTCGTCATTTATATAATCTATGTCCTGATCTATCACAATTCTTTCCATCTTGGTAATCTCTTAAACAAAACCAAAAATGGATTTTCCTGATATATCTGTCTGTCTGCCTGTCTGTCTATCAATTTGTATTTGTTTTCCTGACTGTATTATCCTTTCTTTGTTTGTTGTTGCTTCAACACATTGGAGGTGTGGACAGTGTAACAGTTAACAGCACTAAATATGGAATTGGCTGAGACAGTTGGTGTTCACTTCATACCAATGTTCTTGGGAAAAACATGAATCCATCCCCAAATTAGTGTAAATAGGGCAGATTGAGCTTTCTAAACCGGGTCTCTCCCTCCAAAGCTATGGGTAAGTAGTTGAATGAAGGCTGACTAGTTCCACTTCTTCAGATAGGTCAGGTCAGGGATTACTCCTTGCTATTAGTACCATGTAACTCAGTGGAATATCTCATGTTATTTGGAGAGAAGATGGGCACTGTCAAATAGTTCCCATTGCCCTCAGAAATGCCATGAAAGGGAAATACTTCGAATGGTAGCTTGTTGATCTCTTAGATGATGGGTTGATAGGGAACTGGAATTGGAATTGACTCTAAAGCCATGGATATATGTTGTGTTATTTATATATACATATATATTATTGTGGATGGGGAATTTAACCTATGGAAATATATTGCTTGAATTCAGCCTTACTGATCCGTTGCTCAGAGGTAGGATATCAGCCTCCGGGTCTGAAGCGAAGGTTTCAATCTTGCCTCGTGGTACTGGATGGGATTATGGAAAATCTATAGCCACACTGAAGAGTTGTAATACAACGAAACAGCTGTCTGTGGATGACACAATAATTATATATATATATGTGTGTGTGTGTGTATGTGTGTGTGTAAATAATTTTTCTAGGGCTGAGTTATCTATGAGTGAGGAATGCTTGATATCAAGGATAGAGCATATGTAATTGGATATGCACATAAAATTCAGTGCTGGGATGGTCTGATGAAGCACTCAATTTTCTACATATATCTTTTTATATGCATATGATCATAAATTACATTATATTATATTGAAACTCTTGTATGAAATGATTTCCCGTTATTTCACAATGAATGCATCATTTAGCCTAGGCAATATAAACAGAATAAACAAGTAGAGAAAATGGGGTTGCAGCAAGTAATGAACCTACAATTGATAGGGTAGCCACTTCAACCTAGCATTGCTCCTACCTGTAGCAGCCCTATTTTCTTTAATTGTGTATTCTATTTACACTTTCCAGGCCAAATGATACGTTCAACAGGGAATAACGGGAGGTCATTTATAATAAGAGTTTCAATATAATATAATGCAATTTATAATCATTCTGTCAAGTCATATATCCCTCTCTTAATAACGTATATATATATATATATATATATATATATATTTATATATATATATATATATATATATATAGCACAACATAGATACATGATAGGTTGAAGGAATGAAGGGAGAAGAAAGGGAAGAAAGAAGAACTTTGTGATGCGAGAAAAGGAAGAGGATATTTTTGAAAAGGAGAAACATTTTTTCTAATTCTAAAGAATGTTGAAATGTTTAAACCGCCACCGCCATCCTTGTTAAAAAGCCTCATCTGCTCTTTGCATTGTTGAATGATACTTATACAATGACCATACTCAAAGACTAGATGGCAGCTATCATTCATATATATATATATATATATATATATATATATATATATATATATATATATATATATATATGTATATATATATATAATGTGTACTTTAGAGAGTGAGACAGACTTGGGAGTGAAGTGTTTGGTGGTAAGGTTTATTAATCCTTACAAGTAAATAGTCCATACATGTTTCGGGATTCTTCCCATCATCAGTAGTGTGTGCTGTTTGAGTGTGTATTAAAATGTACCATGTTGAACCAGAGTCCACTGCCAGGAGCTATGAATTGTGGGTGAGTTGTGTTGTCAGGGCTGTTGGAGGCATATATATATATATATATATATATATATATATATATATATATATATATATATATATATATATATATACAGTGTGTACAGAGAGAGAGAGAGAGTTCTTAGCAAAAACCCCAATAGGGATTTATAGCCAGAAAATAGTAACAATCTTTTTAGTAGAGTTGAGTGGCTTGCCTCTTTAGCATCATAAATCTTGCCTCTTCACCCAGGCTTGAACACTGACACCAATGGAAAAGTATTTCAACCACCAAACAGGCCTTTATAAAATATATATATATATATATATACATATATATATATACACATATATATGAGAGAGAGTGTGTGGGGGGCTGTTTTGCTGCCTCTGGTACTGGAGGCTTTGAACATATCAGAGGAATCATGAAATCAAAAGATTACAAATATATTTTAGAACAAAATGTGCTAATTATTTCTGAAGTTATTGTACATGTTATACAAAAAATTCAAGATTACCAATAATCCTAACTAGCACAGTATCTACAAATATACTAGCAGGGAATTCTAGCATATCCTTATACTGAGTAGCACATTTTGTTCTAAAATATATTTGTAATCTTTTGATTTCATGATTCCTCTGATATGTTCAAGGCCTCCAGTACCAGAGGCAGCAAAACAGCCCTACAACATTGTGGCTCTAATAATAAAGTATAAGAATAGAAATAAAGGATGAAAATTAATAAATAAAATACAAAATGGATTTATTGCTACTTCTCAGTCTGAGCAACGCTGGGCATACTGCTAGTCTTCCAACTTAGGAATAGAGCACTCTGGTGGATGGGGAATATATGCGTGAGTAAATATATTGCTTAAATTCATCCTTACTGATCGTCCAGTTCTGCATAGCGCAGAGGTAAGATGCCAGCCTCTGGGTCTGAAGCAAAGGTTTTGATCCTACCTCATGGTACTGGATGGGATACTGGATAGCCTATAGCGACACTGGAGTGTTGTAATACATCAAAACAGCTGTCTATGGATGACACAATTATTTAATTATTTATATATATATATATATATATATATATATATAGAGTCTAGACAGCTTTATAATTTTAGACACTGAACACAGAAAAAACCCTCAAAAATCTTTTTGTTACCTCAGTCACTTATTTCTCAAAATCTGTTTATGTAATTTATATTATTTTCTTCAATTTTTTAAAAATGTTTTACATATACTTTGATATCATGGTACCAGGTGTAAATTTTCTCTTGTTGGGATCATCAATTGTTTACCTTGTAACCTTTTTAAGAACAAAACAGATATATTAACATTGTTCCCTTACAGTGTTGATCAAACATCACGTCTCTTCAAGTTTTGACTTTAATATATTGTTTATGTCATACTATGTGAACTTTGTTATTCTATATGGGTATTATCATAATGTATTATGGATTGATGTTATTTTATACTACACGTCATTTGATCTTTTTGAAACACAAGACTTACTTACGTAGGTTACCCAAAAAACATATTAAATGATGAGGTATCAGTAAGTATATCAACAGACATGATTCATTTCTGTTGAGTGTTCAACCATGTGAATATAATATCTGTTGTGGTAGTTTTAATCTCAGACTGCATGAAGATCAACATATGATATCAAGAATACAAATTACATAGAAAAACTACTTTGCTTTTCTATCAACATATTCAACTGAAGAATTTGACAATTTTTTTCCACTAACCTTGAAGTTAATTTCTCCTTGTTGTATACCAACTCGCTACCATCAATTTGTTTTTTCCTTTATATCATCAAACTAATTAGCCTTATATACACAGTTGAAATGAAACCAAACCATATTTTAGACAACAGTAACACCTCAATGGGATATTCCATTAATATATATAAACATATGTGTGTACATGTGTGTGTATGTATGCATGAATGCATGTGTGAGTGTGTTTGTGTAAATCATGGTATAGACAGAAATCTGTCATTAAATTTCATTTTAAGCACTAAGAAAGACAGTACCTCTCCATTGCACTAAGAAAAAATGGGTCAAAGGCCTATCATACTGTTTACCTCCTGGCTGAGACGGGGTAATTTCATTTACACTAAAATATACTTTTATACTTAAATGATTGCAATTATACAGAATAGATACTAACAACTGTATCCCATCCTGTTTTTAAAATAAACATGTCTCACTCTATATCTTATCTTATAAGCAATACTTTTATCTAGGGGTTGACTCACTTGGGTTGAAAGTACAGCTTTTAATCAGTTCATTAACGGATGTTAGTTTTTTTCCTAAAAATATATATTGTTTTAAAAAAAGCTTAAATCAACTCACCTTTCAGACATCTTTGTATAAAATGCAAGAGGTGATTGTAAGTCATAGATCTTATCAGAACTAATTTCAAATAATTTTTCAGTTAGGGATTCCTTGACTCGGGGCCAGGGTTCTGCATGAAACTGTTAAGGGCTCTGTAAAAATTTTATACATATGTGTACCTCCCCCCCAACTTTCTCATTTTAGTGGAAGATGGAATTTGTGTGTATTTATACAGCAGAAAACAAGCACGCTTCATACTAAATATTCTGAAAAATTATGGGATTTAGATGGAAAATTGTGATAGAACTGAACGGATATCTTGCCAACTTTTAAAGGTTTTTACCATTAAGAAATTGTTTGAAATAAATAAATGAAAATCTGAAGGGTCTAAGCCAGATGTTTTGGGAAGATTCAGTAAAATAACCCTACTTTACTATTTTAACTCCTGAAAACTTATTTTACTAAGTGTGGGTTTGCATTGTCATTGTGTAGAATGATACACTTTCGGTTGACCAAACCAGGGCACTTCTCTATATAGAGAACAATTGGCATTGTCTGTCTGTCACGAGGAAGAATTTGGACCATTTGGTTTTTGAAAAAAAATTTTTTTGAGGGGATTTAAAGGTGGGGCTTCGACTTACATGTAACTATAATGTGAAACTAAACTTTTACTTTACTTTCATTGGCACAGCTTTGGCAGAGCTCAACCAAATTTGGTATGCACACTTAGTAGACCTAGGGGAAGAACTTTGACTATTTGGTTTAAAAAAAAAAATTTCAAGGGTTTTAAAGGAACAGCTCTATTTACAATTCAACTATAATGCTAAGCTGAACCCTTACTTTCTCTTAAATATACACACACACGTATACATACTAGCAGGAAACCACCCAAAAGGGCGGATTTTCCGCTCCCTCACAGAGAGTCCTATAGTCTGTTCCAGGGGTCCCCCACAGGAACTATCTGAATACTGCCCAATAGGGTGGTGTCCAGCTAGTTTTGTATAAATTTTCACACTTGCCTGAAAATAAAAGTCTGTGGTGATTGCTATACTATTCTAAGAGTTTATAATAGACAAAACCTACTTTATCCCATTGACCTTATGAGGGTCATACTTTGGTTTTGGATGTCAACAGGGATTTATTTTCATTTTGTTTTGATCAGAATCCCTGATTCTTTCAACAATAAAAGAATTAGTTTCAACTTATGATTTTTAAGACTGTCACTTGGTATATAAAACAATAAGGTATGACAATTTGGAGTAGGAAGGGTGCAGCATGAATGTAAATTTGTGTCCTGTCAAGTCATTAACTCCAGCTACAAAATTGGTTGAGGCAGAGGTTCCCAAAGGGTATGCTGCAGTGCCCCATAGGTTACAGCATATTTGAAAACTTGAAATAATTCCAGGCAATCGTAATTCAGTGTTTTGATGCCTGATGACAATGATAGGAAGTGACATCTTACAGGCATATTGCAAATTACTCTGATATTTAGTGTTGAAATTCATTGTTTCAACACCAGATTGTGATTGGTCTATTGACAATGTTTACATTCTGGACTGTTCTGAATTAAGTTGAAATCCTTGAAGGTTATTGAATTACCTCCCCAAAATGGGAAGAATGTGACTCGAGGCTGGTAATAATGTGGGGTCCTATACATGTCTCTGCAGCCACATTGAATCTACTGAATGTTGGTGTGATCAAGCTATTAAGTTAACAGAACTAAATAGATATAAAATGTTTATTTGATATGTGTAAGTTAATGATATAAATCAAGAAGTTTATCTGAATAAAGTATTTTTTCTGGGTTGTAGTCCTTGTCTTCTCACAAATGGAAAAGTTTTTATTAAACATTGATAAGGATTGTGAAAGGGATAATAAAACACAAATCAGAGGTTGGGATGGGAAAGATCAGAAATATGAAGATAGTGGTTTGGACTTTACTTTGACATGTATCAACAATAAAGAGAGACTACAGTCTCAAGTCAAGAGAATTAAGCAGTATTTATTTAGGGATGATAGACATACGTGACGTAGCACAAGTAATCATGGTTACTAAAAAAGGAATCAAATACATAACTCTTTTACAAACCAAAATTACAGGATTCTTCATATTTTACTGCACATAAATCCAATTATTCAGTATTTTCTACCTTGGGGTGCTGTGATAAAAATCCTTACACAGTTATCTGTCGCTTAACGTTCTTCTGCATAATGTTTGATCGCATATACGTCTGAGTTTTAATAGAGTTGAAAAACCTTGATGTGCAAGCAGGATGTTACGGACATAAGCAGACGTAGAGACTTTCGGAATATAAACAAAGTGCTAGTGCAGCCAGGCGTATAATGGTTCAATATATATCTACAGTGTATACTGTACATGATATTCGATAGCAATGTTAAACATGTATGTTACTGGCTTTTGTATTCACTCAACTGTGAATTCTCCTTTCTTACTAATAAAGATCTATCGTGGTTTTCGTGTTGTATACAGTGGCATAGAGGTTACTGCACAACTTGCAAAATCTTCGATGACCTATTTCAAAACGTAATCAAAATTTGAAAAAAATATGTTCTCAACTTTTTCCTTGTTTTCGGAAGAAAGATAATAAAAGATGCCAGTACTGTTTTGCTGTGAGTCGGAAAATTTAAAAAACAAAACAAAAAACAGACAAAGCAAACAACTTAATTTTCATTTTTTTTTATATTAAGGTGAACGGGAAAAGTAGCAGAGGGTGCATGTGGGGCCCGCAGACCTCACAAATGCGGGTTGGGGGCACCGAAGGCACAATTTATCAGAGGAACCCTGAACATCTAAAGAAAATAATCCAAAAAGAATCTACAAAAAAAATTTAAAGAGAACGGATTTGGATCTATCGCTGCCACTGAGCTTGTCACTCCTCATTCTAGATATTTTTTCAATTTCATCAAAATATCACAAAATCCGCCAATAATAAGAATAGCTCTTAGAATAGAATATCAAAACAGAAGAATTCATGACACCTCACCAGGAGGTCAATTTTTAATAACTTCATTTAGGTACTGGTAGATGGTATTTGCGTGCGTATTCATGTGTGTACGTATTCATGTGTGTACGTATTCATGTGTGTATGTTTGTGGCTTGTATGTGTATTTTTACGTTTGTTATTTCATGATTTTGCATCCATTTCCAATGATCAGTTGTATGATAGAATTGTTTTACCACAGCCAAAAAGCCATGAAGAAAAAAAAATGAAATTGCAGCCAACAATAACAATTGTAAAAAACAAAATTCCAACAATTTAGGTAAGCAGAAAAACATTATTTTATTGTTATAATATAATTCAACGTTTGTGAACGATGATTTGTAAAATAAAAAGATTAAAAAGGTCAGACTTACGTCCTTCTGATTTCAAAAGTCTTATCCAGCACTTGTTTCTTTTCATAAAATGAAATTAACCTTGACAGTGCATCTTTGAGATATGAAAATAATTGCATTCAGGATTACAAGACACATGGTATTGAAACATTATGTACATGCTGAAATTTATATCTAATGAATGTAAAGTTTTGTCAACATAGGCTTGCCTATATTATGCTTATCGATACATATCTATAGCTGTGTATATGGAACTGTACAATAATTCTGACAGTATCATTTTATATTAAAAGTATACTTGCTACAGTGTTTTCTATCGCAGATTGGCAATTGTAGACAGTTGATGTTGCTGCGTAAGCTGGCCTACACTAGCATAAGCTTTGTAGCTAGTGTAAATAATTCATGTTTTATTCAAAATATATCCTATTTAAAAATGTGCATGTTGTGTCAGACCATCTGCAATATAGTGCATAAATTTGGCTATCTAGTCAGTACAAACAGTGCAGCTCTAGTCGAGTAGGCCATAGGTTTGTATAGTATACAGCATTATATGATGTTCATCTGATGTACTAAATGCTTGATGTCCAATCGTCCAGAACATAACCTGGATACTAAGTGATGCATACCTGTACATTAAGGATATCGTGATTTGAAAAAGTTCAGGAACCATTTGGTTAGGGTATTGTTGATGAAAAACGAGCTCTCAGGATATGGGAGTCAAGTTCAGGTCTTATCAGAAATTCCTCCTTTATTTTTAGTTCCCAGTGTGTTACTTTCTTGGTCGTCGAGTATCTTAAAAATTGCAACAATGAGATGAGAAGACTAGCCAAAAATAAATAATGAAAATACCTCATCTGAAATTTTATATATATATATATATATATATATATATATATATATATATATATATATATATATATATATATATATATATATATATATATATATATATTTATAATGGAGGAGGGATATTTAGTTTATTATTTAGATAAATGCATTTGTGTAGTGAAACCTTACTCCATTATATTTTAAGCCTTACTCTTAATCAACTTGATGTTTAATGCACCAAGCACTGTATGAAATAAACCCATCATACATCAGATATTGTATTATACTACATTGTATTGTATAATATTGCATTCCTGATTAGTATTATGTACATATATATATATATATATATATATATATATATATATATATATATATATATATATATAGAATGATAGAGAGAGAGAGAGAGTCAATTTTCCATGGTGTTAACTGTTCAGAGGTGCAGGTGGCCTAATTGTTAATAGCATGGATATTGGCATTGGCAAAAAGAGTTCAAACATTGGCTAACACAGTTTGTATTCATTGGTACTAATACCCTTGGGAAAGGCATGCATCCTTCTCCTCTCCCCTACTATGTATAAATAGCAGCACAGAATGCGACCTCTTGTCTTGGTTGGCGACCAATCAAGAAGATGGACGACTTTGTTTCCAAACCAGGGATTGGAGCCTCATCAAGGCAGCTGGATGCCAACTTATATTTCCTTTTAGAAGCTCTGATGGCTTGCTGATGCCAAATGTATTTCTCCATTTTCTTTTTTGACTACATCAGCGAGACTGATGTCAACTTAATATCTCAAGATCTTCATATGCTATGCCCAGGCTTGTGCTCCGGAGAAGTCACTTCAGTGTTGTTCTATTGTCTATTGAGACAGAAGAGGGTATAATTAATTGTTACTGTGAGTCCCATACTTGATAAGATTTTTTTTTCAAAACCTTAGATAATGCATCTTTTAAGCAATAAACATTTAATCCAGTTTTGTATTTAATGATTGAATTTTGAGTTATACATTTAGGTGGACACTGTACCTATTCCCGTTGTGTCTGATGGTCACTTTGTAAATTTGTCCTACTGTAGCTTTGACCAAAAATATTTTTAAAACTCAGCATTGTTTAATATTTTTTTAAAATAATACACAGCTGTTTATTATTTACAATGAGTTGCATTGTTTTTTTTTGGAGGTGGGGATTTAGTCTTATCTTTTATCACAAACACAATGCTATTTATATCTGTGAGAATGAAGTGTTGATACTACATGGACGGAGAAGAAACAAGAAAGCATTCTATTGTTTTGTGGTTGGCAATTGTTTTATTTTTGTTTATTCCTGTAGACTCCATGTGGAGCATAAGGCTGTAGAAACACAACACATGATGCAGCTGTGGTTTCAGTAGCAAGGAGGATTTATGATGTGGAGTTGCCAGCCCTATGCCTACGGGTTTTTTTCTATCAGAGTAACCTTCTCTCAGATGGACTAACTTATGCTAAAGGGCACCAAATTTACTCATAGCTCAGGGGAGAAGTAGATTCAGGCCTTTCCTAAGGGCATTGATGCAAAGAGATGATTCTATTTTCCATGCCAATAAGCATTCCACTACTCCATACCCCTGTTGGTAGAAATGGTTGTTCTTAAACAACTCGTGTTTGACTTCCTGAAAGCAACTACAGGCATGGAGGAGTATGACGTGTTGATTTTTTATGAGTTATTTTGCTTTTGATATTCATGTGGCTTAGCCTAGTAAGGCACAAAGCCAAATAGCGGAGAAATGGAGGGGAGTGGCTGTACATTGCATTTGGTTAATCTCTCAAGTGAGGCCGGTTAACTCTGAAAATCAGCATTCAAAATCTTGAATATTCATATGGGCTTGAACACTGACCTCTGGTAATGCTGGAGAATACATATCTATTTCTGACATGAAAAAGGTAAGAATTTGAACGGGTGGGTTTAGGGTAATTCAATGGGTCATTGGTATTGTGTGTATGGAAGAACTAAGAGATTTCCTTATGAAAGGATTACTGTAGCCCCAGGTATTGAACTACGTATACAAGTTCAGTCTGGAAAGTATCCAGCAAATTTGAGTATCTTAAGAACTAGTTGCACAGCCTCGATGTCACATGTCAACCAATCAGAGGGAACCTTACTGTGCATGTATGAACAGACACTCTTCTGTTGGCTCACTCAGTCAGCAGTGAGAAGCTATTGATGGAGGTGTGTTTTGTATGACTGTCAAATTCACACTGACTGAGCCTGCACATTCTTCAAGTCTTGTGAAGGGTTTTTTGACAAAGCAGTGCATTCACTCAGATCTCTCATCCCCTCTACAGTTCAGATTTGGTTTCCTGAAACTTCTGGCTTTTCACCATTGAAAGGGAGGAGATTTCAGACCATGGATGAGATCAGAGAAAAAGCGATAACGCAGCGGAAGATGATCTTGAAAGAGGACTTTGGAGACTGGGATGAGTGTGTGAGGTTCTATTGAAAAGACCTAAGGTGCCATTACACTTGGTAGATTATTTTATCGATAATATCAAACAGCTGGATACTTTCCAGATAAGTTTGCATTTCAGACAAACATTATCCTTCTACAAAAGTAAATTAAATATTTTTTACAAATTATTTATTTCTATAATATCATTGTTTGATCACATGATGAAGAAGATCATCAGAGTGCCATGCTGGGTCCTTCATACCATTGCAAGGTAAGCACCTATCTCCTCTCCAAATGATATTAGGTAGCACTTGGTTACATGGGCGGTTGCTTGGTTGTTCGGTTGGTTGGTCTGTCTGATGATCCAGAAGGTCACTGATTCTATGCTGGACATTTCATGTCATTACAAGAGCAAAAGAGTTTCCAGGCGGTGCCCATTTCCTTTCCAAATAACATGAGAGGGGTAGTATTGGGTTGCCTGGTTCTTGAACATTTCCAGGCTTGATTGCATGAAGAGATTGTAGGAGCTTGATCCCTCATGGTACCTCCAGAGCAGGAGTCTCCAAAGTGGTCGATATCAATCCATGGGGGTCAATGGGACTATTGAAGGGTTCAATAAATACTGGGAGGGGGTCTATCAAAATTTTTGGTCAAAAGCTGACATTATGTAAGAAATAAAAATGCATGAAATACAATTTGCTTTTTGGCATATCTCTGATTTATATGATATAATTAGTTTTTATTGTCGATTTTTATTTTATTTCCTGTTTGATTGAATAAATGTGAACAGCATCAACAGAAGCCACAACAGATTTTGCCATACAAGAATCGGGCTACACAATCACAGCAGATGCTACAGCTCATTCAAAGATAATTCCTTGGTGCATGCTCCATCGTCTTCCAAGACAGAGGGAGGCCGATGAGAGTAAAGTGAACACACAGAGTTTATGCTAGAATTCAAACTCAGTTAAGCAATTCTATTTTCAGCACCAATAACCATTATGCTATCTTGCACTTCCATCTCTATAATAACCGATGATCATTTCATCATTTTAGCTTTTATTAAAATCAATATTCTATGTCAGGGAGTCTCCAAACTACAGACCATCAGCCACATCCGGTCCATCACAATATATTATTGTCTATGATATTTGTCTGAAGTACGGGTTTGTCCGGAAAGTATCCAGCCCTTTAATATTCATTACAGTACATCATCTGGTCTGTAGCAACTTGAAATATTTATGAATAATAAAAACAAATTATTTCCCCTCATTTTTTCACAACCATACAGTTCAGTTGGACAGTTGACATGTTTTGTCTGAGCATTTGCTAATGTTTGATATTTTTTCTCATTTTATAAATCATATCATGCTGATAACAAAAAAGATCCAAGTATAACTTATTCAGCTCTTTTATCTCTTCATTTATAAAACTGATTTTTTTCTTTGGTTTGAGTAAAATATATTGAGTGGCCCTTGTACTGGAAAGTTTGACTGAAAAGTTTAGAGACTGCTTCCTTATGACCACTACTATAGCTCATGTGATTTTCTTTACTATCGCACATCCTAATGTGAATAAAAATGAGTGACACATATGTCCTATGCTTCCTGAGTTTCCTATGGATTTGATACATCCTAGACATACTATGGGAATTAATTGTCGAACAAAATTTGCAAGTCAGCTATTGACAACTGTATCATCATGACTAAGTAACTATCAGGAATGAGTGAAGGAATCAACATAGTACAAGTGGTCATATTCTGCTATACGCAATCAGGATTTCCCACGATAACACTTTGAGACAAGAAAAACTGGATCCAATTGCTCTATCAGTTTGTATGCTATTCATCTTTTGCATCATTTTTTTTTTTTGTTATTTTTTATCTATAGTAGGGGGAGGAGTGCATTCCACTCCTGGTTTTGAATTCAGAATTTTCCGTCTTCTATATGATGGACTGAGCTCATAATTGGCTCACAGTTTTTGACTCTAGAAATGCTACAAGCATATTTGTTGTTTAAAAGAAAACCATCAATTTATGTCTATGCAGGCAAAATCCATCCAACTGACACCATTGAATATGTGACACTGCACACAAAAATCCTTTGTTTTCCTTATTTCTGTTTGGTTATGAGCAATAAAATTCACTGAAAAGTTGAGTGAAAATCTCATTTTTGCAGTGGCCTCAAATGAATCAATGTTTTATTGCAAAAAATAGCATTCCTGTTGTTCTATCAATGTATACAAATTCTGAAACAGTTAAACAATATTTTGTCTCCGAAAAGAATTTCATTGTTCTCATTGATTGCCAAAATATTGAAGTTTATGTAGGTATATACTCCTATCATGAAAAACAAAAACAAAACATTAATGTAATTAAAACACAAAACGAGCTGTTTCCATAGGCTTCTATCATCATTAGGGTGAGTGTCAGTATCCCTTAACCCAATAAAAATCTACACTTGCTTAAAAAAAAAAGAATAAGAAGAACCATCACTCAACATGCATGGGAGGACTTCTCTTTCTTTTCCACTAACTGTAATATCACTTATGCCTCCAGTTAAAACAATATCGTATTTGAAACCATCAGACTATTGTTACTCTAATCTAGCCTGCATAAAATAGAAATTATTTTGATAAGTACACACATGTTTATGTTAATTTTGATAAGGAAATATGGAGCCAGATAAAAACCATTTGCTATGAAAGCATAAGAGCCTGGCTCTTGAATGATATGCTTGACAATTGTTGCCACTTCTGTCAGCCACTTTAACTATGCAGTTCTCAGTGTAATGTAATGGTTCTCAAATAGAAAACACCTTTATTGAGCATTTGTGCGTGTATGTGAGTGTGCGGTCGGAAATTTGAGTAGAGAAGAGGGGTCGAAATGGAAAAATTTATTTTTAGAAATAAACTTGTGAAAAGAATTTATTATTAGAAAAAACTACGTGAAAAGGAGAAGAAATTTCCTGCATAAATAACAAAGAAGTAATATGTGATCCGGCATTTTTCACTCACAGCTCACTGATATCTCTTTAGCACTTGAATCAACAAAAGAGTGAAGTAAAGAAAAAAAAATTAATCAAGTAAATTTATCATAGAACCAATAAACAAAAAATTTATAAGGAATAAGACAGAAGATGCCTTACTCATATTATTTAAAAAAAAAATAATAAGTTTTTGTTTTCAAGGTCAATTAATGATTACTTAGCATTATCTGAGTTGTTCATTTATAGAATTTCTTCATTTAGATCTCTAAAACTAAGATTTTTTAATTGTGCTTTGTCTGAGCAGGAGGATAGTCTGGGTCCCTTTGATCCCACTTCTCCGGATCAGTGCCGGTTGTGTGAAGAGGCAAATCAAAAAGGGAGCAAGAAGGGGGGGGGTGTCACCGACCAGGCACTGGTTTGAGGGAGTGCAAAACTTCCTAGAGCCTATAATGCCTGTTGATTGATGATTATGCAACTCCCCCCCAGAATACAGCTCAACTGCCCATCAGTGCTGTCTTTGCCTCCAGGTGCTGAGAATCCTCACTACGCCACTGGTTGGTTTTGTAAATAAGCGTGTGCAGAGCATGCAGACAACAAAACACAATGATCGAATAAACTGGCAAACATATTTTTGATCTCTGGATTAGATTTCAAGAAATTCCCAGATCAGGCTCACAAAAAAAAAAAAAACAGCCTCAAAAGGAGAAAACCCAGTTTATAAAAATATCATCTCTCGATAGAAATAAAAGTGTATTTTACTTACTTCTATTTGTAGATCACTATAATCATTCCTCCTTTTCTTTAGTTCCTCTTGAAATAATAAAACAATTCGTCATTAATGACACAAAGATTTTGATGATAAAAATAAGTTTTATACAATTTTTATCTTGTCAGGTGTTAATTTCCCGCGACATTTTTGTTCATCACTTGGTTATAACTCGTACTACCACAACACATTTATCATGCAAGATTCAAACATGTTTCGTTAATAATCAATCCATCAACAGAGTATTTGAATCTGTTATTTTAAACATATTTATATACGAGTTATTTTCTAAAATTTGTTTACTTCAAGTTTGAAGAAACCCCAGATTATAAACTATAATGTATTTTAAAAATATAAACCAAAAAATCTAGATGATTAGTGAAAACCCCAGATCTTGGGGTGGGTGGGGGTGAACCCAAGATTAGCAGTCTTGCTCAAGAGTGTAAGAGATGTTTTATGATTATACCAAATTATACATGTAATATCTACATTCTCTCAGTAATGCTTGCATTAATTCTTGACCTCTGACAATCCCTTTCTTTCTGATTTTCAAAGCATTTCTACAATAAAATTATTAGCAATGCAGGTACATTATACATATGAAAGCACTATTCTTTCAGTCATGCTTGCATTCATTCTTGACCTCTGACAATCCCTTCCTTTCTGATTTTCAATTGATTCCAATAGTAAAATCACTAGCAAGGCATTTACATTATAATTGTAACCGCCCTATTCTGTTGGTAATGCTTGCATTAATTCTTGACCACTGACAATCCCCTCCTTCCTGATTTTCAATGCATTTCTATTATAAAATCATTTACAATGCTTTCTAAAGTAAAAATATTTGCAGTAAATTTCTATAGAATATTCATTGTACATTCATTTACATTACATGTATAATAGACGTACTGATTCTGTCAGTAACGCTTACTTCAATTCCTAACCACTGACAATACAATTCATTTCTCACACAGTGTACAGTTTCAATGCTGAATACTACTACAATAAATTTTAGCTCAAAAATTGAAACATTTTGTCTAAATCAAAAAAATTTCCCAGTAATGCCAGAAATATTTGGTTTATTGATAGAGAATATAACTGAAGGTAAGCAGGGTAGTGGTAAAGTATGTGGGCAGTGGTAAGAACGCTGAAACCTTGCCTACATAGATCAGGTTCAAATTCAGTCAGTGCTAAAAATACAACTATGATCACAGTTTCATATTTCCTTACTGCTTGACTTTTCTATGTCACTGTATATATAATCATTCAAGTGAATGAAGGCCTTGACATATTTTTTTTTGACAAAGCCTATACGAGCCTTGGATTTTTATTAGATGAAGTAGTCAAACATTGTTAATTTTTGCCTAATATTTCTTTCATCTTTATTCTAGTTTCTTTCATGACAGCTACTCAGACTATCAGTGTGTGGCTATTGGTAATCTGTGAGGATCAGACATGAATAGGCAAGATTCAAACTCACATTCTTTTTGCCTTAAAAGCTTGTTCATGTATGACAACTGCTCTACTTATTGAGCTACTCACCCCATCAATTTCATTAAATCTTGTGGGAAGGTGAATAAATATCATACACCTGCAGAAAGACCAGAGAGATGACCTGTTGTGATCAAAACAACAAAGATGAGGATACTATTCAGAATAATTCATTGGATAATGCAAACTTTCACTGTAAAACATCAGTTTACACTTAATAATGATTAGTTATTAAAAAAAACCCAACAAAGCCAAATGGAAGGAAATTGCTTGCCTTGTAAATCAGCATTTGAAATATTAGCTTTTTACCTGAGCTCAAGTACAGATCTTTGGTATCAGTGGGAAATGTGCTACCAACTCAGCTACCAAGCATTCCATCCACATATATATTTGGGTGTAAAGATTGTGTTGCACCAATCTTCCATGTGGGGAATAATATATATATATATATATATATATATATATATATATATATATATATTTATATATATATATATATATATATATATATATATATATATATATATATATATATATATATATATATATATATATTATATAGTATCAAGTAGTAGTATTTAAATTAAGTTCATTACATTTACATGCTTCAACTGTCAGAGTAGTTATTTTAAATGAAGCTGTACTGAATTTTTTTGTAAATAATGTCATGAAATATATTGTGTGAGCACAAAAAGTATTTTGAATTAGGAAAAAACTGCAAAAATTGTAGGACATTGTATCCTTACACACACACACACACATATATATATATATATATATATATATATATATATATATATATATATAGAGAGAGAGAGAGAGAGAGAGAGAGAGAGAGAGAGAGAGATAATGCATTCATGAATATAGACGGATAGAGATGTATGTTTAGATTTATATGTACGTATAAATAGAAACAAATTAAAAGAAAAAGTGATGCATTTTCGTCAGCTTTTCCTTTCAGACGATCTTTTCTGTCTACTCAATTCCTTTATCAATCGTTTTGCTGATCAAATACTTCAAGAGTTAGTAAAAATGAAACGCCTTCCAATCGTTTCAAAAACCTTTTTCTAGCGTCTTTCTATATTAATTAAAGGGAGATAATCCTAGCCGAACCTGTCGTTGCCACAAACGGTAGAAATCATTTACCCCATAACAATGGTTAATTTACACATCAACGGTAACTGGGAAAGCCAGGCTTCCAGCAAATGTTTACGTTTGACATAAGCACCAGCAAGGTGCAAGTTAGCGTAGAGTAAGGAGATAGAGACCAGAAGAAATGCTCCACACTTAAGGCGTCCGGTGCCGTTTTTACAGTGGTAAAATTAAACGCGCGGTAATAAAGACGGGCTTACCCGCCGTTATCCCGGCATGCACTTCGACTGGTGACTCAATGTAATCCGAACATGACTGACTACAGATTTATGTTGAAGAAGAGATCGAAAAAGCGTAATTTCTCGGAAAGGGAAGTCGCCATCCTGACTGAGGAGTACAAAAAGCATATGCTGATCTTAAATTCGAAGCTGACCAATTCGATTACCAATCAAAAGAAGCAAAGAATCTGGGAGCGAATCACCGAAGCCATCAACGCAGTCGGCGTAAACAGGCGGCGAGTTAGCGAAGTTAAAGAGAAATGGAGAAACATGCAAAGGAAGGCCCGTCGTATATTCGCCGAAAGGAAGCTCAGCTTGGGCGATCTGGAAAGCCAAGGACCTTCTTCGAATTCAGGGTCGAACTCCAGGGTCAGGATGGTCGAGAAACAACCCTTGGTTGATATTGAACCATTGGCTGGAGTGACAGTGGCCGCCTCCACTTCTTCAACGACCACTATGGTCGATGATAACCACGGTGTGGCCATCGGTTCGGAAAGTGGTTCGGTACAGGTAAATTCTAACCATTGTACCATTGACGATAAACCCTCTATAAACAACAGTCTTCACGGTAATAATGATAGTAACGGGGCTGATGTAGATGATCATCTTACCATTGGTGAGTAGTATTTGTTTGTTTTGGGAAATAACCGAAGAAAGGTGGTTAAGTTCAATTACAGGTGGGATACGTTTTTTTTTAACGTCCCATTGCTTAATGTTTTTTTAAAAAATCCCGTATGTTTTACCTAACAATAATATGGATACATCGCTCGAGGTAGCCATGTTTATCAACTATCACTCAGCTGATGCCCGAGGCGTTCCAAAGGGGATGTACCGAGGGAACTGGACAATTTCTTGAATGCGTGAGGGTCCCCACTTTAAACTCGACGATTCGTCACATTCCATCCTCATGGAGAGGCTAAATACCTTAAAACGTCATGTACATAATGAAGTTTAGAATAGAATTCCTTTCAAAGTAAACTTTTTTGATATTTCAAATAGAATGATTTATATTTTCCGTAATTTACCACTTGATTCCTAAAGATTTTTTCCATATTGTTCAGTCTGTGGTCATGAGCCCTGTGTAATAAACCGAGGTTTTATATTTCTAAGATCTTTATCAACTACTTCAACTAATACCCACCTAAGTAAGGACTGGTGGTTTAAATTGTAGATACGAGAGGAATTTGGGGGAATGGATTTCCTCATCAACGGAGAAAGTTTCGGTTGAGAAGAAATCAAAACAAACTTGAAATCTTGAATCATTTTAACTTGCAGTCTTTTTTTTTGTTTTTTTTTTTAATATAAATTAGGTCATTTTTCGACAGTGTCTTTATTTATTTTGTAATGGTTGCTTTCTGTGCAGAAGTAATAGTTAAGTTGTAAGTAAACTAGTAGGACTTGAAGCAACTAGTTATTTATTTTATTTATTTATTTATTTTCTAGCCACTCTTTCTAATTTCAACTTCTCAAACCAGTCGGCCACTTACTAAGGCGGAGTTTTCTCGTGAAAGAAAACTACTAAGTAAATAAATAGAACTAGTTTGTGAATGTAAAACGTTTTGCGACTTTAAATTTAGACAACTTTTCTCGCAATAAAAACTAGAAATTAAAAAAAATAGATTCATTTTGTGTGTGTGAATGAGAATGCTATTGTTCACTGACTTCATGATAGATTTTTTTTCATCTACATGTACTTAAGTGTACATAAATTACTAATTTAAAATTAGTATTGAAAATCAATATCTTCCATTAAAAAATACTTAAATGACTTTTTGTATCCAGTATGCTACGTTTAAATGAATTTGATGTTCATTTTCTTTATTGATTAAAAAAGAAAAAATATTTTTTGACCAATTTAGGAATTTATTTCGAATTTTATGAGATTTCAATCCTATACATTAGATTTTTTTCTTAGTAGAAAAATCCATTTCTATGTTGAATCATTATTTCTAGATTTATTTCTGAATATAAGGATGGTACATTACAGCCTTCAAATTATTAATGAAAAGGATATCTCGACATTTTGTTGAATCTGAAAAATTTACGTAAAATTAAAAAGCACTCAGAGAGTGCATACCTCAGCCAACGCTATACATTAAAAACTGAATGAAAATCAGTTCATGTATAGCTAAGGAGATAAGTATGTTTTGATTATTTAAATTTGGGGCTCTTGTCGTAATATATGAAAGAATATCTGTCAACCGAAAAAAAATTCCTGGATTTGTCCCCAGTTTTAATCAATTCTTCATTCCTTCGCCAAAGCTTTCCAAACTTTTTGAATTGGTGACACACTTTTGGAAAATTTTTTTTTTTTTTCTGGGACACATCACTCAAATTTCGTTAGCCTAGCCAAATATGTAATCCCAGTTTTTCAACTGACTCAGGACAAGTGTCTTTTAAAAGATACTCAAAATTATTCTTAATTTTGTGATACATCTTGAGATTATTGGTGATGGACTAAAATGTTGCGACACAGTTTCAGAAGCTCAGCCTTAGCCTGTGACCCATCCTTTCACCAAATGTCATTGGAATTTATGGAGAACTTTTAGAGATATTGTGTGGACAAAGAGACTGATATAAGTAAATACATATTCCTTTTCAACCTCTTGGCAGAGGTAAATATGAGTCACTTTAACATCTCCCCCCCCAAGACTGTCCATCTGAACATCATCCCCCCTGTTTTTGCAATAGATAAAAAAGCAGTCCATTTTGGAGAAATGCTTTATCTTATTGACGAAGTTAAAGATGTTGTTCACCAATATGAATTAGTAAATTTGGCGATGTTTAAAAATATTTCACACCACGTAGATTTTAATAAATGATTCAACCTTTTTACATATTGAACCGAATTCAGTTTTTCATTTCTCACACTTAGCTTTATACTTTAAAAAGCTGTTTTGTTGTAACCAGCAAATAGCTGGCAACAGGTTCTTTACAAGCAGAGGTCAAATGAAGGCTTGGAATGTGTTGTCAGCAATAGGTTCCCCCACTGACCAATCTAGTGGGGAGAATGTTTAAGTGATTGGAAAAAAAATTTCAGATTGATAATCTACTTAAACATTGTTCAGTATTATATGTCCATTATCAGGGCCTTAGAGTGGAATTTCATCAGGAGGAACAGAGTTTCTTTTCGGCCGCCTTCCCTTCTCCATTAATCTTGTTTTGATCTGTCACGGGGTTTTATAGCATGAGCTATAAGGCCAAAAAGGGTATGGAAGATTATGGAAGGCTGTGTTGATTTTCTGCATTTGATGCTTTATGCTACTAAACTCGTAAATAAACATGAATAAAATAAAAATGGATCTAATAGAAAAATGCACATGAACATCTCTTTTTATGTTACAATAAAGATAAAGAGAAAAGAATTTGTATTGGAACATCCTTTTATATTACAATGCAGATCGGAAGACATAATCATTATTATAATTTGTAACAGGTCAGTCTATGACATAACATAAACAAAGAGAGAAGTAAGGGATAATACAAACCCAAGCACAAAATTCACTGTTCTGCTGTATTCAAGTATTCATGTTCCTTTCCTGGTTGCTGATGAGTCAGTTTTGTTCTTTACACAAAATGAACGCAGGTTTTAAGTAACAATGCTTTGTGTGAATGTTTCAAATAACTGTGTAAACACACTGACTCAAACACAGCTTTAGGTAATCCGTTGACGAAGCAATGGGCATTTACTATTCATTAGTAAAAAAACTGATAGATAGGCTTGGTATATACTTTAAAAAATGATTCATTAGTAAAAAAACTGATAGATAAGCTTGGTATTCACTTAAAAAAAAATTATTTCATTGGTACCTGGACAACCGGACACGGATATGATGTAATCCCTTCACCTCCTTCTCATTGGCCCTGAACATTATTATAGTAATCAATGATTCTATGATCATTTTGACTTGTATTTGTTGTGGTTATTCAGTATTTTTCTTATTTTGTACAAAGAGTTTAACTGCTGATAACCTTGCAAGTATTTTTTCTTTTCTTTTCTTTTTCAGTCATAAAGGAAGAACTTCCAGATCCTGTCCTGAAGAATGATGATTTAATGATATCCACTGTACAGAATGAACCAGCAGAAGGTGATGTAGCAGATAGGACCCCACTGGAATTAGTAACACCTTCAATAGGCTGTGATACATCCCCTCCATCTAGAAATGCTGTTGGTTGCTATGGTTTCTCCTCCCACAAATACAACCCAAAGCTCTTGTCCACACCTGAAAACAATTCTTCGGCTTACACCACTCCACCGACACAACAGTGGTCGTCCCGTCTTCAAGCATCCCCCCAAGTCTCTTCATCTAAGTTACACTCATTATCAGGTGTTTCTATATCATCAAACAACATTCGTGTCCCATCATCATCTCTGACCTCACCACGGACGTATGCAACAACCCACGGTCCATCTGAAAAATCAAATGGTGTTGTGGTTTCTTCATCTCTTGTCCTGAACAATTCTATTCCAGACACTTTGGCTTCCCTTTCATCAAACTCATTTATTGGTCGTTCCCATCCTGTTGTTAGTGGGGGCCCATCATTATCTCATCTCAATCAGGACAATTCAGTTGGGCCGGGTGTATCTCACACTAAATCTCCAAATTGGGGCACTGCATCTGGAGGCATTACCCAGGCTGATCTCTTACAGCTCCAGTATGAGGTCCTCCTGGCTGACAAGAAACGTATCCTAACACAAACAAGGTATTACGAGATGAAAATGAAGCGGATAGAGTTAGAATTATGTGGACAAACAAATTCATTTTTCTAATAACAGGTCTGCTTAGTCTCCCAATGGGAAACATCATGTAACCAATTTATTTTTGTTGCATGCCATGTTGGGGTGATCAATTGAAGAATTAGAAAATGGGGGTGATTATTTAATCACTAACTTCTCTCAACTTTTGTTAGGCTGTGATTGCTAAAAAAGTCTGAGTTTTCCAAAAACAAGTGTGAATACTACCAGACACAAACTGATTGTTGTAACATAAACTTACATTGCAATTTGAACCTTCCACTAAAAACCTATTCAAGGAGTGAATTTTAATAGAACAGCAAAATTGTTTTTTTAGACTCTCTTGCTCTGGCCTGAATGTATGATATATACATACATGGCCCACCAGTCAGCTGTGTGTGTGTGTGTGTGTGTGTGTGTATATATATATATATATATATATATATATATATATATATATACACACACACATATATATATATAAGCTGGGGTACCTGGCATTGCCCAGTAAAATGAAACTTCAGATCTAACATCTCAAGAAAACAAAGGTTATTGTCAACCACCTACTCTTTGAAAATAATCCCCTCCATTGTAGATATACCTTTTCCAGCATTTTGTCCCGGTTCTAGAATGTATTCTGGAAATCATTTAGAGGGATAGTGTACAGGTCTTGTTGTGCATTTTATTCTATCTCTCAATTTGTCTGAAATTCATGACTTTTCAGGGTTGATTTCAACTTGAGGAACCAAAAAAGTCAGCTGGAGCCAAATCCAGAGTTGGATGATGGGGGTAAAAGAGTTGCTAAAAATGTCGTTCCCCTATCAGCAGTTGTGTTACGAACTTTGCTGCAACATGATACATCATCAGTTTTTTCGTTTTTTCCAAATTGGGTGGCCCAAACTTATACAGATTCCTACCTCTTCTGCAACTTGAAGGGCAATGATTTCCATAGATTTCAGCATGAACTTTTTCAATGTGGTTACTGTCTGTCAACATGGACGGTCGTCCTGAACTGGTATTGTCAAAGGTGGATTTTCTTCCTGATCTGATACACTGATGCCACTCCTGTCATTGTGTGCGGCACTGACCCCTCCCCCATAATCCAATTAGAAAAGCCTCCCCAAAAGTTTTCCTCATTTGAAACAGAATTTCACGCAAACACCCTGCTTTGCAAGATTCTTCATTGTTCAACTTAGTGGAGGGCAAGCGAACTCAACATGCATTCACTCTGGTTCATGTAGCTTAAAAACTAATCTACGTGGCTTGATGCAGTTTTTCTGTACAAAAGGTCAACGTCACTGATAGATAACATTTTGGCCATGAGCATGCTTTTGAAACGTCTCATTGACATGCTGTTTTAAAAGTTTTGTTTCTTTATGGACAGACTTGATATGTTAAGATATCTAGTGATAAAAATCTGTAAAATAATCCCTATTTTTTTTGTCTATTGTATTTAGTAAAAAAAAAAGTGCTTCTGAAAACGTTAGCGCAAGCTCAGCAAGATGCTATTATATTCAATAAAGCGATTCTCTCAAAATTAAGACTGAAGCCAAAAAGTGCCTTTCCTTAACCAATTTTACAGGTTATAATGGTTTACTTGTGGCCATTTAATGTTGAAGAAAATAAAAATGAGTTCAAAGTAGGGAGCTCTTTTTTTTTTTTTTTTTTTTTTTTGTATCAAAAACAAAAAAAAAAAGAATTTGTAGAAAAAATTTGATTCGTTTTGCTGAGGCAGTTTCATTTTTATACATTAGTGCTGGTGGTTGATGTCCAGATCAGTGACATCATGAGACTATGAATCTGTACTTGGGCAGTATTACTTTCAGTCACACCATGGTGTAGACATGAGCAAGGCTGTATGGAAGACAGGTTATTGCCCTTGCTGCAAGTCTCTCCTCTCTGTGTACTGATGTTATCCGAGGGAAGGGCAAGGGCTAATATAGCTTGATACCATTGCTAGAGTTGCCAGAACAAGGCTGGAGATAACCTCAGACTGCCTGAGGGACTCCAGCACCTGGTTTTGAATTCAGTGTTGTCTTTCTACTCGACTTTCAAGACTACAGAGCCTCGTCTGTCATGCTATTTTACCCATAGCAAAGTGAATGTATACAGCCTCATCTGGAGTTTGAACTTGGCTTTGGCAATTCCATTGTCTGAGCCATTCACACTGATACTCCACTTGTTCCTATGCAAGTCAAGAGGAAAGCAAGAATTTTTAATGCTGATTCTCAGTTATATATAGAGTCTTCTGGAAAATTCCAGCACTGAACTCAGGACCTCCTCATTTTCCACATGGTGACTTATTTTATCACAGGGACTATAATTCAAACTTCTTGATTTGACCAAAAAATGTGATCTCAATTGTAAATTCTTGAAAGAAAAATTCAACTAATATTAAATAAAAAATTTTGGGTGTGACTTCTACACCAGAATGATTTACTGTGTATTCCGGACTACAAGACAAATGGTTACAAGGGTATTTCGGGGGACTCTCGCTCATTGGAACTCATTCAAGCCCTATAACTATCAATATAGAGCTTCAATAGATTCTTTCCTCCCCTAGTCATAATACAAGCACATTGGTCACAGTTTTATATTGTATACCGGTATATATGGTAAATATGTGCAATGATGGTGAATAGACACATACATACACACACATTTAGGCTTGTATATAGTTGTGTAGGATAAAATATTTGAATTTATTTCTATCCATTTAAAATGGATTTTTTTCCTGTTGTATATACTGTACTTACACATGTTTAAGTCATATTTTGTACCTAAAGTCATTTAAAAAAAAAAGACTCGTTTAAGGGGACCAAGAAACTAATGCAAGAAATGCCTACTTCAGGCTTATCATAATCATCATGGTCGCCATAAAAACAAACACTATTATATATATAAGACCTGCCTTGTGACTGAAATAGTTGCATATTTCCCACCAGTGCCAGTAGTCAATGTTAGAACCAAGATTTCAAGTGCTGATTCTCCAGGCAGGTCCTTCCCTCTTGGTACACCACAATCTTTCTACTTCCATCTTTGCCTGTCTAGCCTTGTACTAGACTATACTAAGCTTTCTAACTTTTGTGGGGACAATCAAATCTTTTTTTCCCCATCGTTGATGTTGTCATCACAGCATTTCAACTGATCCATTCTTCAGCCTTCCCCAGTTGTATAATTTAGAAAAAGAAGCAGACCTTTTTTTTTTTCTAGGTGAAGAAATTTATAATTGCCAGAGTATTATTAGGGAGTGCGGAAGTTGAAAGCAGCTGCCAAAGTCATTCTAGTATAGATTTTAACATCCTGTGGTCTTCTCTGCTGAGTCAAGTGAGTGTTGGGGAATACAAAATGCATAATTTGGATTTGCCTGATTGCTTGGTTGGTGGTATGGTCAAGTCTGTGTACCTAATGCTGCTGAAAAATGGATTGATCCAGTTGGTAAATCAATGACCACGATTTTTCTTCATTTGAGAAAGAGGCTTGCCTCTTTTCTTGAAGTATACACCCGATGAGGGCTGGAGAATAAATCAGCTGGAATATTGTGTTGATAACATCAAAGAGATTTGATTGTCCAAACAAAAATTGGAATGTTAATGACATTTTTCTAAGTTATAAACAAAACTATTTCAAGCTTAGAAAATATTCACTTTGTTTTATTCTACTGATCTTTATTGAAAAATAACACTACAAAAATATAAATATATTTTTATTTCATATACTTCTTAATTGCTCTATTGTGCTGAAACTTTGTGTTTTGATTAAAATTCATGTTCACAATTTTACAGTTATTTACTGTTTTATTCTTCTATACTCATATATATATATATATATATATATATATATATATATATATATGAGTATATTTTTTGTCCATTGATAAAATTTTAGCAACATGACGCTCTATTTTATAACATGGATTATCAACCAGACTTTGGCAAATCATGTGTATCAATTTGAAATTTTGCGAGCAACTTTTCTATGAGAGTGACTTCTATATTAATTCCACTAGTCATTTGGATTTGAAATCTCATTCTTATTTTTTATCATGATAATTTGGTCAATGTTTTCTGTACTTCCTAAGATGTTTGTGGCTTTTCATTAATCCCCACCAATAACTAATGTCCATAATTTTAAGGAAAAAAAAAAAGATTTAAGTTGCTTTTTCTTTCCCTTGGCAATTAAAAATCAATTCATGGTGTTGATTTGGAATCAAATTTTAATGGCAATTTGATCTCTGAGAATCAAAACATTTCAGTCTTTCTTCTGACCATTCAGTCTTGTATATAATTTTAGTTGAGTTGGTTTCAGAAAAAAATTAAGCTTATTTAGAAGAGGTGAAAAAAAAAAAAATTTTTGTCAGTTCCCACAGAGTTAGGGGCTAGGGTTTTCATTTTCGTGGTGATGACTAATGAAAATGACCCAGAATGCTGTGTTTGTTTTGGTGAGATAAAGAAAATATAACTTTGTATTTTTTTTCTTTTGACTTCTGTTCTTTGAAATCATAGATGTTGGTTTTTGATCAAAGATGGCTGCACAATGACAAGGTTGTAGTCGGAATGAAAGAAGTTCAAGTTACCAAAAGTGCACATATTTGAGTAATTAAACACACACTCCTCTCTCTCTCTCTCTCATATATATATATACACGCACACACTAAAGAAAATGAATGTTTCTTCATGTTTCATAGACTTCAAGCCGAAAATTTGTGTATAAGGGTAACTTGACTCAAGGATATACAGGATAGGTGGTGGTGACTTTTACACCAACGTTTCAAAAATCAGATTTCAATTGTAATTTTCCGTATTCATTTATTTATGAATTATATTATTTATGAAAACGATATATTGTAAGAAAATGCTGTAGAAAAATTTAAACGTCCCCCTCCCCTTATTCAGTTCGATGAAATCTTTACAAAATATCATTTGTTTCCCTGTGTTGTTGTAACTGAAATTATTTTTCCCTGATCAACACTGGATTTCCCTGCTAATATTTATGTATATATTCATATACATACACAATCTTTTGTTTAGAATTGCTCATTGCTGTATTTTTGCTATTAATGAAGCTTAGTGTAGCATAAAGGTATCTGAAGATAGGAAAAATATTTATCAAGAATGGCACACCTGCAGAGCTGGCCCAAGGCATATGCCAACTGAGTGGTTGCGTAAGGCCACTAGGGGAGGCCCCCAAGAACAATAGGGGTGGGTTGGGCCATAAAGGCTTGCCTGTTTTGAAAACTAACTCTCAAATTTGTGGCTTTCATCTCAGCTCGAACATTGGTGAGGGAATATGCAGTTACCTCAGCCCCAAGAATAGTCAAAATATTCATTATAATCATTACTTGATAATGTGATCATTTCCTTGTAGTCTACCTTGTGGCTGAGGTAGTTAAGTCTTTCACATCCATGTAAGCTCTGGTGAAAAAATCATGATATTGAATATTGATTTTTCTGAGCAGGAAGACCATCCCCAGTTTAAAGATTGGTGCAACATTATCTTCCTAACCTGGTAGGGCCTTGTGCTATACCAAACTGCTCTTTGTGATGTCTATCCCAGGTCTAACATTCATGTTAGATCTAACACAATTTTTTTAACCATTGATTCAGGGGGGAAAAACCTGAAGCAAGGGAGGTAACTCGAAATAAGTTGCTTCCCTTGAACTGTCAGGCTTGACCTATTCTTCTGACCTTCCAGATTTAGATATTTGTCAATTTTAATTTAGTCTGCCATGAGGTCAAGTAGAGAAGTGTATGAAGTGTGTCTCGCCAATCTTCCGAATGGGAAGAGATTGCTTGTTAAGAAAATCAACATTCGAATTCCTGCTATTGGGATTGGTGGGGAAATATGCAACTATTTCAGACATCACATGAACCTTCAGGAAATGGGCAGTCATAGCTCTCCACATTTTCCTTTCCTTTATTGTTTTTAGCAGTTTTTGAAACCTAACGTCCCCTCTTTGTCTTTCTAGTACTTGTTCTGCTATCCCTTTGCTCAAGCTTGTCATATAGGTTACCTGCTGCCTTCCTCAGCTTCTGCCTTTGAATCCCTCTATGATGGTGAGACGAGCTAGACAAATTCAGAAAGTACTGGCTCTGGGAAGCCTGTGATAGAGAAGTGTGGCAAATCCTGGGGAAGATTTATGTCCAAATGACAGACGTTGAAAGACTGATGATGATGAGAGTCAAGTTCTCCAAGCCTTTATCCTCCATTACCGGTCTCTTTCTGATTAACAACGGTTTCCTTTGGTTTTTTACTCTCTTTAAAACTTGATTTCTCACACGCTTTGTTTATGATATTCTCAACCTTGTGGGTAAAGACCACATCTCAGTTGCTTCAATTTTCTTTTTTTTTTTTCATTTGTGGCAATTGTTCAGCATTCAAAGCTTTATAGAAGACTAAATATTACTTTGTTACTGAAGTTGGAAATATTGTTTTTCTTTTAAACAATATAAAAAATTGAGAATGTTTGAATGTTACGTGCCCTAAACGAGTAAAAAAACAACCAATCATACCCAGATGATTTGCACAGTTTTCATCAGCAAATGTTCATAGTTTGTGTGAAGATAATGAAAGGAAAATAGAAAATACTTATGCAAATTGCCTTCCCAGTGCCTGACCTGAAAGATCAATTTGTAACATGGTAGTTCCTTACAAAATATATTTATTTACTATTTTTGACAATATTATCTATTCCTTGATAACGAAATTTCTAATTAGATCTGTGAAATTAAATTTAATCATCGGAGTGTCTGATATTCTCGTGACATGACTGACTCATTGCCACTTGAGTTTTGATATGGATACTATATTTCAAACTCCTATTTTTCCCTCCAATATACTGTGCTGTCTTGTGATCTCTCCATGTTATGTTGAGCATGATTCTCTCTTGCCTGTTGCATAGTTCTCAGTTCCATGTTTCAGCTCCCTATGTGACTATTGGAGAATGCATTGGTTGTATACCTTTTTTTTTTTTTCCTTCTCTTCTCCGAACAAGCATGATTTTCTTGCTCTCAATGGTTGAGCTTGCCCTGTCAGAAGCTTGCCTTCCTAAAGTGATTTTTTCTTCTTTTATGGTCTATTTTCTCCAGTTCTGCGTCTTTCTATTTTGATTGTTATGTCTTTGTCTTCAACATACTTGTCATACATTGTTGAGTTGATCAAGCTTGCTATGAAACTCTTTTGAGACCTAAATGCTAATCGTCGTTTCATAAGAATCCCAAGATATAGACTAAACCACTCTTCTATAACTTTGAGAAGAATCATCAATGTTCAGACAATTGAATCTCTTCATCCTATCCTCCATGTTGTCAACACAATGTTTTAGCTGATCTATTCTTTAGTCTGTGCCAGTTGAGTAAGGAAGTTGAATGATGCTACATATATTGGCTTGGCAGCTGAGTACAGAATTCGGGCTAGTGTGGATTTCAGCACGATGTGGTTTTCTTAGGTTAGTAAAGCAGGTCTTGGGGTAAAAACTGCAGTGTATAATTTGGATTCTCCTGATATCCTTGTTGACATAATTACATCTGTCTACCTAATGCTATTGAAATTGATTGAGTCGTGTGAATCCATTATTTGTCATAATTATCTGAAGAGAAAAAAGGTTTGCCTCTTTTCTCAAATTGTTTCGAAGTTTATGGATATCAGTCGCATTGGCGAACTGTATCCTGTGATCAGTAGAAATCATCACATCGAGTTTTACGGATTCTTACCCCTCGAAAACTCTGTGGGTAATCAGGTGATGATTTCCATGGATCAAAGAATGCAGTTTCTCAACACGATAGATGTCTGTTGACTTGGAGATAGGTAAACACGAGTCGCACTACCCTCACATTCATTCTAGCTCAAATATTAAGCAATGTAGCACGATGCAATTTGTTTTTTTTTATGCAAAAGGTGAAAGCCACAGCCACACATCAACACAGCAGCAAAAATGTTAAAAACATCTTTTCAGTGGGTATGGTTTCAGAAGTTCGGTTTCTTTTTGGATAGCCCTGATATATGATATACATTTGTCCATCAGATGATTTTAAAGCAGCAGATAATAACAGTTTTCGTTGTCAAATGTTACTATGTAGAAAAGATTGTAATTAATTGTCCCCAATGGGTACTGGACACCACCTGTTTTCCTTTGAACATGTTTATATCTGACTGACACTGTATCAAACAACTTCTGAAATGCTTTGTTGAATCATGAAGAGGATATTTCACGTGACGGAAAGATAAATGGTACAAAAAGAAATGTGTCAAAAAAGACAAAATCAATTCAATGTTTTTTGAAATTTCTTTTAATTTTTTATAAATTCATTTTTCTTGCGATTTTCAATTGAATCTTTTTTCTTTCCTCTTAAACTGATACCAGTTCTAAGCAACACCCATTAATGGGAGGCAGGAAGGGTCCTTTTTTTTTTTTTTTTTTTAATTTATCTATTTTCGTTTTTCTTTCAAAAAGAATCAGAGAGAGTTCATTTTGGACAACATCATTCAAATGATAAAGTTCTGACTGAGTTTTTGGATGTTGTCTCTGAAGAAAGATTTCATGTTTTTTTTTTTTTCATCTTCCTTTAGTTTTCTTACTTTTTTTTTTTTCATCAAAATGAACAGTTTTACACAATTTTCGATTTCTAAAATACCAAATGTTACGTTATTGAACCCTAAAAAATTCCCCAGAAAAAAAATTTTGTTTTTAATTTCTTAATCATATGCAAGATGTTTTTTTGCTTTTCTCCAGGGAAAAATCCAAGTACTGAATCCATGTGAAAGATGGACGATAGATTTCCTTTCAAATTAAAGTCACACAACCAAATTCATTCCTTTATATATAAATGGTTGTTTGGAAAGTAATGTCATATTTTTAGTTGGAATCAAAACCTGTTCAAATGGAATAAATGTTGAATGTTCTTGACAAGAACAAACCTCATTCAAATCAATGATAAAAGACAAGTGTAAAACTAATTATTTTATCCTGTCTTCAAAATATCAAAGCTTCCCTCTCATAAGGTTTTGTTGTGCAGTTGGTGGAATCTACAAGCCCAGACTCAATAAAATAAACTCAAATGATTAAATCATTTGGTTGGGATATTTTTACCACTTACTAACTTTTCATTCCAGATCCCTGGAAGACTTTCTTTGTACAGAATTGATCAATTCTCTACAATCAGAATCCTTTTAATCCAGAGTTCCTAATTCTTTAGTAAGGAATTATAGGATTAGTTTCTCAGTAGGCTTTTCCCATCTATATTATGATGATCTGACTTCTACATATTTGTTACCATAGCAGCAAAAACTTTGCATTGTAGTGCAATTTTCCTTTGCACAATATTATTTAAATGCTCTAATTTAATGGATAAATCAATTTCCAGTATAACTGGGTCACTGGTTTCTGAGTAATGAATTCAATTAGGTATAAATTGACAAAAAAACTAGCTATGGATGGAAGATAACATCAGATCGATCAAGTGCTAATTCAAGCAAATAATCATAATGTAAATTCTCTTGACATAAAGCTCAAAGGTTGCCAAAGGTGGCTTTCAAGTGTGTTAGTAATGATGATCATATTTTGGACATTTAAATTTAACTTTTTTTACATTGAAATATTTTTTCCCGTCTTCAACATTACTTTCTAAACAACCTTATATATATATGTTTATATATAGACATATTGTCTATTTTGGGGCCAGGAAAAAAAAATGGAAATTTTGATAAAAAAAACACCTTTTATATTTCCACTATGTGGAATAGAATTATTGAACGAATTGTGTACATTGAATTTATTGAAAAAAAGTGTTCCTAGGATTCTGATGTCGATAATTGCGGCTGTTGCGATGATGTCGGATTTTCTTCATCTTTTTCTTTGGCACCATGTTTCAATGTTCTTGTGAATTCCATATAATCAAATTTACCTCCCCTGATTGGAGCTCCATGAAACAAATCATCAACCATCTCATCCGACCATCGGTCACCCATGGTCACTAAGCACTCTCTTAGGTAATCTTCATTTATGTGACCTTTACAATGAAAAAAAAAAAAAAAAGACAAGATCAGAAAATTGATAATTGGGATACTTACTAATATTTATAAGTGTCTGATGTGAACACTTCTAGGTTGCAAAAATTGCTTTTTAAAAAAAGGTAAGATCAAAACGGCAAAAAAGTTTTCGATACGGACCTCGAAAATAAAATCTGATCACTCAACAAAAACCAAGCAATACTTGTCAGCCAATAAAAATCAGGAAACCAGAGTCCAAAAATAATTGTTTATGGAGCCTCAGTAAAGCCATAGATGATAAATTCTGTTGATCAGAATTTAAATGTCAATATGACTATGCTACTCACAACAATACATCATCTTTTATCAAACATACAACATTTTATGCTGGAACATTTTGCTCTTTGATGAAGTTTAAAATCTGTATCCAGTAAGACTATCAACAACACCTTTTTTCTATTTCACTTACCAAAACAAATATTTCCAAAAGGTGTGATAATTATTGCAACAATAACCTTCAATATATATCTTGTCATACAAACTTAACAGGCCAAACCCATTCAGGCATATTCACTCATTTTCCAAATGTATCAAGTTGTGTATAAAATGTGTATAAATTCTATTCTTTTTTCAGCTGTTAAAAAAACCCCTTGTTCTTGGTGTTTCTTTTGAAGATGGCTATAAGCAGTCATTTATCCTTTGTCACTACTCTTTTTGTTAACTGCTACTATGAGGAAAGGGAAGCTAGAGGCTAACTACAGAGCCAGGACATGCTAATCGAGTAGGCACTATACTTTTTTCATCCTCACAGAAATATCAAATTGTTGTTGATTCTATTTTGTTAGCTCTTAGCGTTGGATGTTTTATTGATCATAACTTCTGCAGAGTTCATCACGTATTTACTAGGCTTAGCTTAGTATAACACAGGATCACCTTGAGCCAAATAGGAGTAGGAAGTTCATGTTGCACTGACCTGCCTTGAAAATTGGCTTTTGAAATCTTAACTTCACCTGGGCTCAAATACTGATCTTTGGTGACAGTGAGTAGTATGCAACTATCTCAACCACCAAACAGGCCTTGTTGGTTTATGAGATATTTTCAGTGCAAACTTTGGGCTTTCTATTTGATGAAAAATTCACATTAAACAACAAATAAAGGATCCTAAGGAAAAAAACTCTAAATTTCAAACAGAACCCATTCCAGCTACAGAGGAAACCGCTCACTGTGATCTCTTTGGAATGGTCTTTTAGATTACAATAACTAACTGATAACGTTAAATAAAGAATATAAAAAAAAATTGGAACAATTCAAATTCATCTTTGTTATCAAATTCATTGTTACACAACTTATCTGTGTAAAAAATGAATATTATTAATACGAATATTTTAGTCTGATTTAAATAAAAAAAAGAATGATTTTAAATAAAGTGTTTTGGATTGTGTGATCACATTATCCATGATCATAATAAACGGCTTCTAAATCAAAATTTGAGAAGTTTTCCATTGAGAAAAACATCAACTGTCTTTCTAAATTCAGGCAAATCCTGCTTTACTTGATTTCTTCATCCTAATTTTTTCTCAAAGACAAATTAGCATTCTGCTGTTAATAGATATAAGGGGAATGTTCATACTGCACATTGATGAATCTCCATAGCATGCACGTGTACCAGAACTAATCATCTTAAAAAGCATGTTGAAGTTTTGATTGAAGGTTTCTGTTATGACTGAAATGGTAGTCTGCATGTGTAGCATAACAATTATCTTAAAATTACCTAGAAAAGAAAAAAAAATACAAGCTCAAGACTTTAGCATTAATGGTCCAATGTGACCTCAGAACCCCCCCCCCCCGAAAAAACAGATTACAATTTTAAATGGTGCACTCATGGAAATTTTCAAGGTTGTAACCCCTACAATGTGACCAAGTGCACCTACAGACACACACGTATGAAGATGAGCAAAGCTGAGTGGTCAGGTGATTTGTGGGGCTAAGGTGATTCTGCAAGAGAAACACCTTGCGGTAACTGCTGGAGCAGATAAATGCAGGGCAGATTAATCATGCGTGGTAAAGTACAATCAGGAAAAAGTAACCGGGAATCTAATAAGTTGGATCAAACAAAATACTAGTAAAAGATTATTAATAAAAATGGTTGAAAACACTTCATCTAATAAAAAATTTGATTAAATAAGATAAAATTAATATTGCTGTTACTAATACTACTAGTATAAAAACTATAACAAACATGGTGCTGAGAGAGATAGGGGAAGAATGAAGGTTAGATTTTATCATCCGTCAACTGTAGCTCAGTTGGTAAGGGTAGTTGATACAGTTGACCTGGCTTCCTTGGGGCAAAGGGGAAATTTTCCTGAGAGTTTATCCTTTATTTTATTTTATTTCACTGCCATAGACTGATGGCCTGAGTAGGTTTTATGATAAATCACAATCAAAATTAAGATGTAAATAATACCTGTCAAAAACCAAGAATGATATACAATCCCCTTTATACTAAACACAAAGTAATGGACCTACATCAAGCGTCAATTGTAAAATTGATAGATAAAAAAACAGTGTAAGATACTAAGAATAGACTTTGCAGACATTCTGTTTCTTGATAGAAGGATTGGGAAATTTTCTTCTGTTTGGGAGTATAGGCGTCTGCAGCCACTCTTTTAGGAAGGGGCAAAGAAATATATTTGGGAGCAGCGATAGGAAGATATAATCCAAATGTAGGTTGTCAGGTAATGACTAGAAAGTGCCTAAGCTGTGACTCAATAAGATTCCTACTTTCAACACATTTACCCTTAGTGAGAAGGCCTGATCCAGGGGAGAGCAAATGCCCCCCCCTCCTCCGCAGCAAACGTCTATGAGAGGTTGTTAGGGCAAATGCTGACAAATACTACAAACCTGAAAATGTATATCCAGATATTGTTTGTCAGGTAATGACTAGAAAGTGCCTAAGCTGTGACTCTATAAAATTCTTACTTTCAATCCCCCCTACCCTTGTCCTATTTGCAGCCCCCTCCCCAGCAGATGTCCTCGAGAGGTAATTTGGGCAAATACTGACAAATACTACAAACCTGAATTGTCAAAGTCGAAACACGCAAACGCGTTTTTTATGACATCTTCTGGATCCGTTCCATTTAGCTTCTCTCCAAAAAGTGTGAGGAACATTGTGAAGTTGATAGGACCTGGAGCCATGTTAATCATCACATCGGCCTCGTCTTCTGTTGGATTCTTGCCCAAGGATGTCTGGATTTCTATCAGGTCATCTCTGTCTACGTAGCCATCGTGATTCTGATCTATCATATTGAAGGCTTCCTGTAAAAGAGGAAACATATTAAATGTCATGTGTATAGAAATCAAAAAGAGTGGGGTTTTTTTTCAACATTTCTGTGGTTCTTTCAGCCAAACATCTATTTAATATTAATACACTACATGATCATTCAGGTGCCATGTTGAGTACTACCTCATGGCATTTCTCAAGGAAATGGGAGTTACTTGGTGGTGCCCATCCCCTCTCCAAATGACATGCAACTTGGTTATATGGTACTATCAGCAAAGAGTAATCTCTGACGTGACCTATCTACTTCAAGATGTATTCTCAATTGCATTTCATGTAAAATCTACTTCAAGATGAATTCTATATAATTATAAGCCTGAAAGTCAAAGCATTGGTGTGTTAGTTTGATCTCATCCAGTAACTTTAAAGTCCCTCCTTTGGAAGCTTATTTCTTTTAAAGCTCCCCCCTTCAAAGGCCTTTTTTAAATACACCTTCATTTAACAGCCTCTTCCTTTAAAATCCCCTCCCTTGTGTCAGTCAGTCAGTGTCTTATAGGAGCTAAATGCATGAAAAAGGAGCGAGATCTAGCTTCAGAAGAGCTGAATCAGTAAATCTTGTTTTAGTATGTCGGCCCGTCAGTCAGAGGGACTAGAGATGCTAGTGCATCTGATGAACATTCCAAGCTGTATTTCATATAAAATCCACTATAAGATGTGAGTGGACTTTGTATGCAGTTATGACATATTCAAGTAAAGCCACCGTTCTACTCTATTGAAAATAAGGAAGTTGCTTATTGTGCTGGTCTCACATAAAATAACAGCCACTTTTCTTCTGGAGAGAGAGAGAGAGAGAGAGAGAGAGAGAGAGAGAGAGAGAGAGATCAGAAGATCTATTTTTGACTGTCTCCTGGCAACCCAAATTCTTTCTGCTCTTTCTATCTTTGCCAAAAACTACTCTCCAACTAACATTTCACACGTTTTTTTTTTTTTCATTAAGAAAAAAAACAAACAAATCATAATGCATTCAGTTGATATGTTTTTTGGCCTTCAGATTAGATTGTTGGAATTTAGAAAAATAAAGTAACTTGTTGGGTACTCTCACTACTACTGTGATGTCACATTCTCCCACTTATTCTTCGGCGGGGTGCCAAGTCTCACCTTGAGCTTTAAGTCTTGCTTTTGAGTGAAATCATATTGTGAGAGAACCTTGTTCTGGAAGGACAGGTTGTAGTGTTTTGTAAACAGAAGTGAGAGTGAAATCCATTTCTGAGGAGTGCATCCATGAACTGTTGTTACAATTCAAGCAACCAAAAGTTCTTTGTTGCTTTGTGCAACCAGAGAGAAACAAGGATGAAACTATAAATTATAATCATCCGGTCATGATTCCAACGAATCATATAACATACTCTGCCAAAAAAACTTAATATGTCACATACCAATCACACATTTTGCTCAAAAGCTGCTGACAACCATAATAGTTCTTATTCCTAATTTGGTGGTTCTCAATAAGTGTTCTAGCACCCCTTCGGTGGGCATTGATTTGTTTCAAGGAGGTGTTAAGGTGACTAAGGACCTGAAGGGGGTATTGTGGAGATTCAATAAACATCAATGATTCTGTTTTACAAATGGTTGTAGTTTAGAAGTATTTACTTAGAAATTCATTGACTTAATTCATTGACCTACTATTAACATCTTCCTCCATAAAACTTCTAAACTCAATGTTGATGTTTTTCTTTATAAAGTTACCACGTGTCTCTAAAGATCTGTGTCAAGTACTCATACTTGAACTACAGGGGGGTGTTGAGCTGAAAAAGGTTGAGAAACACTGCCTTATTCCTGCTGCCTCCTTTCATACTTATTGGAGACTATTTTTTAGAATGAAAAAACTGAAAATACTAATAAGAAATGGGCGGATAATAGAAATGTTAGTTTGTTACATACGGGATGTTTCTATATAGTAAGATGAAAGATGATATAAACAAGTCTGGCTGCTGCAGGGTCAAACATCACACCTGGTTCTATTCTGACTGAAGATTACTGCAAATTTTGGATATATGATAAATAAATTTGTATATATATAAGACTTGTCTGTCTAGCTCAGTTGGTAAGGCAGCCACCTTCCAATACCGTGGTCATGATTCCAAATCACGGTTGGATAATGATGATTTTATATCGGTTTGTTTTAAAGTGACTTGATAAACAGTGAACAGTTTACTCCTCAAAATTTCGTGAGGATTGTTCTTGTTATGGAGGAAAACAAAGTTTCCTTATCATTGAACTTTTTATTATGGATATGATGTTCAAAATACTACAAAAGATGATAATCTGTCAGAGGAATTTCTGGTGGCTATGGAGGACGCCACAATACTCAGTATTCAAATACTCTGAGCTTAGACACAGTCAGCTGAGGATTGTTAAGTCTGGAAATGTCATGGTGTATTTCATTCAATTCATGTTGGACCAATTTCTTCCACTTGATTTTTCCTATTGCCTTGAAATGATGTGATACAGCAATTGTTAAAGTCTTAAAATCTCTTGGATTTGCTTGAATCATTGTTTGTGGGTTGTTAGCCATTGCTAATGATAATTCTTCACCATTAAGAGAAGCTTCCTTGATTTTTATTATTGATATCCATATTTCTAGACCTAAACATGTTGAACCAATGCTGAACAGATTGCACTATGCTTTGTTGATGTTATCAGTAGCATGATCAGCATTATGTTGTAATTTGAAATCCTAATTGAATTTAATCTAACTTCTTGGATAGACATCATTGCTTCAAGGGCTTGAAAACCTTGAATAACAGCAAATTTTATCTTGATTTACATTGAATCTGCAAAAATAGTGCGACAATGTTGGTCAATCTTACAGATAACATTTCATATGCAGCAACCTAATACTTATCCTTCAGACATCAGATAACTTGATACTATTTTTTAACTCTATTTTTTATTTATTCTGTTTTTTTAGCATTCAACTAGAAAAAGAAGAGAAAATCTACTGACAGAACATGTAATGATTTTTTATAGTTGTAAAATGGGTAAATAGGTCAATAGGTTTCCTTCCATATAGTAAATACAGCAGCTTTGATGGCTGTGATTAGTGGGAGGAAAAACTGAGATGACCAGTTATTGTTCTAGGTTCTCTCGATTTTATCACTTACCTTAAATTCTTGTATCTGAGCCTGGTTGAACATAGCGAACACATTGGATGTGTAACGCTGTGTTCGGTTACGTTTTCCCTTTCGGCTTTTCTTGGTAGACATCTTGGAAGAGATCTAGGAGAACAAAAGAAGAAAACAAAAATTGTTATATGTGATATTGAAGTATCGTAGACAATTTTAATCATGAGCATCAAACAAACATTAGCATTAAATACAGTATTCAGCAATAAATTAAATAAAAAAAAGCACAGGGAAATTTTGCATGCACCTAATGGCCTCAGTGTTAGAGTTACTTCCCTTTCTTGAGCAACATAGACTGGCAGAAGAAAAAGCCTGCTTACTTTTGTAGTTGTATTAATGGGTGTTATCTTTCTTCATAGCCAAGTATCAAATTACCGTTACTACAAGTGTGTAAACTGCTTGTACCTATTATCACTATTCTGAACTGAGCCAGAAAGAAAATTTTGGTATTTGTCTAATCCTTCTTGTCATAATATTCATTTACTGTCGTCCCTCCAATTTTGTGGACTTGAAATTAGTGGACTTGATTATTTGCAGTTTTTTCATCAATAAAGGAAAGCTACTTTTACAAACTTCTGAGAAAAAAAAAATCTTGCTTTTGCTGGAGAGAAAAAAGTCCAAATAATTGTTTAAAATAAAGAATAAGAAATTTTCAATAATAATAATAATGTAGAATCAGGATGTTTTAATTCAGTGTTCCTGTTTTATTCTAATTCAAAAATGGATGTTGACAGCTAAATGGTGGTTGGAAGCATAAATAAATATTAACTTGAAAATAAATTTAAACTTCAATCGGAGAAAGCATGACAGTAATAGAAATTTGAAAAACTTGATAAGGGCTGTATCTCAATCATGTCTGGAATGACTCTTTTAATAAGTGAAAAATTGAACAAAAAACAAGTATTTGTTAATAGAAATGGAATGTTGTGAATCATGAATTGATATTTTATGTTGATCTAGAAAATAGTTTTCATATAATCTCTACTTATTTATACTAGATGAATGTAAAAGGCACTTGAATATAACGCATGATAAAAAAGTTATATTTATTGAGCTTTATGATTGATGTATTTTACATTTATACAAATTTAAGATGCACTTGAATATTGTAACACTTGAAAATATTTTTAGCTAATTTTACTTCTTAACAATGGTATAAAGATTCCAAAGTTAGAATTGAGTTTAATACAATTTTGACTTCTTTTTGGTGTTGAATTTATGGTAAATGAGTCACGTATATGGAATCTGCATAGGTTCCTAACTTTTGTTATTTACTTCTCCCTTCTTTTTTTCCAATCCACTAAATCAATAATTAAATGATCATCATTACATTAGTCAGTTTGTGTGATTGTTTGAAAGACTTTCCTTCATTTTGCACGGATAAAGGCATGAAAAGGCTTGAAACCACTTCTCTCTGCATTTTATCCCATCACCAGATATTTAGACGGAATGCCTTGTTACTAGCATGCCATGATCGGAGATGAATCTTCTCTTTTTTTCTGGTGAATTCCTCGTTGATTATTTGGTTGCATTACAGTTTCAGTCGTAAGTAGGTTGTATGCAATGGAGTTGTTAGCCTCATACCCAAGATCAACTGTCTTACTATAAGCCCTGCCCTGCTATTCACCCCATAACTGGCATGGGGAAATGGATTCATGCCTTTCCCAGGGGCATTAGTTGTACGTGAACGAAAGCAGCCTTAGTTTGCCAATTCCATTTTCTATGTTAGTTACTGTTACACCATTCTATATCTCCAATGACGGTTTTAGACAAGTTATTTTTATCATTCCTATTGTATGTTGTTTCAATTTAATTTAATCCTCAATATTTACTTTTCAGTAAATCTATCTCCCTGTTTGACGGTGCGGGTTTAAGTGATTTTTTCCTTTGCATTTGATGGATGCTCTGGATTCTCACTGATGAGAAGAACAGATTGCCAATGTACTGGCACCCACGCATTCTGGGAGAGCCAGGAAGATAAGCAAAATACCCAGCTGGTGGTAGGAGTCATGGTGGAGTGCTGGATGGTTGGGTCATAACAACTCACAGAGAACATTCATGTGGGTAGATTCAGCTGTTTGTCTTAATCTTTTTCTCCTTCAGAGGAAACCATTTTGGCTGACATGGAACAATAAAGACATAAAGAGGAAGACATTGTGTCCATTGTCCAATATCTTTACAGAACAAAAAGAATTGAAGTTTCATCAAGGCTGTGTGATCAGTTGTTAGTATCTTCAAAATGAAGGATACTTTCACCTTATATATCACTCTCTTAGAAACGAACCACTAGACTAGCCCACTATCTATCTGACAATATTCATTCCCAAATTATTTGGATAAGTATTGGGTCTGCGGCATCCATGATAAAGAGATTTGCTGAATATGAGAGATGGTCTATGTCCTATGACGGATGATAAAAGACTAATAATGGTGATAATGTTTCGAAATTCGTTGATGAGTCATTTTTCATTTTTCATTTGTTCTTGGCATTTTTTTTGCATTTTTTTTGCATTTTTTTAACAACATTTTTGGCCATGTATTCTCCAGCCTTTCTTAGATTTCTTTGACTTTTTAAAAAACTTGATTGACTGTAAGAGGAAAGAGCTGTTTGCACTCGTTTGAAATTGGTTTTACTACTGAGATTAACTTTTGATTAACCCTCCCCCCTCCAGAAAATATATATTGTTCTATTCCTCGAATGCTGAGCTTTATTGAAAAGATCTGGTTTAATCACATACTTTCTAATGTGTTTCTTTACATACAAAAGTTATTTTTATCTTTATATCGTATCTGTTTTTTTGTTGACAGTTTGGTTCAAATATTTTTCTCCGTTTCCAATGCAGTGGTGCATAGTAAATTCTTGCAAGTTTTTTGATTGAATGATGGGAAATTTGCCAAAGAAGATGGTACTGTGTGTCACAGGAAGACAAAATCTCCACCCATAAATTCCTGACAGAGAGCAATGAATTAGGTTGGCCTCTGACCCTCGATTGTATGAAAGCCAAGAATGAGGAAATACCATCCCTAACTATTTGTGTGTGTATGTGTGTGTGTGATATATATATATATATATATATATATATATATATATATATATATATATATATATATATATATATATATATATATACAAGTTTCCCCTGCTACCGGATGGTGAGTTTGAGTCTCATCAGGAGCTTATCTTTTATTTCCCATCTATAGACTGATGACTTGATTGGTTATGATAGAAAAAACAACTAAACTAGGATGAAAGAAATACTAATCAGAAATTAAAAGTGGTTGACAGTAATTTATCTGATGAGAAATAAATCAAGATAGTATTGCTGCTACCAATACTTATGTTCCTAATAAAAAAATGAATCGAAACTGGGAAATTCTTCTTCATGTTGTATCACAGGAAGAGTTGTTTACTTTTAAAAAGATTATTGGCAGGTGCCGGTTATAGCTCAGGTAGCAATGGCAGCAGGTATGGAGAGGTGGGTAAGACGGGCAATACCTGAGATATTCCAGAAGGGAATATTTACTTGGCATTCTGTTGATATATCCATAAACAGGAGTGTCTAAGATGGTTGGAGGTTCTTCTCTATTTTCATGAGTAACTAGCAGGGCAAACTGGTACTGTCAGGGACAAGATGGTTCCTGTTACCATTCACACCAAATTAAATTTTGTTTACAATTAACCTTTCCGCTCTAAGCAACCAAATAGTTGATTATGCGTACCAGTAGAGATGCTGTGCACTGTAATATGTTCAGGCTTTTTGGAGTTTTATTGAAGAAATCACACAAGTTTTATCAGAGGATCAGCACTTACTGGCACATGACAATAGTGAATGCTTGTTGGTGTTTATTCCTGGTGACTCTTTGTGGAGCATAGGGCCACAACCACTCTGCTGTGGTTTAAGTAGTAAGTAGATTTGATGGGATAGAGTGGCTAGCTCTATGCCCAACACTCCTCCATTACACAGACTTGAGAGCAGCTATGGTCACTGTCAAGCTATGGTCACTGTCTAACTTTCACTTGAATAGACTACTTTACCAAGTTGAAGGCCAACAACTGCCTTACTATCTCTCCATAGCTTCGGGTCAGTCAAATTTGGCAAAAGATTCAAATCTAAATTCTGAATTCAAATTCATATTTTGTGAAACTTCTGAGGAAAACAGAAGAGGAAAAAATTTTCAATCTTATTTAGTCAAAATGTTTGAGAAATGGTTGAATTTTATCAATTAGTACAAAAAAAGAGAGCATAGAAGTGAAAGACATAAGTTGTGACTGAGATCGGTTAATCTATGAAATGGGAGAACTTATTTTCTTTGAGTTGGCAAGATTTTATAAATCAAGTGTTTATCAATAGCAATCAATGTGAAAAGGAAGGAAGATAGTCATAAAAATATATGTGATCATCATTCATACATATATATAAATATATATATATATATATATATATATATATATTATTAAGAAATGGATATATGGTCCGACAGAAGTGATTATAAATTGATGTAGCTATCCTATTGGTCGGAGGTTCAATTCAATTTTTCTTCAATTGTTTATTTTATTTATGTTGTCTAGGCCAAATGATACATTCACTGCGTAACAACGGGAGATCATTTCATATATAGTTTCAATATGATATAAAGTAATTTATAATCATACATACATACATATATATATATATATATATATATATATATATATATATATATAAAGTGAGAGATGTCACAATATGTGTGCGTGTCTGTTTGTCATGTTATAAAGACATCTAAACATAAACAGAGATAAACCAAATTTGGCATGCATACTCAATGGACATGGGAAAAGGTTTTAAAGTAAACATCTTTGAAAGAAAAATTGTAAGGATTTTAGATGTGGGTTTTATTTACAATATAACTCTAATGTTAAAGTGGAACCTTACTTTCTGTTGAATATACAAAGACATGGACATTCTTTCATGTTTTATCTTTATCCATGACTTTTCAAGGGGTTGAACATGAAGGGAAGCGTTTCTTCTGTATAAGGATTTAAAAGTTAAGGGAAATTTTTCTCCTCTTCTTCTGGGAACAAAAGCAAAAGAAGACTTTTTCTCTTCAAGTGTCAAAAGTGGAGGGAAAATTTTTCACAATTAAGGGGTCAAAGTGAGAGGAGAGTTTTTCTTCTCTTTAAAAGGGTAGTAGTAAAGGGAGACTTTTCCTCGTCTTAAGGGGTCAAAAATGATGGGAGACTTTTCCTTCGCTTTTAAGGCTTCAAAAGTGAGGTGAACTCTTTTTTCTCATTTAAGAATTAAATTATTTACTTGGTTTAGTTGGTACCACAGCCATATATATTATAAACTATGTATCAAGAAATGGACATATTTAGTCAGACAAAATGAATTATAAATTGCGTTATATTACATAGAAACTTATTTGAAATGATCTGTTGTTACAAGGTTGATACATCACTCAATTTAGTCAATGTAAATAGAATAAACAATTGAAAAAAATGGGGATTTCTATATTATATGACACAATTTATAATTCATATATATATATATATTCATATATATATACATCTCTTCCAACGTTGAAAGAGATGTACAGATTGAGAATAAATGAGATGAGAATTTGGGTTGAAAGCAGTTATTTGGCCTTTGCATTACCAGTGGGCTGTTTAACTCAATGGTAAGAGTATTACTACATTGAAGTGGCTATCTTATCAGGCGCACGTTCAATACCTGTAGCAGCTTCATCTTCTTTACTTGTAAATTCTATTTATGTTGTCTAAATTGAGTGATATATTAACTGTGTAGAATCATTTCAACTAAGTTTCTATATGATATAACGCAACTTATAATTCATAATGAACTATATGATCTTTTTCTGTTTCTCTCTACTTAATAGTGGACTCTTCCACTCAATAGAACAGTTGTGAATTGTAATCAGCGAGAATAGGCTGAGGCTACTCATGTTAAGCACTGAATACCCTCCCCTTGGAAAATACATCTGTATACATACAATTGTTTGAAGAGAGTGGGCATTTGAACAACACATAGCTGCCTTACTGACCAGGCAGAAGCATCAAAAAATAAATAGCTGTTACACCTACTGTCAACCTTAACAAGGGGGCAGTCATTGCATAGAAAACTTGAATTTTTTAAAAGATATTTTCATTTTTAATGTCAGCTAATAAGTCTACTCAAGTCTTTCTTTAGATTTTTAGAAACCTGAAAAAAAGAAGAGGTTGTCCGAAATCAAAGGTACAAGCCAGGGACCAATATTGTGCACTGTCAGCATGGAGGTAAAAAAAAAAATGGAAACATAATGTTTGATCATAAGGTAACTGAACATAGCCTTCATTGGTTGAGAAAGAGAAGTCGCAATCACACAGACACACCCATGTGGAAGCAGGGGGAGGGGAGAAAGCCTGATCTAGAGTGAGGGGCAGGCAATGATCTGTTTGCAACCCCCCCCTAAGCCAGCGAACACTCATGCGTGGAAGCCCCATAAATGGCATGCATGTTTACTATTGTTTGTAGCCATGGACAAAGGACCTGAGAAGCTATTCACACTATTTTGTAGAGTCAATTAACTTTTCTTTTACCAGGTTACCTCACTCAGAGGTCTCTTTCCTCTTCTTCTGACTTAGGCTTCACCCACTAATGTGTTGAGTGAGGACAATGTTTGAAGCAATATCTAGTCGTACTTTGCAGTGGATTTTTTGGACAAAGTAAGTAGGTGGAGTAAAATTATACAAAACAGTTTTTTTTTTGGATGAGATACTGTTGAAGTACCTTGACACACAACAATTTCTTTTTTTTTTCTTTATATGTGAAAGTGTGTGCGGACAAGTTCAGTAGTATGGCCCCTCGAAAGAAGTGCAGTCCCTCCTACAGAACTAGCAGTATTGTTTTATTTTCCCCTCTTATGCTCCAACATTGCTAACATTCCTGTTGTACCACATGAATGTTCGAGTTAGGGTCAGGTAATTTGGGATCACAGACATAAGAGTATAATATGAAAAAAATGAAGCTCTATTGGAGGGACCACACTTCTTTTAAGAGGCAGAACTATTCAACTTGTATCTGTGTTTTCTGTCTCTTAATGTCATGATATATTGCCAATTTGACAATAGCACTCAATCGCACTGGATGCCAAAAAAGACTTATTTATGGCTCAATCCCTAATCAACTATGATGTCAAGATAAATCCAAGAAACAACGGCTTAACTGGACGTGCCACTACTGTCATCTTTAGACTTTGTGATGCATGGATATTTCTGATATTTGTAGCAAGTATTATTTATCAGTTGGACAAGGCCAATAATTGGCCCAAAGATATACTTCTTGAGCAGGATCTGTTTATTTCAATTTTACACACTTCCAATCCATCAGACATTTGAACTACCCAGAAATTTATTGGGTTTCAGAAAAACTAATTTTTTAAAGCTTTCATTAGGGGGTTATGTTTACCATGTAACTATAATGCTGAACTAGGGTCTTACTTTCCGCCATTGTTACGGAAGTAGGGTTTATATGCATTAAGGTTAGGTTAAAGATTAGGGTTATGGTTGGGTAATTCGAGACCACAGTCATAGGAGTATGAGATACAAAAAAAAAAAAAAAATAGCTGTACTTCTAGCTCTGTAGGAAGGACTGTACTTCTTTCTAGGGACCACACTACTTAACCTTTGCCTAATAGGCAACTACCTCAACCACTAGATATTGCAGTTGTTTTGTATTAAAAAATAGCAGGTATATGTAATCTCAACTGCTTTGTATACAAGCCAAAAATGACGATATATTTCACTGACAGCTCAAACTAAGTGAACCAACACCTTTGTTGATAATAAACATAGTATCCATTTCAACTTCTACTGAGGTCAGGTCAAATCCTAAATTACTCACACAAAAAAATGATCAACAACCTTTTAATGAAATTGATTCAATAATCCAGTTTTATAGCTACAGAGTTTTTGAAAAAATTCATCTAGAAGTTATGATTATATTGTAGAAAAAAAATAAAACGAACAAGGACTATCATTCGCTATGGATGTTTGGGGTCTTTGTGTTATTTTCTTAATTGGATAACTTCATTATTCCTTTGTAGATTCAAACTTCTCGAATCTTGACCAATTTTGCTGAAATTTTGCTATGATGTTGACAAAACCCTGGGAATTGAGAAATGGTGAGTTACGGTCGACCCGATTGTTTGTTTACATCTTATATGTAAATAACCATGTGTCAATACGCAAAAAAAAAAAAAAAAAAAAAATATTGAACTTGGGAACTGCTGAGCAAGTGCTCTAATAATGATTGGCACAGCTGTCACCTTCATATTCCACTGTCTATTCACTTTTCTGGGGAGGTTTTGAAATTTCCGATTTTTACAATTTCTCTCTGTGATCTACTGTAACAATACACGATCCGGTAAGTCTTCTTTCCTTTGTTCATGATGACTATATCTGGTCTCTTCCAACTTCCATCATCATCATCATCATCATCATCATAAGTTTTTCCCACTGTCCTTACATATCACAGCGTTGATAATGATGGGTACAACTGTCACCTTAATGTTCCAAAGATTTTCCAGTTCTCTGATATTTATCCAGCTTTTCACTCACTTTCAAATTTACTCTGTGTCTGGCAGAACACCATAACCGCTTTTTGTTCGCAATAAATACATTTATACTAATGTATATTTGTATAATTCATCCATAAGTAAATAATCTTGTCGTTTTTTTTGACTGATACTACGATAGTAAACAAATGAAATGTATGAATTAATAAAAATAAGAAACGAATTGTAATTTGTCACAAGATTTGCGGTGCCAAAAATACGGCAATTAAAAGAGTGTGAAAATAAATACATCTTATTGTATGGATGATTTGTTTTGAAGAATCGCCAGTTAGAAATAGAAAAGCAAAAGCAAAACAAAAAACAAAACGAATACCCCCTTCCTTGAGAAAGACTTGCTTGCTTGAGTATTGCTGTACAGTGCATGCTAAGGGGCCTAATCTTAAGGCCATGAGTAATATCCAGAGGCATTCTTACTTTCATTATAGAGCCACAACAAATCAGATTTTTTAAAATTGTCCTATATGAGGTGAAATTAAGGTTGGGTTAGAATTATCTTTTGTCCAGTTTTCAATCACAGTGCTTGCTCTTTAGAGAGATATAAGGTTATGTTTCTCAATATGTGTGGAGCACAATGAATCGGTACATAAAATTTGTGCTTGGTTTCAGTCTAGGATATATTTGTATCATTCAATCTTATGTTGATTCACTGTTCCGTGAAGATGATTCACTGTGTACCATGGCTGGGGTACAGTGGGTCAGAAATGATAAAATAAACAAGTGTCAACAATGTACTAACTTATTTATTATTTTCTAGTCTTCGTGTATCCTATTTCATAGCCAAATCAGTTGATTTTTCTTTTTCTACCCCAAATATTGATTAAATTATCTTCTACCTACAGTTAATTCATTCTGATCCACTGTCTGCGGTTCTCCCAACAATTAGAAACTCCAACCCAAACGTTGGAAATCATATTTCCCGCAAACCAACGCGCATGCGTATTTCGCATGAGGTCTTATTAATGGCGACTCTTTGTATGACCTTTTCTCAATTTTGCTTCATCTTGAGATTAAAATGATAGAATTTAAAAAAAGAATTTGCCTGTGGGTCCCATGAAACAGCTCTTTGGTTTGGTTACAGAGACAATAAACGCTATTTTTTTTACAGATTTTTTTCTTCAACAAATCTAAAAAAAATTGTGGAGGAAGGTAAATCAAGGGGATTATCAAGATGGGTATGAATTGAAGAGTGCAGCCCTTAAAAAGAAGTTCGGTCCTTCCAATAGAATTAGTTGTATTGCTTTATTTTCGCATTTACAACAACATCGCCGATATTCCGGTTGTTTTTTTCGTTCCACATTAGGTTTAGGGTTAGAGGTAATGTTAGGTAAATCGGGGCCACAGTCTCTGGGGTATAACATGCGAAAATGAAGCAACGCTACAAAATCGGTAGGAGGAACTGCATTTCTTTTTAGGGAGTACACTGCTCAACTTAATAAAAGTTGAGAGATGTGATGATGGTTATCCTAGAAAAAAGAATCTTTCTCTTTTTCTTTTTTCATGTCATTCCACATCTAAGAATTTAAGATAATCATCACAACAAAGAGAGTTTGCTGAGAAAATAGTTTTTTTTAACATTTCTCTCATTGCGAAAATTGAAATACTCAGCACATTCGGTTTCCATTTGAACGGATGATGAATGAAAAAATGAACAAATAAATGAAACAAAATCTCGAATCTCTAGTTTCACAATTGACATTTTGCAGAAAGCAAAGCAAAGAGAGCATATTTGGTTATAACCACCTTGTCGTAAAACGTTCTGTTGTTGGCTAGCAGAAAAAAAAACCCACCGTTTTCGATATTTTTTCCGAATGGTTTTCTATTTTTATGAAAAATTGTCGTTGTGTTTTTAAAGGTTTTATGTTCTGTTTTATTTGAGTGTTGAAAGCATTTCAAGTTGATTTAAGGATTAGGATTTGTAATATGAAACCTGGTAAAGAATAGGTGAAGATTTGAATAAAGAAGCTGGAAAAAAACATGAAGGAAAAGTCGCTCATGTGAAGAGGTAAGAATGAAAAGAAAGAGAAGAGATTACAGATGGGTTGTTGGATGTGTAGCAGTTTTCAGATTCAATATTCTTTACTTATCGTGTATTGAAGAAAGAAAGAGCACCGCAAACAAGGTGCGAATTGGGTTCTCACAAATAAAATATGTGTGTGTGTGTGTGTGTGTGTGTGTGTGTGTGTGTGTGTGTGTGTGTCGGGGAACCTTGATTAAATCATAGCGAAAAGGAAGTTCTTTAGAAAACAATCAGTAGAGAAGGAAATTTGCTGTTACATCACAAAAGAGCTTTAAAAAAAAGGAATAAGGAAGCTAATTTTGTAATTGAGAGTAAGGAGGAAGTGAGATTCAAAAGCTGAAAAGAATGGAGGGTTTCTGCAATAATTAAGAAACAAAGGGAGAGTCCTCAACTAAATAGTACCATTCATTTTTTTTTCAAATAGTAGTTTTTACGTAAGGAAAAGAAAGAGAACCTTCTAAAATGATGCACGAAGATTGTTAGTAGCGTTTAACGGCCTGAACAAATACAATAAAAAATTCTCGTTTTGTGGGTGACTCACGCTTTCTTTAGGGAGAGACGGCAAGAAATACCGTTTCCTTACCCGTCGTAATTGTGGTCTCTTATAGAGGCAACGTTTTCGCCTGCCGCTTTTTTTGTTATCGACATTAATCGACAAAATCACTACCAGTACATAATAACAAAGCTAAGTGAATATTGCATTCATTTTTATTCTTCAAAAGTAAAAAAAAACAAACAAACAAGAAAAGGAGGTTTTTCGTGTTGAATTAAAAACCAAAAAACGGCCAAGTATCAAACCGGTATTTCTTCATCTTTCAGAGACATCAGAAAATTTCTTCAATAAAAATGCTTTGAATTGATCGACAACAGAGTGTTTTGATAAAAGCAGATACTTCCTTATTATTTTATTTTATAATAAGTATTTAGCATATATTAGGGAGGATAAAAATTGCTAAAATTGCTAAAATTGCTCTCCCATATAGCAGTTGTATTAATCGTGCGTCTCCGTCTCTCCCTCTCTCTGTCTCTCCCTCTCTCTGTCTCTCTCTCTCGTGTGAAAAATAAATTAATGTGCGTCCAATTCGCAAGCGTGTTCCTATTGATATACCTTCTTGACGTTTTAAATCAAAATCAATTATACAATTTAATCGGGATGATTTTTGTCATATCTCATAAATGTGAATACATCTTGGTTTTGTCAGCTTTAATAATCTTTTCGGGAGCTAATATAAAATAGACATCTGCACAGAGACGAATTTTAATAATCAGAGCAGGAACTCACCCTTATTTATGAGTGTAAGTGAGAATCAGAAAATGATAAACAACGCCAAGCAGCGAATATATCTGATCTCAACGGTCGTAAAACGTTCTGAAGACAAGCAGAAAAATAACCGAGTACATTGCAACGTAGTGATTTTGATTTGCAAGTTTATTATTGAGAATTTTTATGATTTTTATAAGAATATTAATTATGCTTTTAAAAGTTTCAAGTTTTCTGCTGTGTAGTTGGAAAAAAAAAAAGACTCATCTCAGTTCGTGTTCTTAACAAACCAACCTTTTCCGACAGTTGAAGATATACAACCCTATTTATTTCGTAAGCCTATCGCGCAAAATTGATGAGATGAAGCAAACGTAAATTACTGAATGAAAAAGAGGCTAAGAAGAAATGTAAAGACCCACCCCAAATACCAGTTTGATTGCGCTCATCAGTAACTGAGAAGTACATTTTACTCCTAAGTGATAGTGTGATACTTGTAAAAGATCCGACAACCCCGCGGTGCTCACACCTATGTAACATGATACGTTAGGTACATAGTTGCACATGGCGTGTACACTCTCACGCCCAAATATATTGATAAGCTTTGTTGTGGATTCAAATCAAAGTTTTTAAAATAGACTTCTTAGCGAAGGAGAGAAAGCCGGTAAAAAGAGAAGAGCGTAGATTAGTAGCAACGCACCTGTCAGTCTACACACAACACGTCAGGGGTGGATCCAGGATTTTGAGATTTATTTTTAATAAAAATAAAAACTAAAAATTATTGGAGAATGAATCAATTGACAAATAATTCATTTGAACATGGTTTTGATAAAAGAAATCAAGTGCGAGACACAAAACTCTACCAAAATACGACTTGAAATGTTGGCAAGACCGTACGTACTTAAGCACTTTAGATGCAAAGAGCCCCTAGATTTTAGCCCCCCTCGAACTATATGTCTTGAAGAATTTTTTCAGAGGTTTTTCGGTGTTTCAATTTACTTAAGGGTTTATGTCAGTGATTGATTATTGATCAAAAAAGGACTATACGTTAAATCGAATAATTCATAATTGAATGAATATTTCATTTTTGTTTTGATTTGGTTAAAAAAATTGCTGAGTACAAAAATAAAAAAAGGCCCCCAAGAAATGTCGTGCACTGGGCCCATCAGTGTTATATTCCACCCTGTATATAGAAGAAAAGAGATGTGAAAGAAAAAGAAAGAATAACGCAGTTGGAGTTGACCTACGTAACGTGCAGCACCGCTTTCTGTAAGGTTATATCAGTTTAAAGGCTCTACAAAGGGCTGATCAATAGAGTGACGAAACGATTGAATGATCGCTTATCTTTCACAATCATAGCATTAATAGGACAAAGAGAAATAGAATTAATCGCTGTTTGAATGTATACTTGGGAATTATATGTTTAATGACCAAATTAAACATTAGCATAAAGAAAGGAAAAGTAACTCTCCATTTAAGACAAGACATAGCTTCTTAATTCTCAGCGTATATCTTCACCGCAACTGCATTAACCAGGACAAAGGAAAGACGGAGAGGCCAGCGAACAAATGATGCTGCTGTTGATGATGATGATAAAAAAGGATAATAGTCTAATAATAATAATAATAGGTACATAATAATGATAATAATAATAGACACAACGGCCGTGCAAAAAGTGCGGCTGCACAGGGCCCCAAATTTTTAGGGATCCACCCCAAATTATGTCGTAAAAATATTTCAATATTTTGTGCGGTTAAAAAGGTAAAATGTCTCAACTAAACTTGTCTGCTGTTACGTGGAGATAGTTCATCGATCAATAAACGACTTCACGTTAAATTAAACATCATAATTTCACGAACATTTCATTTTTGTTTTGATTTGTTTGAAAATAATAGCCAAGTAGAAAAAAAGAAGAACCCCAAGAAATGTTCTGAACTGAACCCCCACACCAATGTTAAATTCGACCCTGTGTACATTAGAAAAGACTAAACACACAACAGTTACCAATAAAAGCCAATAAAATAAACCAAAATAAATTCCTACCTGGAAGACGATCGAAAATAAAGGGTGCAATACGGGTAAGAGAAGGCAATGATATGACCGAGGTTCGGTATCTAACTGTGGTGAGATGGTCTGCTAGTGAGAGTGTCTCCGTTCGTGTCTCGTATTCTTTGGGAGATACAAAACCATGCGTTGTAACTCGATAGCTCCCCTTCTTCTTATCATCAGCCAGGGAGGTTGATGCTTAAAGCTTCCGAGGAAATTGATGATAGTGGTAATGATGATGATGGTGATGATGTTGCCACTATTAAGATTGCTACTACGACAGCGTCGAGCACACCTTGTTCTTCATCTTCTTCTACAGAATCACGAACATCGCAGTGCGTGCGAGAAATTGAGGCAAGCAGGCAGGTAGACAAAAAGCGGACGGCGAAAATATAGATGGGCGATGATGATGATGATGATGATGATGATGATGATGATGATGATGACGATGGTGATATTATTATTATTATTATTATTATTATTATTATTATTATTATTATTATTATTTATGACAGCATCAACAACAATAATAATGATGACGACAACAACAACAACAGCAACAACAACAACAATAATAATAATAATAATGATAATAGTGATGATAATAATAATACAAAAAATAACAACAATCACAACAGCGATGATGATGATGAAGAAACAACTATAATGATAACTATAATGATCACTTGCTAAATCTGTAGAAATTCCGCGGGTGTTGACAGCTAAGATATCATAATTACTCTTGTATTTATATTTCTGCAATTTAAGAGTAAAATTTTTTTAATTCATTACTCATGGGATGTATCTACATTGACTAAAATAGCATGTAATATGAAATGGAAATAATATATATGTTATGATTGTTTTTTTTTAAATTACTTTTGCCATCTGTCTATACTCCTGTGGTCTACTACTACTATTTTTAATCTTTGAGCTTCAGACTTGTGAGGGAGGAATAATGAATAACATAATAGTGAAGCTTGAGTCTCTTTTACTCTATTCAGGTATAAACACCAGTTCCAATTCTTACCATTGTTCATTATATTGCAAAGGTGGGGGTTCGGGAGGGAGAAAGTAAAAGGTGAGAGATATGAAGAGAATGAATAATAATCAGAATTCGTAACAGTCGTACATACAAACAAGCAGAATAATGAAAACGCATATAATAGTTATCAATGTTTCCTCTATTTTTCTATTTATTTGTTTTTCTTTTGTCACGCTGATGGAAACCGAAGTATAAAATTAAGTGGATTTGAACTCTGAAGCGACCCTAAAAAGTAAAGGTGTGTTGATCTATTGATTGATTATAGTAATGGAAGATGAAAAAATAAAAATGAATCTTATTCATGGTGATGGAAATTACAAAACTTCGTTCAATATGAGACAGACAGACAACGTTACCTTCAGTCTTACTCTTAATAGAAAGTCATCACCAATAGAATCACGAAAAAAGCTAGATAAAAACCAACCAGACTGGCTTCAGAAGAAGTTACTCGACCATCAACCATCTCTATTCGGTGAATCAACCAAAAGCGAAAGTAACAGAAAACAAAATGCCACTGGCTATAGCATTTGTTGACTTCAATCGTATGGCCTGCATAAAATAAGATGACGAGACGAACTAGACAAATTCAGAAAGTATTGGCTCCGCGACGCCCATGAGAAGCCTGGCAAATCATAGGGAAGATCTATGTCCAACACTAAAGGTCTGCTGCTGCTACTTCTGCTGCTGACGAAACTCAGGTTATATCTGTCTGGCACGAGGTAATAAGTGTCGGACACTCGGTGAGAACCGGACTCATTGCAGCAGTAATGGTTGGCAAGATTAGCTTGCTAACTATTGGTCCATGACGAGGCATCCTATCTTTACCCCTTGTATGATCACATTTCTGCATAGCACCCACTCACACGCATCAATATAATGTGTATGTATGTTTTATGTGTTTGTGTGTGTGTGTGTGTGTGTGTGTTGCAATTGAATGTGTATATCTATGCTGTAACCAAAGTATACTGTCGGATGCTGAGTTGGGTTTCCCCGTTTGGAAACAGAATTGTCCGTCTCTTGAACTGGTTGCCAATGAAGTCTGAAGAGCCCTGTCTGCTATTTACCCATAGCTGGGATTAGTAGAGACGGACTTATACTTATGAAATGAACACAAAGTGTCACAGCTAGAGTTTGAACCCGATTCGCCGATTCCATTCCCTTTGCTGTTTATCGTTCAGCCACCCGTATCCTATTGATTTCTTTTTGTTTTAATCATTTTTTTCCATTTTTGTCGACCCAGTGACAGTCAACTGTTGGTGAGAACAAGAAATGTCACAACACATTCACAAAGTCGTTTATTATGAGTTTAGCTCGATTCAGGACCGAAGGACGATTGCTGAGGTTGTATTGCACCAATATTTCAAGTACAAAGGACCTGTTTGCCTTGAAAATCAGCATTCGAAATTCTGGCTTTACTTTGTCTCGAAGACAACCACTGGGGCTTGTGGGTAATCAAACACGTAATTTCCTCAGCCTTAGGCCAGAACCTGTGGATATCTAAAACGCTTAGCTTAGTCTGACATAAGGCCACTTGTGTGGAGCACTTTATACAATTGTTATGATCACTGATACAAGCTTTTAAATTATTGCTTCGCGGTGAGTCACTCATGCCCAACTTAGATTGGCGTAAGGTCACCAGTTGAAATACCAAATGGAGACCAAAGTCACTGAGATGAACACATATGAGGTTTGTCTGGAAAATATGCAGTCATTTAGAATATCTCTGGAACTTTGATGTAATTTGGCAACCAATCAGAGAGAACTCTACTGAGCATGTGTGAACAGAGACTCCCGTTGGTATTACTCATTCGGCTGTGTGACGCCATTGAGTGAGCTTGCGTACTGAGTGACCATAGCATTTACAATGGCAGAGCTTTTTGGCAAAACATCACATCATCCAAGTATCAGCTCCCTCAACCGCCAAAGTTCGGATTTGGCTTCCTGCAACTTCTGTCTTTCTCCTTCCAGATCCAGATCGGACAAGATTAAAGAGAACACGACGAGGAAGATGATGGCGATCCCAAAAGTGGACTTTTTGGGGTAATAGATAAGTGTGCGATGTCCCTAATGGGAGGAACCATTGCCTCAGGTAGATAATTTTTCCATTGATATTAAATGGTTGGATACTTTCTGAACAAACCTAAAATGTGTACTGTATGTATTTTCCACACTTAGTATACCTTGCTAAGTGTATTACACTAGTCTTCTATGTGGGAAGAATATGCGTGCTTTCAGAATCAGCCACAGAAATTCTGCCGTCTACCCGGGCTCAAGTACTGGCCATTGGCATCGGTGATAAATACAGCACTAATCTCAGCCACGAGGCTGGCGACTCGCAGATTGGTTTTTTAGTACACAGAATTGATGCGAAAGTTTTCTCGTTTGCAATATTTTTTCCACCTATATGAAGTGGAAAGTGAGTGAGAAAGAAAGAATTTATTGACATCGAGAAAAAAGAAAAATAAGGAAAGTCTTGAAGATCGTAAAATCTCTTGTGCTGGTCGGCATGACCGCATCTGCTACTTCATTCGAATATTTGGAAAAGAAATTATATATATATATATATATATATATATATATATATATATATATATAGAGAGAGAGAGAGAGAGAGAGAGAGACAGAGTGTGAGAGAGAGAGAGAGTGTATACGCGCGCGTGCACGAAAGCCCTACTTCACTCATTTTGCTGACTTGGTCATTTTTTGAAAGAACCGATATTATATAACACAAAAGAATTATCGACGAATAATTTTGTCTTCTTCAATATTTAATTTTATTTAATTCTTTTGCAATACTGATTTTTTTCAAATAAGATTCGTCAGTGTAAAAAAGCGGGCTCCCTAGCAACCTAGATAAATTTGTTCAACTTTTTACATAACGCGCCCGAGTAGGTGTGTCTCAGCAGTGGAACGTGGGACTCCAGATGCAGTAGTCTCTTTCCTCTCGTGTCTGTTTTCGAGAGATATAGAGGGATCCACGATATGTACACCTTAAAGTTTGCATGCCTTCCATAAGATGACTTTTGAAGAAAAAGATTTGCTTTCAAACCACGCCGACAGGATTTTTCGTAGAAGTCACTATAAGATCTGCCGTATTTTCGAGAAGAAGAGTTCTGTATATAAATGATAAGTGAGAAAGGGGTGGGTACTTCGGCATGGCAGTGTTACGTGGAGGAAGAATACTCAACCCTTTTCCTGTAGTCTGGTTTATTTAGATCTAAAAATCTTCCAGCTCCCTTCTTTCCTCGAGAAGTGGGCGGGCGAACCGTTTTCTTCGGCCTATTTATACTATCTGAGCTCAAGGCAGACAGCTGCTTAAGATCAACGGTGTGCGGGAGGGGGCACTCTTGGGGGTTCCGCAGACAACGTTCGAATGTTTCTTTGAGAAAAGTCTAAAAAAATTGTTCACGATCTCACCCCGATTTCTTCTTTCTTTTTTCCTCTCTGTCTTCTTTTCTCTCCCCGTCCTTCTTTCTTACTCTATCTTTCGCTCTCGTTTATCTGGATTTTCTTCTTTGTCTCTCCGCTGAAGTCTTTCTTCCTAGACGCCCTGCACGCGTTCTCCATTTTTCTTTTCGGCTCTTGTCTGTCTTTCTCTAAAAACTTTCCTTTCCGACTATTTTTATCGACCAATAAAAAATTATCAAAAAAAAAGATAGTGCAGAACTTGCCAACGATAAAGATACCTTCTATAGGTTTGGAAAAAAAGAAGTCATTATCATTCGGAGAGTTGCTCGGACTACGGAGCAATTATCTTTGTTGCTTTTGTTGATACCACAATGTTTCGCCCGATCTATTCTTTTCTTATCTGTTCGCCGCCATTTTTCTAAAAATAGAGATCCTCTCCTTCCTATCCCCACTGAAATGAGGTTATAGAATGGGTCAGCCGAAACGTTGAAGTAACAACAAAAGCAACATGAAAAAAATGAGTTCAATAGTTCGAACAACTTCTGGGGTCTCCAATGATAGTCAGTCTATCGGGGCAGATGATACGAAGATCTTCTGTTAAGAACCTGTAGAAGACGGCGAAATATTGAAAGGTAATGGATGAAGAAAATATGCAAAAGAAAAAAACTTTCGCATCATTTCTGAGTGGCCTGTCTCATGGCTGAGATAGTTTTGCATCAATGCCAACGTGTTCAGGGAAAAGCCAGGAGTTCTAATACTGATTCTCAAGACAAGCAGGTCCTTGGAGACCTGGTGCAAAACAATCTTTTCACTCTAGTTCCCCACCCTTTTTGCTTTATGATGTAGTAAGGAAAGTATATTAAATATCGGAAACGCACACGGTACAAATACGGGGTCTGTTCGGAAAGTATTCAGTGGAACTACCTCGCAGCGTTCTCTTCAATTTTGTTCATAGTCTAAAATCTCTTCCCTTTCAACAATGAAATGCTGGAAATAGTACAAAGCAAAATCTGAACAATAGGAGAGCTGATAGACCTTCCCCCAAAAGCCTGCAAGATACGTGAATAATGGTTAGACTACTTCATTGTGAATGCGAAGATCAGACATTACCTGTACTAATCAAAAATACATAAGCACATTAGACCAAATACTAAAACTGAATGTTGAAATCCTGAATGATTAGAATGCCGAAAGTTCGAAATCCCGAAAAAAGGGTACAAAAGCTAACCCCACTTCGCTTGGATTTTGTTCATTTTCTAATATCAGTCTGATGAGGGTTGTAGACAATGTTTACAGTTTTGGATTTATTAAGTAAATGATAATGGGTCCTATTTTGGGTAAAAAAGTCCTCTCTCCTGCTCCATTATTGCTGTCTGTCTCTTTATATCCCTCTTAAACCGCGTGAATCGGAAATAAACAGAGAATGTGGTGGGAATCGAAGTCGCATCCCTTTTGCCTAGGAAGCTGCTTATGTAAGGAAGCTGCTTTTCTAATTGAGCAACCAAAGCTTCAAGTGATAAATAAATGAATAAATAAATAAAGAAAGAAAGAAAGAAAGAAAGAAAAAGAAAGAAAGAAAGAAAGAAAAAAAAAAAAGAAAGGGAAAATATCAGTTATAAGAGTCATGTTATCGTCAAGGCCAGCGTGAGAGTTTGAAAGTTTGAAGACTTGAAATTTGCACATAGGTTTCATGCACCCTAGATGAGACATAAAATTTGCACCTCAACTATTTATTTGCACCTATGGCAACTGCGTAGATTCGTCTAATTTGTGAAGCAATTTGATAAAAAGAACGTAAGAAGAGTTCTTGTACCCTGTTTTGAAGTTATTTCTGATTTCCTGGGTAGGTAGGTAGATTTCCTGGGTAGGTAGGTAGGTAGATTTCATGGATAGGTAGGTCTGAAAAAAAAAAGAAAAAAGTGCAGACGGTGTCTCATGTGGTTTCATTTACAGTTAACTGAAACAGATGAGAAGAACTTTGTCTACTGCAAATGATAATGGGGTCCTATTTTGGGTAAGAAATCGTTTCTCCTGCTTTACCGTTACTGACTTACTCTCTTTCTCTTACCCCCCCTCTCTCTCTCCTTCACCCTCACTCACTCTCTCGTAGTATTCAATGTTTTCACCGTTATTTTTAGTTTTTTGTATTCACCCTCAGTCCGCCATTCGCAAAAAAGTTCTGATCCACCCACAACCGCTTTCTTTGCAGACTTTTAACACACGAAGAAGAAAAAGAATATGAAGAATAAGATGATGGAAGATATGGGCGTTGGTTGTTGTAGAAGTTGGTGAATGAAGGAGCAACGAGGAAGCCAATGCTGAAGAAATTCAGGGATACGTCTACTAAAAATGTCCTCCATTCCACCAAGATCCACATTCTTCTTAGGCTGTCGTCGCGTCCTTTTTTTTTCTAGCACAAGATAGAAAATCAGGACTTTAACAAAATGTTAGATGGAGATTTCCTAGAGTATGGTTGCGAAAAATATTACAAACCCATTTAAAATTTGAAAATAAAAGATTTACTAATGTAATTACATTTTTGGTAGATTCGATGTAAGTAGAGATACTTTTCGTTTTATTGGAGATTTTTGGACCATTGAATCAATTGTGTTAAAGAAATTTAACTAATTTTCAAGCACGATTTCAAATGAATTTAAATGCTACTCAAGCTGATGATAGCGTCAGCAAAGCATTACGGTGTAAACTCTTTAGTGTTGGTTCAATTTGTTTAGGTCTGAAAATTTGGATACCAATAACGAACCTAGAGGGAAGCCCAAACCTTTGTTCTTAATGATGAAGTATTATCGACAACAGTGACCAACAACCTGGTACATTAGCATAATGTCTGGAAAAAAATTCAATATTTTGATATCTGTCATAAAAAAAACCCCAACCCCCGAACAAGCAAAAAAAAAAAAAAAACCCAAACCGCAACAAACAAACAAACAACCCCCCCTCAAAAAAAAAACAAACGACAAATCGCTGAATATTTCTCAACATGTATACACTTTTTCTTTATAGCAGCCATTATCATTACATGAAAATTGATTGAAGTGGTTTGGTCACATGGTATATAAAGACAGCTCCAATTATGTCAACCATTTACACAAGAACGATTTCACTGACAGAATACCCAGAAGACGACCACCATAGTGATAGAGTAACCAAGTAAGAGAGGACACAGAACTAAATCTGTGAACAGCAGGAAGACTGGAAACAGGCAGAACGAAATGGAAGTTTTGTGCGAAGAAATATGTATGAGGAATAATTGGGTGGGGTTTAATGAATAAATAAGTGATACTTAGTATCAAAGTAGTTATAAAACACTTTCACAACAGAAAATAGATATAACAATAATGAAGTTTGGGGAGAAAAGCATCGGATGTTTATGCTTAAATGACGCTTTATTTTAAGTCTTCAAAATGTCCTCCTTCAACAGTAAATCATGAATCGCACCGTCGAGAGACCGAATTGTAACCACCAATTAAAATATCTATTATAATTGCGTGACAAATCTCATTGTTCGCAGACTGTAATTATACAGTTGTAATGCGTCTCATGGCATAAACTTTGGCTGTAAGGTCTCCCCGCGAAAGAAATCGAGTGGGATATTCAACACTACCCGTTTGTCCGATAATCCATCAGACAGTAATTGTTCAAATATATTGGGGCTTCTTAATATAAACTTCATTCAGGTCTCCACATGATGAGAAATCATGTAGTATTCGGATGCCGTGGGGTATCCAAGGCTGCTCTTTTTGTCCCATCCAGCTGCTTGGTAATTTTTCACTAAGATAAGACCCGATACCAAGATGAAGGTGGTGCCCTGTATGTTGAAGATAATTTTCCCTTTTCCATCAAAGAAAACCTGACACAACCAATCTTAGGAACATGAAGCATGTGTGTGTACGTGCTGGACATATGTTCATCCAAAAGCATGGTGCAGGATGGTTAAAAAGCTAATCTCGAAGATATTTCAACTCTTGGTGGGAGCTCCACACTTTTTTCAGTTTCTTAGCTATCTATCTATCGACAGAAGAACAGAGAACGAAAAATTAGCGTTTTTTATTGTCACTAATTTTCACATAAAGACTTTAGACAAAAGGAGACTGTACGAGATCTGTCCAGAAAGTATCCAGACATTTGATAATAAAGAAAGAATAGCTCAATTACTGGGAATACGACAGTTACACAGTACAACAGATCATTCAATGGTCTTTCATAGCCGACTGCGAAACTTCACGAGAGAGTGTCTGTTCACCAATATGCAGCAAGGTCCTCTGATTGGTTGCCAAGTTACATCAAACTTGCACAGCTGGTCCTCGATATATAATGTTCGTGCAAAAATAATCGCAGTTTTTGTTATTTTGAACTTTTTATGGAATAAAGTATTATTTGATTATGTTCATGGAATACATCACTTAAATGTGTAAATTTCGTTCTATTTATTTAAGGTAACTGTTTTCTTTTCACAATTCATTCTGGTTCATTCAAGTCTGTCAAATCATAGATGGAAAAAAGCAAATTCGATCAATTTTGCTGCATGAGTTGAAATGGGACATAATGCGGTGTTCTGTCAAGAAAACTTTGCTCGTGCGGTCATTGTGAATGTGACAATCATATAAAACACAAGCTCACTTACTGGCGTATGACATAGTAACTAGCGAGTTTTTTTTTCAATAAGTAAAGTCTGTAATTGGAGGTCGGTTGGAACGGGTTTAATTTTGTAAGATTAATGTAAAAAGCATAGAGGGCAAATTTATGTAATTCATATTTCACAAACAAATAGAGTATAAAATAAATCTGACTGATATCTTACTTTACGAAAAGTTTCCATAACTTACAGAGAAAACCGAATCTCAGACGAAAAAGAGTAGGTTGGTGCAAAAATATTTGCGGTTTTTTGGTCACTTTAAACTTATTCTTATTTTTGGAAAAAAAACTATTATTACGTATGTTCATGTAATATACCATTTCATAGCGTGAATATCGCTCAATTTATTAAAGTTGAATGTTCTTTTCACTATTCATTATGGTTTACTTGGGGCCGACAAATTAAAGATGAAAAAGAGCAAAACTAATTTTATTATATGAGTTCAGAATGGGACACAAAAATCGGAAACTGTTCGCAATATCGATCAAGTATTTGATCAGGGACCGTAAAGCTTAACATTGGAACGGGACTGAGAACCTTGAAGATGTGGACGTCCCTCTGTGGTTGACGATAGCCAATTGAGAGTTATTACTGAGGCGGACCCACGCAAAACAATTTGAAAGATTGCAGAGGAACTAAACGTTGACTATTCAATAGTCGTTCGACATATGCATCAAATAGGAAAAGCAAAAAAGCTAGATATGTCACGCGAATGACCCTGAATGAAAAACAATAGAGCAAGCGCGTCGCACGAATGACCCTGCAGAAACTGAACAATCTAGGCTACGAAACTCTACCACAATCAGCTTACTCGCTTGACCTCTTTCCGACCGACTACTACTTATTCAAGCATTTCGATCACTTCCTCCCGGGGAAGATATTCAACATCCAGACGTCAGCTGAAAACGCTTTGGAAGAATTGATTATGATTTACGTCTATGTTGCGTTGATAGACATTTTTGTTATTTGAATACTGTTTTTGTTCTTTCCAGTAACTACACTTGGCATTTCATCTACAACAGTCATTAAAAGTCCGTTGTTGGATGTGGGCCTTACCCATGGTCTGCCAGAGATTTGAGCGTTTCGGTGCCAACATTCTGAATTTGTTCAGATCACCACCTCATCTTACCTTTTTGATTTGGAGGAATCAATGTCGTGAGTCGCGATATCCAGCGGTTGTCTGATATCCTTGCAAAATACCCTGTCCATTTCCATCATAGATTGTTAATGGCTTTCAGGATATCTCTGACACTTGTACTTATTCTCTAATACGCTTTGCTGTTTTGTGATCTTTCCATTGGATATGTTGCATGCTTCCTTCCTTTTTTCCATGTTTCAGCTCCATGGGTGACTATTGGGAGGATGCACTGGTTGAAGACCTTCTTTTTAAAACTAATGGAATCTTCTTGTTGTTGAAGATCGAACCCGAATACGACATTTGACTACTTTACGGTAGCCCTGAAATTTCAATAAAGCATCACCGAAATTAAACAATTGAGTCTAGACGTATTATTTTTTTTATTTTTATTATTATTCGGATTATCCTCATCTCGGTTGTTTTTCATACAACGTTTCGGCCGTTGTACTCTATGGCCTTCATCAGGTATCATCTGGTAGGTGTGGGGGAAGTAACGAACTGAACACTTTATTTAACCGACGGGGGTATGTAGACTGCACTCCCCTCTTAGCAGTAGTAGTATTTTCGAATTATATTGTCTAGGATTGAACCTAGAACCATTAGATTACTTGCAAAAATTCTATCTGATTCTCTAACCACTACGCTATTCAGAGAGTCTAGACGTTTTTTGCCTGGATTTTCTGAGACGAGGATTCATCATTATTTTACGAGGATTCATTCGAACTGTTTCCCTCATCTTGTTTGTTATTGTTGCAGTGCTCGGTCACTGTATCCCTGGGCCTTCTCCAGGTGCCTTTCTTATTCGGTAACGTTTACAGAATTTCTAACTGAATCCGTTATTCAACCCACGGACATAGACTGTCCTCATTCCACTTTCCATAATAGGGGACATGTTGTATAAGAAATTGGAAGAAATAACTGAAGAATGAACCAATACAAGATATTCACTATCATCGTACTGGGTACGCACACATCATTGTTCTATATTAATTATCATGACACACAGGACGTTATATGTGATGTCATATTTGGTATCATTGCGATCCGACACTATGTTCACAGTGTCCTCCTATTACTAACTATCTTCATTGAATGATGTTCTATTTGATACCATCGTATTTAGTGTCATATTCTTATCTTATTTGGTCCAATGATAACATCAATCTCTTTGCGTTATAAGCGCAAAGGATTTTGATATGAACTGGTTTTCTGGGGCGGTTATCCAGAATGCTTGAGGAATAGAAGCTGGGATTGGTGAAAATATCTCCTGAATATCAAGGGATTAGGAAGATTCCTCATCCTGGCTTTTGAGTATTCCTTTTCTCTGAAAAAAAAGGGATGTTAAAGAATGCACATCAGAATGAGATTTCTTGGGTTTCACTATTGATATTTACTTCGTTTAACTAAGTCTAGCCCTCAGGCCTCTCAGCGAGGATCTAACTTATTACAGTCAGTTCTACAATGCTGACGGTCGATGTTCGAGCTTTGGAATTCGAATGTTGATTTTGACGGTATTCAAGCAAGTCCGGGCTATTCAGGAGACTGGTACAACATAATGTTCCTCTTTTATGTACTCTCGTACTAACATGAAACTAATCCCAAAACATATCTCCCTCTTTCGCTGCCCGTATGTCTCTATATACATGCATATTAACTGAAAAACCGTGTGATATTAACTACGGTGACGTTGAACAGTATGTATATGACAAAGCATAATAACTGTAAAATTGAAGGGATTTTTGTTTGTTATCTATGTATAGAGTAGTGTTTTTGAATATTTCAATTTTTTAATGTCGTTTTTCGTCACATAAGTTTCATTTTCATGCTCTTTTTAATCAGCTTTGAAGGAAGGAAAACTCATGTTTTCATGCAAAACCTACACACAGATACAACAAATTATGTTTATGTGTCAGCTACAACAGTCCGTCACACTTTAGCAGCTGTCCACCCAAGTCTACCTTCCTTTAATTAGTTTCAAAGAGAGAGATACATACTAAACTGTGTCTGTGTGTCAACGACAGCAGTCTGTCACACTTTAGTTGCTGGCCACATCTCCTTCTCTTAAATCAAATACAAACAGAGAAAGAGAGTAAAACTTGTATCTTCACTCGGCGATGAACAGATAAACAGACATATAAACAAAAAGAATTGATGACAATGGATATACTAGTATATACTCGTGGAAAGACGGTGTTATTTATGGATCAGTACAAAAGAGCTTATAGCTTCTTCATTCGGTAATTTATTTTTGATAATTGAAATATCCTAATTTGAAGATTTTTTCAAGTCTCATCTCAACTCTCAAGCTGTTTTTATGAGTGATTTGGCATGAATTCTTGAGAGTTTATACGACGTAATCTTCATTGTTATGTCACAATTGATTATTTTTTTATTAGCTATGTTATTCTATTTCTCATGGATCGAACCATTACAAGTTCTAGGTTATAACAGGAATCGGACAAGACGCCCATACATCCAATTATACAATTAAGCATACTAATTTGCATACATGGCGAGATCTATGCAGATAGATTAACAGCAATAAGAAGTGATATTAAAAAGAGTGACGTTAAACGAGGCGCAACAATATGTATATGATATTTATTGAGTTCAAGTTACTATGGCATAAGACTATATCAGGACGGAGAATAAGAGTAAGTACTGATTAAATCAATTTTCAAAGCTATTAGTGGAATGGACAGCTTTTAAGATCATGGATTGAACATCGACCTCTGATGCCCGTGGTAAATACGTAGCTATCTAACACAGAAAATAGGTCTCAGTTGTATTATACTATTATTCTGCTTGTTTATATGCACGACCGCTACGCTTTCATTCATTGTCTTCATACCAATTATCCTTCCTCTTCTCCCTCTCTACCCACCCTTGCAATATAATGAATGAGGGCAAGAATGCTTGAATTGGAACAGAACGAACTCCCATCTTATTCACATACGTAATCCAATGTAGGAGGGTGAGAATGGAAGAGGGAGCTTATGCTTGAAAGGGAGCAAAAAGGATTCCCTCTCCACCCGACCTCGCTATGTAATGAACAAGGGTAAGAACGGACGAGGATACTAAGGTTTGAATAAGAGATAAGGTGACTCATCCTTCACCATAATTCAAGTCTAGAGCCTAAAGATTGATTCCTAATAGTTGTAGGCCACTGGAGTAAAGACAGATAGCAAAAGTAATCAATAATAATAATAACGGAAATATTAGTTTCATTTACCTTTGGATATTGATATAGAAATATTCCATGGGTAATATATCACTTAAACAAAATCATATGCTTTTAATTGCAGAAATATATGTGAGAGTAATGATGCTGTCAACGCAAGTGGAATTTTCACGGATTCAGCTAGTGTATTACTATCCCAACACTTTCAACTCATTACCACTGCTATGATCAACATAGGTATGTCATATCAATATACGTATCGCGATAAGTGATAAGTGCACCTGTAAGCTCTACCTCCACACCGGTATCAGATTTTCCACCGCACCTTTGCACACGTGAAATTTATATAGGTTACCTCGAAAATTGCTTCAGGCTTTCGATTGGACAACGGGCATCTGGGGAACCTAGAAGAATGCCAGGACAAAAATAGTGTTCGTTGCTCGTGCTTAAGATACTGTGACGATGATTTTGATAGAACTCGTAAAAATCGCAACCGCAGCTGTAGTAGTAAGCAAAGTACTTTTCTTATCACGTTGGTTATCTTGGTATTTGATGGGAAAGGTATTTCAATTTATAATAAAAGACCACAGTGAGCTTCTGAACAGTTGAAAGAAAAATCCTTCGGGTGTTTAGAACAAAAATAGGTCTGGAACACCAAGAAAATTACAGTTGGTTATTAATCAAGTTAAAAATTAATGAGGCTCCGGGCCAGCACTCTGGCTACGTAAAAAGTGAAAACCTACAATTGCAAAAGAAACGATAACTACATTTCCCAATATGTCTTGTCGAAAGGGAGGACATATCTAACCACCGTAGCCATCAAAGATGGCAAAATGATGATCAACCGTAGCCATCGAAGATGGCGAAGGGTTCTATCCTTTTTTCCATTTTTGCGTCTGTTTGTGTGTTTCTTTGTGTGTTCCAATGCTCCTGATCATACCGTTTTGTCTACAGACCCTCGGTCTTGGGGGGATGGGGGGCTTATTTTGACGGATATATCTTATTAATAACATTTAGATGCTCCAGGATCTATTTTCTATATTTTAGATGTTTTCCCCAGGAAAATTCCAGTGATGTCATAAATAAAATTCATTCTGATCATATTTATTCATTGATGGATTTTTCTTACATGACTTTGTTGTTACGGTTGTTCAATCATTGACCGTGACAGCAAGTTTATCATCATAATGATTATAATTATCATCATCATCATCATCATCATCATCATCATCATCATCGTCGTCGACGTCGTTGTTGTTGTTGTGTTATAGTGATCATTGTTGGAAGCTTAGTGATAGTTAGGCTCCCCAGGTCTCCAATCCTCCTCCCAGCGTCCTCCCAACTTTGCCCCATCTTTCTAACACATGCCACCCTTTTTGCTATTTCGACCATCTCTCACAATGGGGATCGTTAGTCTCGTATTCTCACTATCTCCCTCAGTATTCGTGCAGATCCCAATAGTGTTGTGGTTTACATAGTCTAAATCCCTTCTCTTATCTCTAGCTCCTCCAATCTTGATTTCATTATCTTTGGCACTGTTCCAAGTGTGCCTACTATTATTGGCACTACATCGACTTCCATTTTCCATACCTTTCTCTGCTCCTGGGAAAAGTTCTGTTATATTTACAATTTTTCACCCTCCTTTGAGATCACTCTATGGTTTGCAAGGACAGCCAATTCTATGATTTATCAGGTTCTCTTTTCGTTGTCTTCAATTTCCAGATCTAGTCTTCTTGCTCGGGTGGGGTGGTCTGTTTGGATGTCGAAGTCTCGAAATAATCTTACTTTCAGGGACGGGAATCATTTGTTTACATCCTAGTCGTTTGCATATTTCCCAGTCGCTACAATGTCGTGCCTGTTCTTGTATATCTTCTGGGCTAATTTTCTGGTTATGTCATCCATTTCTCCACAGAGGCAACATTTGTTGTTTTTCTGTGCTCTGCCAATCTTCGCTTTGTTATAGACTGTCCTGATGCATTTGTTTTTGGCTGCCGTGACAAGGGATTCCGTTTCTCTCTCTAGGTGGCTTTGTAAAGCCATGTCCATGAACTTTCGACTGCGATATTTTCTGTCTTTTGAATTCTCCATGGAGCCTTTTTTTGTTCCTTTTTTTCCTTCAATTGTTTTCATATCTAAAGTGACACTATGGAATTGAAGGGTTGATTAGAAAAATGACACGGTGAAAATGAAGGTTTAATAGGAAAAATCTGAAAGTGGAAATAAGATAACCATGCGAGGCTGGGTGTACTTACAAAAAAAGAACGCTTACGAAAACGGGTTTCCAAGAGAAACCAGGTAGATAAGGAACAGATAGCAATCTAAGACTGTGAAGCATTTAATATTGAACTTTGAGTTGGGAAAAATACTTTTGCTCTAAGTGTCGGACAAGCAAGGCCTTGGCATACAGATGCATGATTAATAGCCTTTGTTTGAGAGGTTCAAAATTCCTGAGATGGGAGAATATTTCTGCACTGAAGAGTAGGGCCAGCAAAGCCCTGAACATATTACAGATATTTGATTATCAATTGCCTTTGTTGGGAAAATATCGCTAGTCCCCGGGCTGGTAAATTGATTGTCAGGGGATCTAGCCTCATCTATCGCTTATGCATATTTCCAAAGGGAAAATTATGGATTCCTGAATTCGGAGAAATCAGAAAGAAGATTGTTTAGCATGATTTCAACATTTGCCAGCTGAGAAGGGAAGGAATCAATCATAAACCCTTCAGCCATCGACCCTAACCACAAGAGGTGTCGGCTATCATATAAGCCACCTATTTTTGAGTAGACGGAGTAGGATGCAGAGAAGCCGCCTGGACATTGCAATGAATTTCACGTTCCTTGTCACCACGATATCCTGACCCCCAGGAGATTATATCTTTGATGAAGCTACACCAATAGATGTACCAAGAGACATCAAGTGGATTCCCCGAACGACTTATAATTTCGACACAAGAATTTCGTTGAAGCTATACCAACAGACATACCAAGATATATGGAGTAGATAACCCGAAAGACAGACAAATAGTCATTCCATAGTGTCTTCACCTACATCAGCGTATATTTTGCGCAGTCAACCTGTAATGATACTGACATAAATCTTGTTATATATTTACACGCAGTGTCGATTGTTCCTTTCCAAATTGTGACGCATCCAGGGGTCGTTGTTCCAGCGCTGCAGGGTCTTTTAGTCGACAGCTGCACCCAATCGGATCTGGACACAGCGTGGGTGAGGTAGGGTGACTTGAGGCAGAGATACAGCGACCACTCAACTACGGTCTGGCCAGTGTCGCACTTCATCGACTGGCGAGCGCTGCGGGGAGCGGCATGGGGGTTCTGTTACACTACCCTGTTTGTAACCTTTATATTGTTTGTCCGTCTGCTTCAAGCACTTTCTATGATACCTTCAATGCATGCTTGTATGTACTTTTACAATTTCGTATTTGCCACTTGTACACATTCCTTTATACTGTCGCCTTCTTTTCTTTTCTCATACAATCTGACTGCATCATTTCTAGGGTGTAGGGCCTTGTGCATCGTCATAGCTTTCCTCGTTCACCGGTCGATTGATTAGAATTTATCCTTTGTTTATTCGAGAAATGACCCTGTGTATGATCTTAAAAGAAGTAAGAAAAAGGAAAAAGAACATCACAATGGCTTATACCCATGTGTTCATCCTTTTATCAGATTTCTGATATCGAGCTTAGTTTCCAATATTTTTTTTATCATTCTCTGAAGGTATTCCTTTTTATTTTCTCTTTCATTTATTTCCGTTTTATAGAGTCACATTCGATCTATCCAGGTATTCATATCAGTCTTGTGTAGTTAATGCTCGAATAGTCTATTCATTCCATCGCCATAAACCTTCCTCAGCACATTATCAAAAGACGTGCATTTTTCTATTCCAAATTTCATTCCAACGTCATCGCTGTATTCGCTGACTTCGTTGAACAACATTTTGAGTCTTGCCCTGTTATTTGCAATTAGCCTTATGTCATCCATGCACATCAGGTGACTTTCCCCTTTGTTTTTGAGAATTGATATCTTTTTCAAGATTATTTTCAATGGTATACTTACCTCTGCTAAGTTTTATCCTGCAGCAGCTGTCAAGTCAGCTTTCCAGTTTCTCATAGAGTTGGCTATGTATCCCACCACTGATTTGCTAATCTTGAACATCCTGAGGCATTCAAGTATCCAGCTATATCGGATCATGTTGTATGCTTTTTGGGGGCAATCCAACTCATGGCAACATTTTTTCTTCTCTTTCTCACTTCTTTCAGGATATCCTGTGGCCAATGTACAGCAAACCATTCACTCTTTTGGTTCATTTATTGTGTCTTTTTTGTTTTTCCTGGAAAGAATCCTCTTCGTTGCATGGAAATTTATATTTTCTCTGCAATTTATCCATTCTGAATTTCACACATTGACTCGTGATTCGTCCATAGTTGCTCGTCTGATTCTTCTTTTCAGTGTCACTTTGGATAATGATTGTTCTACTTCAAGTCATTCATTCTGGGGACTCGTCTTCATCTAAGCAACTTTGAAGTTGGTAGATCAGTCCGTCATGTACTGTGGTAAATTTCTTGAATCAATTTACGTGAATCCCATCAGATCCTGGTGTTTCCCTTCTGACTATTTTTCATGAAGTGTTTTCAGTGTGTTTGTATTCAATTCTATTTTCCCCTCCTCTATGTGTTGGAATTATTTTTTGATTTCATCTGACCATTCTGGTAATTTGTTGTGTCTCTATTGACAAATATCATTCCAGAAATTCTTCGTGGTGGTCTGGTTTTATGTTCTATTTTCTTCCTTCCTTCAAGTATCGGTAAGATATTCTTCTTCCTCATTATTATTATTATTATTATTATTATTATTATTATTATTATTATTATTATTTGCAATCTCATACCAGTTGCCTGGTGGTAAGTGCTGGAGTTTGAGTGACAGCTAGTCTCCTCGAGTCTCCAGCCTTTCTCTCCTAGTACTCATAGGTCACACTAATACTGCAGTTTACAGATTCACACCGGTTGCCCAGTGGTCATTGCTGGAGGCTGAGTGTCAATAAGTCTCCACAGTTCTTCAGCCAACATCTCTTTTCTCTTTCGCCTATCATGCCAGTGCTGTGGTTTACATTTCCGCTTTCATTTCCCTTCCTCTGTTGGGTCACTGTTAACAATTAACGTTGCAGTCTTTATATTTCTAGCACTTTCCTCAGTATCCGTGCAGTGCTGTGGTCTGTACAGTCTCAATCCTTCCCCTTATCCTGATCTCCTCCAGTCTCACCCTCAGTGTCTTTGGGGCAGTTCTTAGTGCGCCCACTATGACTGGCACTACCCTGGCATTCATGTTCCACATCTTCTTCAGTTCTCTCGCTAGGTCCTGGTATTTTTCCCGTTTTTCACTCTCCTTCCTCTTTGCTCGATGATCTGCAGGTACAGCCACGTCTACTATTTGGCAGGTCTTCCTCTTCTTGTCTACAATTATCGTCCAGTCTTCTTGCCTGGATGAGGTGGTCGGTTTGGATGTCAAAGTCCCAGAGTAGTTTGTGGTTGTCATTCTCCAGGGCTGCCTCTGGTCTGTGATGATGCCACTTTTCCACATGGTTGAATCCCATTTGTTTGCTTAGTTCCCAGTGTATCATCGTTGCTACTCTATCGTGTCTCTGCTTATACTCCTTCAGGGCGAGTTGACTACATTCACTAGTTATATGGTTTACGGTCTCATCTCTTTCACCGCACAGGTGGCACTTGCTGTTTGTCAGTGTTCTGTGTCTGCCTTTTAAACTCTCCATACAATTTGTTCTTTTCCCATTTTTCCTTTCTTGTTTGCTGTGTTGTTCCATTGTTTTCTACTTTGTTGTTTGTTGCGTTGTTTCGTGCACTCTTTATGATTTCTTCACTGTTTTCTTGCACGTACTTTTCTAGATCGGCTTTAGCTCTCTGGACATAGTCTTCTATGCTGATGAGCCCCGTGCCACCTTCTTTTCTCTTAACGTATGGTCTATCTGTGTCATCTCTAAGGTGTAAGGCTTTATGCATTGTCATAAGTGTCCTTGTTCGCCTGTCCATTGATTGGAGTTCTTCCCTTGTCCATCCTAAGAATGGTCCGGTGTATCTCACTACTGATACAGCCCAGGTGTTCATTCCTTTTATTAGATTTCTGCTGTTTAATTTGGTCTCTAATATTTTCCTTATCCTTCTAAGGTATTCTCTCTTTATATTCTCCTTCATCTCTTCCCGTTTTATCGTGTCACATTCAAGGACGCCCAAGTATTTGTATCGGTCTTGTGCAGTCAGTGCTCTGATCTTACTGTTGTCCGGGAGTTCGATTCCTTTGGTCATTGTGAGCCTTCCTTTGTGCATTACCATGATTGCACATTTTTCTATTCCAAACTCCATTCCAATGTCATCACTGTACTCGTTTACTTAGTTGAACAGAAACTCAAGCTCTCGCCTGTTTTTTGCGAACAATTTTATATCATCCATGTAGATTAGGTGGTTGACTTTTCTTTTTGTTTTGGAAAAATGGTATCCTTTGCTGTTCTTCAGGATTATGTTGAGTGGTATCATAGTTAGAACAAATAATAGTGGGGACAATGAGTTTCCTTGGAATATTGCCTTTTTTATCCTTACCTCTGCTAGGTTTTCTCCTGTGGCTGTCAAGTCTACTTTCCAGTTTTTCATAGATTTTCGATGAATCTAACCACTGGTTCACTGATCTTGAACATTCTAAGGCATTCGAGTATCCAGCTATGCGGGATCATATCGTACTCTTTTTTGTAATCTATCCATCCCATTGTGATGTTTTTTTCCTTTTTCTTACTTCTTTTAAGATCATCTGGTCTATGTAGAGTAAGTCATTTGCCCCTTTGGTTCCTTTCCTGTAACCTTTCTATTCTTCTGGTAATAGACCCCTCCTTTCCATTGATATATACATTCTCTCCGCTATTTGTCCGGTCAGGATTTTCCACATAAGTGGTAAGCACGTGATTGGTCTATAATTGCTTGCCATATTCCCCTTTTCAGGGTCTTTTTCGATGAGGTTGGTTCTGCCTTTGGTCAACCATTCTGGTGCCTTGCCTTCGTTTATGCAACTTTGGAGTAGGTGGGTGAGTCTGTCGTGTAATGTGGTGAATTTCTTAAACCAATATTCATGGATCCCGTCAGGACCTGGTGCTTTCCAGTTGGCTATTTTCCTAAGAGCGTGCTTCAATGTGGTTTAATTCAATAATATTGGTTTTCCATTGTCTATATCTTCAAGTTCTTTTTCCATGTTTCCTAACCATTGCAGGGTTACATTGTGTCTTTTCGGGTGCCCCCATATGCTGTTCAAGTAGTTCTTGGTCTCTGTGGCGTCTGGTTTTATGTTCTGTCTACTCTCTCCGTTCAAATCTTGGTAAAACTTTCTCTCGTTGTTTTGGAATGTGCGATTTTGTGTGTATTGGGCCGTTCTTAGTCTGTATCTCTTCAGTCTTGCCTCTTTGGCTAATCTCTTCTGATGTATCTCTTCCACTGCATTGGGGATGCCTTTTTGTGTTATCTTGTATTTGTTCCAAAGTCTTACTCGTGGTCTGTCTGTATGTAGTGCATTTCTCAGTAGTACTTCATCTCTCTGGAGTTAAGAGATCTGCTTTTGTAATCTTCTTTCCCAGTTGAGTTTTTCGTCCATATTATTACTTGGGGTTCTCTCCTGTGTTGTGAAGCTTTGCGTTACCATTTTTGCCCCAGCATAAATTAAGTTGTTGAGTTCCAGAAGGGTGTTTGTTTCAATGTGTTGTAAGAGGCAGTTGACATGTTCGATCACTTCTTCGAATTTTTTTCTGTCTTTGTCTCTCAGAGAGGGGAGTGTTGTTTTCTCTTCTTGCACGATTATTATTATTATTATTATTATTATTATTATTTGGAATCTCACACCAGTTGCCTGGTGGTAACCGCTGGAGTTTGAGTGACAGCAAGTCTCCTCATTATTATTATTATCATTATTATTCGCCGGCCATTAAACTCAATGTCAAGTCATTTCCTTTGTATAACTTCACTATATCAGGGGGAGGCGAATACACCATATTGGGGGGGGGGTGCAAACTGCGCTGTAATGAACCACGGTCTATCGAGGGACGCCTGCACCAATATGATGTGTCTTTGATTTATATATATCGTTGATAGAAACCCCCCTTGCAAAATAAAATAAAGTAAAAATGAGTAACCGAAATATTTTAAAGCCATAGTTTGGCACTGTAGGCGGGAAGAGAGGGTTCAGTTCTGCAACTTAGTTACATCATGCATAGAATGCCCCCAACAATATTTAAAAAAAATGATTTCTCAGTGAATTCAAGGGAACTAATCAGAATACTTTGAAACCGACAGACGGAACGAGAGAGTTCAGTTAAGAAATATATGTATATCGTAAATAGAACTCCTCATCAAAAATAAAATCATATAAATTTCGTCAGTATTTAAAAAATGACAATGAAAAATTGTATCCCCCCCCCCAAAATATGTGCAGTTTTTTCTTATTGCACTGTGCACTCATCCACAAAATTTAATTGAAATTCGTTGAGAACTTTTTTGCTGTGTATAGATGCGGGGGTGGGGCTGTGGAAAATTCCTGGCGCTACCCCATAATGTAAAAACCTCTTCTTTAGAACGTTGTCCACCGTTCCTCAAAGATTTCAGTAAAATTCTTTTAGAAATTTTGGAGATATTGCAGAATGAATCAATAGCTATGATGCAGGGGAGATGACCATGGAACATTCCTGGATCTGCCCCAAACTCTAAGCATTTCTTCCCTAGTCCAATGCACACCTTTCCCGAAAATGTCATTGAAATTCATGGAGAGCCTTTAGAGATATTGTGTTGTCTATGTATAGCTACGACACTGGGGAGGTAACAGTGAAAAATTCCTAAATCTACCCCAAATGTAAACATTAGTTCATCACCCACCGTTCCACGGGGTTTCACTAAAATCCATCGAGAAATTTTGGTCATATTGTGCTATGTACACATAGCTAAAAAAACAACTTCCAAAAAAGGTTTCGTCAGAATATAAGGTCACTTGAAAACCAACTCCCCAAAAAGTGATATCAGAATATCAGGTTACGTAAAAAAAATCAGCATAAAATTGTTATCTAATATTATTAGAGTGTGAGGTTAGCTAAGAAATGTTCTTCCATAAAAATGCTACCAGAATCTGAGCTTGAATGAAAAAAACAACTGACAAATGTCATGAGAACAAAAAAGTCTTATCAGAATATGATTTTAGGTAAAAATCATTGTAAAAAAAATGCTATCACAATATGAAGTTTGGTAAAAAATCAACTTCCCCCCAAGAGCACTCTCAGAATATTATCTCAGGTAAATATTAGTCAATATCAAGAACAAATTGGACCTTCCCAAAGGCATAGATAGTAGCGTATTCCCCATTTGTGTGAGAGGTCAATGTTTGAAACCAAATAAAATTAGAGATGTCGAATAATGATTTCCAAGACCGACAGGCTCTCCCACTTGGAATATTGGCGCAACACAATCTCCTTACGTCCATTTAGCCTTGCGTTATACTAAGGTAAGCCTAGTAAATGTCATAACTGTGATCAGATTCAGGGAGTTCCAAATGCTTACCGTCAGATTTGTTGAATATCATTAAAAAATTACCCCATCCACTGGAAAAATTACGGATGCATTTCTATGAGATGATCAAAGAAAAAAAAAGTACCAAACTCAATTCTGTGGAAGTCCATTGTTTCAAATGGTTGGTAGAGATATTCTTCAAGTGAGAGAATCCAATCTCCGGGAGATAAACAGAAAAATCACTGTGTTAATTACATGGGTAGATAAATGATTTAAATCTCAATTGTTATATTGTTAAACTCCACTCTAAATTCGAATCGACTTTACCCCCCTCCTCGTAAGAAGAACAATCCTCGGCAAATTTAAGTGGGGGTATTTTCTACTGTTTGTCTATCTAGTCACGTTAAAGCAAACAGATATATGATACTAATATTTCGCCAACATGTTTTGAAATCACCACCAAATGATTGGTAGGCGGCTCTCTTACAAACTGTACAAAACGAACACGACTTATACATTTACAAATTTACTTATCATATATACTATAAAAAGTTGCAGTTGTCATCTTCAGTCGGGATAAAGTAGGAGTGGAGCTTGACACTGCAGCAGCCAGACAAATTTACTCTTAATTATCAAAAATCAAAATATCCCACGATCTAGTTGATCGTCGGGGCATCAAGCTGGTACTTCGCAGCTTTTTTTAGGGCAATGAGAGTTGCTTTGGAATGAGTAGGATCGCAGTGAATAAAATCAGATTATTTTTCAAGATAATACGCCATTTGTCACAACGCTGAGCATTTGTAGTCGTCAGAAAATGGCGCTCCTGCTGCTGCTGCGATATCAACGCATGCGCACGCATACACACTACAGCTTAGCAACACAATTTTTAGGCGGCTTTAAACTGTACACAATCAACATTCATTACGTATGATAATTGATTATTGATTTTTTTTCAGAGAGACCACATCGATATCCACCTCATCAGCTTATACCCGAGTGTCACTCCCTAAAGGTGCCATATTTACGGACACATTCAGATTTTCCTCCTCCGCAATATAGATTGGCTTTTGTTCCCGTCGATATGCCGGAAAGCTTTCGAAAGACGCCAAGACGTAAATTCCAGAATATGCTGGCATTTGGACTTGAAAATGAGGCTCTCGTATCTGATACTAGCAGACGCGGGAAAGGAATGTTATTCGCCTGGCTGTAGGTTGGCACATTTTATTCTCTTTGGAAACACACTATTCCGAGTTACCTCCTCCCCACCAACCAATTATAGAAATTCGGTTATTATTAGAAACTAGATTGTTGCCCAACATAAGACGGTATCTTAATGTTAGGAATGTGATTTTGCCACTGTGGGTAAGAGGTACCAGGTTTTGTCATTTTTTGATCTTCCATATTTCAGTCGTTCCATGAGACGCTCATGAATTTAAGCAGGCTTTCATCACATATGCAAAACGAAAGTTCTCACCCATTAATCTAAGAAGCAAGTTAATAGGTAACAGACTATCTCTTCAAAGAGATGTATTTTCATTGTATTTTATGTAAAAAGTAAGTAATGTTTTTCAAAGTCAAGTGATCACCAAATTAACTAATATTCGTCAAATTCAACATTTCTATAACGGCTACTTTATTTTTGGAAGATTTTCAATTTCAGAGTTCATTTTTTTCTATTGGCAGACATCAATCATGGCGTAATCGGAGTTGATTCAGGATGACAAAAATAGTCTGAAATCTACCTCAAGTACGCAAAAGTATTTTTCATTTTATACGATTAGGTTTATGCTCTTTTCTCACGATTAAGAGCAGAATTAAAACCACAAAGAAGATATTTATAGCATTGCAGTACGTTTTAAAATTTCTATCAAAAACGTCCGTGATCATTGATACAATCTGTAACAGTTTTGGGACGAACCAAGTTGAGATAAGCAGCATATAGATTATACTATTTTGTGAGGATGAGATTATGTATGCAGAACATGATCGGTGTATCAGGTCTACTCTCTTAGATGTGAACAAAAACATGGCGTTGCAGTCTGTGTGATGCAAAGCAATACATACAATATCGCCCATAAATATGTATATCCTATCAATTTTTTTAATTGAGAGGTAATATTGTTTTAAGCCAAAGATATCGAGATTTTATCATTTCTAGTGGAGCATTGTACAATCTAAACGGACATTATCAGATATTCTTTATTACCAAACTCTACAGCATTGTAACTCTGTTGCCAAACATATAAATAGAGTGCCGTCCAAAAGTAAGTACATCACCGGAAAAAAGTTCATTTTCTTCTATATAGGGCGTATGTTCTGAAACCAAACTCTGGGGATTTAAATAGTTTTGAATATACATAGAGCACGTAATTAGTAGTTCAAGGAACGTAATATCAATTTGCACAAACAGAACAACGGCTACCAAAAATGGCCACTAGACTGATGTTAAAGAAAAATACTGTTGCCCAAATTGTACAAAAACGACCAGGTCGATCACACAAGCTGACCCAAAGGTTAATTATCATTATTTATTATTCGTTATCGAGAGATCGATTGATGAAGACCCAAGAAAGTCGGCTGCAGGTCTTGTTAATGAAGTAAAAAAATATGTTGTGAATGTTTCGATTACAACAATAAAACGTGCCGTGAACAAGACAAGCTTACATTACCGACGGCCATGTTGGAAACCGCTACTGACATCAAGGCACAAACAGACACGTTTAAAGTTTGCACAGGAAAATGAAGATGAAAAATTAAAACTTTTGGGACTGCACGCTGTGGTCAGATGAAACAAAAATCAACCTATTCGGGTGTGATGATATCCGACGGGTTTGGCAACGTCGTGCGAGGTGTACAAGGGAAAGTTTTAAGCATGGTATTGAAAATGCCATGGTCTGGGGTTGTGTGAGCTCTAATGGCACTGGAGAGCTGAATTTCATCGGCAGATTCTTGAATGCTGGATATTGTCAAAACATTGAAAGAAAACATGTTGCTTTCACTCAAACGCTTGAGAAGAACTACGTTTTAGCATGACAATGATCCAAAACATTTCGTTAATAAGGCAACAGTTGAAAGTGCTCGATTGGCCAAGCAAATCATCATCATGAGCAGCAGCCTGTTAGCGTCTGTCGTTGGACACAGACCCTCCCAAAGATTCGTTCGATCCCTTTGTCATTGGCGTTGCGAAGCCAGTTCTTTCTGAATTTGTCCAGCTCGTCACGTCATCTCACTTTCTGTCGGTCACAATTTCGCGTATGATCTCTAGGGATTCACGTTGTGAATCGTGATGTCCAGTAGTTGTCTGATATTCAAGCCACATGAACAGCCCATTGTCATCTGAATTTTCTTATGATCTCTCCATGTTAGGTTGAGCATGATTCTTTCCTGTGACCGTTGCATGGTTCTCAGTTCAAGCGTCGATCTTTTGTTAGATATCAAGTGTCAACTTCGTGAGTGACTATTGGAAGGATGCATTGGTTGTATACCCTTCTTTTAGGACCAGTGGGATTTTCTTGTTATTGAAAGTTGAGTTTGCTCTACTGAAAGAATTTTAAAAAAGTGCATGCAGTCGTTGTGGAAAACATTTCAGTGATTGTCTATGCAAATCTAATGTTGTCAATGTCATCTAAACTACAAGCAGTAGTAGAAGATAAAGGCGGACGCACCAATTATCGATTTTGAATAACTTCTTTCGCAGAGGTGTACTTATATTTGGACTGTAATGTATTCCTAACATTGATTATAGAATTTCAAAGCCGTCGAGTTTTATAATAAATAACACTTAATATCCTCTTTGATTGTAAAATTCTCCATTAGAAATAATGAAACCCTTGTATGTTTAGTTTAGAAGAAAATTACTTTTTTTAGACAAAAATGGTAGGGGTTTACTTATTTATAGCGATGATATATATATATATATATATATATATATATATATATATATATATATATATATATATATATATATATATATGTATATACATATATATATATATATATATATATATATATATATATATATATATATGTGTGTGTGTGTGTGTGTGTGTGTGTGTGTGTTTGCATAGAACTTTGCGGTGATTCTGAGTTTCATGCTTGAGGTTTCATTCCAGTGGGTGAAATAGTCCGTCTGATGGTGCGACGATTGCAAACATTAGCATGAAACTCAGAGTCACTGCAAAGCACTGAATTCTCCCCCCCCTCTCTCTCTTCCTACATATATATGTGTATGTGGTGAAATTTCCTGTAGACACTGAGGAAACAGTTTGGAAACACAGGTTTGGAGAATGTAAAATGAGATTTAAGAGTAAACTATGTCAATGTGGAGAGTTGAGGCATCGTGTTACTGGAGCAGAAGCCTGAGCTGGCAGTAGAGGTCTGCCAAACATTCATGTTGAGTACCATGAAGTACAACTACTTGTGTTGCTTGAACTTGTGTCCCTGTCCCCACTCCTTGGGTTATCAATTTATCAAATGTTTTTTTCTTCTTCTTTTTCTTAAGTTCTAACTCATAAATTCATACAGTCATTTTTATATCAATACATTGAAAATAAGTTAATAGTTACTGATGAATGAAATTTCAACTTTGCTGTCTACTAATCACTCAGTCGGATCTTGATAATAGGTATTATAGGCATCCTGGAACGGAAATAAAAAAAGGAAAGGTTGTCTTTTCTGTAGTTTGTAAAGTTGGACCTTTGCTCCTGAGGAGGCTTCATTACAAAACAGTTTAATTACAAGACTAGAGACTTGAAATATCTGCATGCAGAAAATGGCGCCTTTCTCAACCACAACCACGAGCTTAAACTATTCCCTTACTTTTGGGTACTTCAAAGCCTTCAAATAACAAACGAAAGAAAAAGAATTGTAGAGAGAGGTATTAGATGTATTTTAGTAAATGGATTAGTACCAACATTGTTAGCTAGGATATAGGAGAGATAGAATAAAAGAAATGAAATAAAAGTGAAAAAAAACAACAACAAATGTATGTGTTTGTGTGTACTCATTGAGTTTTATATACGTGGATATATATATATATATATATATATATATATATATATATATATATATATATATATATATATATACATAAAAGATTAAACCTTTCTTTTGCGTAGAATAGGATACAGAAGACGTTCTCTGGATCGACTTTAGCGTCTTTTTTAAAAATTTGAGTTCATACCTTTCCCATTAGGTAATTACACAGGCAGTTGGTCGCCAGAAATTGAAATTGTTTCATTTTCTTTACTGGTCGGCCATCTTGTGTCTCACCGTAATTCATACAAAAAAGATGAAAGCACTGATTAATAAAATAGGCCGATTTAGCTATTTAAAAAAAAATGGTGATTATCTTTAGAGGAAAAAAATATCACAATAACAAGCTGTAGCAGGAATTTAACTCCTGTCAGACTCAGCTTGGCTTATTCATTATTTCTGTGTCAATTGAGATATTCATCATCATAATCAGCCATCAAAGTCTGTAATTGGGCATAAGCCTTCCCCACTGTCTGTTGATGAAAGACGTCAGGGTGTAATGGACTAATGGACTTTACCCTGCCACGCTGGCCCACGGTGTATCTAATTGTTACATTGAACGTATTAGTAATTCTAAAAATGATGTCATATCTACAGTCGGCTTATTTCATTGCCATGAAAAGCTTTCAATAGATTTGCAGGTACATGATTCAACTAGAAACCCCGCCAACAACTTAGAACAAAGCAAAAAATCAAGACCCCCAATCTGACAAAAAATGCCTCCCACAAACGGAAAACAAACAACAACTAAACAAAAAAAAAACTAAAACAAAACAACCAGACAAAAAATGAAGAAACAAAAATAAAAAACAAATACCAGATATCTCTACCTGATGAGTCTACCTCTCCATGGTCGAATCAAACACATAAACCTTCAGATTTGTGCTTAGTCAGAACGATTGATTAACAAAGCAGAAAATATGGATGGAAATCAAGCGGACGGTTGCCAAAAAACAAAAACAAAAACAAAAACAAACCCCTAATAAACTCAAAACATTCGCACCCTTTAACTATTCTTATGGTTCATTGAACTTGTGCCAAGATTAAAAAGGGAGTCTGTTACGCAGAGCTGTGCCAAAGCCACACATAATGCCCTAGAGAATTATCGTCTGCTTGTGTTTTCTCTCTTTTTTCAAGGGAAAAGAAAGACAGGTCTGGTTAGTCACTCAATGGAAACTGTTATGTGGCCAATTTCTTTTGGCAGCCTGCTGAGTTGAGGGTGACCAATTAAAAAAAAATGATCAACGAATGAGTAACATCTCTCACCCTAGGCGGTGGTCACGGGAAAAAGTCAATTTTCAAAAGAACAAACACGAATGTTGCCGGACGCAAACTAAAGGGACCTCCTTAACCCAAAACTTGACCATGAAAGCCTATTGACATGGAAGGATAATTTAAAGAAAAACAACAAAAAAAGTTTTTCTAGATATAACAAAGAGTAAATGTCTAAATTTTCAACCCTCTAGCTCCATTGGTGCGGTCTATCCGTGCGACGCATACACAGATAACCAGACGGACAGACAAAATTGAAAAAAAAAAAACTGAAGAGACCTATCTTGACATTTTTGTTGACAGTTTTGGTTGACAGTCCCCAGAAAAAAATTAGCCAATCAAATTTGAGAATCTTTCTATCTATCATCTCTGCATAGAGGTTTTTCCCGTTGTGCAAAAATAGTAATCCAATAAAAACCTTTCGTTGGCCGAGATGGGGTAAAGCGAACAAATAGTAACCAATAATTTACTTAGGAAAATTTTCTGAACATTCCCAGACACCAAAATGTGGATGATGGTACGTTCGACTGAGTCATTAGGGGTTGAGTTGTTGGGAGGTACAGGAGACAAAAGTGGTAGGGAAAAGGAGGAGGGTGTGGACTGCTTCAATGGCAGCTCGGTGCAAATCAAACTCTGATTGCTATTTTTGCTTTTCGCCTTTTTCGTAAAACCAAGGAATTGGCGTAAACCAAAATCTTGAAAAGCAGGGTAAACATGAATCAGGGTAAAAATACATTATCGAAGATGAATATCTCTTTTAATTCGTTTTTCTTTATCCACGAACTAATGCTTGCTTTGCGTCTGAATTACAATTGCCGAGGGTAGCACATCGATTAATAAAAGTCTAACTTATACTTAATATAGGTATTCATATCTAGCATTCTAAAATTCAAAGAACGTCATATTTCAAAGGGATTCTCATGAATATGAACAGAAAGGGAGAAACATGACGTTTATAACACAACGAAAATCTTTTTCTAAAGCCCAGGAGAGAGACATCACTACCTGAGAGATGAGATGTTTCGGACGAATAGCTGATAAGACAAGGGGGGACTCAATTAGTAATGAGAAAATCAGAAAATCTGTCGGAGCAATGCAAGTCCACTAATTCATTTAGCGCCAGAAAATGAAATGGTCCAGACTCCCGACTAATATGGCAACCGACCGACAAGAATGCAAAGGGTACAATCTCACAAGTTTAGGCATCCGGGTAAAAGGACCGCTTATGTCCTGCGGCCTGTCCGTCTCAGAGGTGATCCACCAAGCCATCGACCACCGTGTCCACCAGTGATAGATCTAGGGGTACATTGAAGTACGGTGTGTACCTACTTCTCAATTTCCAGTCTTTTGTATGCTTAATGTCTACTAATTGAGAATTCACCATATTCCCAATACGTAGCCAGACCGTATTCCTCGTTCCAAAAACTCATTCCATCACTGGTCTCCATTACATCCTGCAATACATGTAAAAGACACAGAAATAAAAGCCAGAGTAGAAAGTGGGTGAAAACTGAAACAAACTAAACACTACAGGGAACAGAGAGATTAAAACGATGACATTAAGATAATGAGAATGGAGACAAGGGAAATAACTAAGAATAACTGGCAAGCTACTTTCTGTGACAACGCAGCCGATTAAAGAAAAATATATATACAGAAGGATAAAACCTACAAGACCCTGATAAGATAACAATTGCTGTTTACTTAACCTGATAAGGGCGTTGACCTTAGGTTCCTATGTTGAAATTGATTGTACAAGTAAGCTCTATAAATAAGCTTCTTAAAAACCGGATTTCAAATCTGCAAAAAAATGGCAAGAGACTACTGATTTTAGACTTCAATGACCAAACGAAATATCAACGTTTTTGAGTAGTAAGATGAAATATAGAATAAGCAGCAAATATGTATATATTTAATCAAAATATCATCCATTTGAAGCATTTTTCAAACAGTCCTCTCGTATTGTTCCTATAAGATTCCCTAGGTTGAGTGGTCACAAATATAGTAAAAGCGTGAATTATGGCGTCCATATCATTGAATTTTCCCTCAAGGCTATGGAGTTCAAAATGCTTGAACAGATCATAATCTGTTGAAGAAATGTCAGAGTAATCTGGAATTGTCAAGCAGCATTTTATACATGATAGACTCATTTTCTGAACTTTTTAATCTTTCCTATTGTTTTGTGGCGACGTGCTAAGGTCACTGCTGAAGCCTTAAAGTCTCTAGAAAGTGCTTGAACCGTTGTTCAAGGTTCATGCTGAATTCGTGATCACTAAATCTAAAGAACTCAACAGAGATGACATATCGTCATTGTATGTAGTCGCTGAGAAAAGGTTATTGCTTCACAATATTGGTTTATACATTGATTAAATTTTTACTGTTTGATTCTTTTGTTGATTATATCATCCTTCGTTTGATTATTGACAAAAAAACAATGTTTCATCTGCATCAACAACAAAACAAAAAAAAGGGGGGAAATTGAAAGGAAAAGAAATAAAAGAAGCAAATAGATAAAGAAAGAATAAAAAAGAACGAGTGACTGAAGGAGAATGGGAGGTTAAGGAAGGAAATTGACGATAAATAAAAGGTAACCAAAGAAAATGAATGAAAGGAAGAGTATGTCTGATCAATCACACCCTAGAAACTGTCACATGATCAATGCCTTTTGGCAGCATGCTGTGTTGGGGTGGTCAATTAAAAAAAAAACTGGAAAAACGGGAATAAATGAATAAATTACTTATCTCACCTTTTGTTGGACAGTAATCACAAAAAAGTTCGAATTAAAAGAAAAAAACAAAACAAACGCAAACGCAAAATAAGGGACCAATTTAGCTTTAAACATACACTGAATAGTGAACAACCACATTGAAAAGCTATTTAGGAGGTTAAAAAAAAATAAAAACAACGTTTTTCTAGGAGTAAATGTCCGCATTTCTAGCCCTCTAGCTCCATTGGTGCGACCTGTGCACGCGATACGTACATAGCCAGCCAGAACAACCTGAAAATTGAAGAGACCAATGTTGATGCTGACAGTTTTGGTTGGCGATTTTTAATGAAAGCGAGAAGAAAACAAGACGAGGAATAATTTGATTCTCATAAAAGCCGACAGTAAAGACATAGAGAGGCTCAGATGTGGTGCGCTTAATCTGTGGGATGTTAAGTAGGGAAATCTCCTATCTAAACATTCCGGAATTCTTGCCACGCTTCCGAGATGGTTTTGCCCGTGGCTGAAAGGTTGGGATACAACTAGCACCTGTCAATTAATGAAAGATGTATTGCATTCTCATCACGACCCACTTTTCAGTCAATATTTTCCCACCCACTCTACCCTGTATTTCGTGTTCCAAGAGTATCTAAATAGGTATGAGTGTGTATGTGTGTTTGTGTGTGAGTACGTGTGTATGTGTGAGTAAGTGTGTGTGTGAGTACGTGTGTGTGCGTAGGCGCGCACACGAGTATTCAGGTTTCCACTTTTGTGCATTTCTGGGTCAGATTCGTGTTAAATTCTCGATTCTACCAACATTACAATCAAGTTTTCCTTCTCACCGTGAGTCGTAAGTTGAACATATCTATTTGTCTGGGCGTGGTTTCGCCGTAGGGGCATGCTTTTTTTTTCTCCAAATGCATCTTAATTTAATGACTCTAACGACCGATGGTCTGATTTGAAACCCTTGTAGCAACTTAAAAAGGTACACATCTTCACATCAGAAAAAAATTGGACTTTCGAAACTTCGAAACCGAATTGAAAAATGCTCGGAAAAAACATAAAATGAAATGATTATCGCTCAGTTTGAGTAATATGACGTTAACCGGAAGTCGATTCCGTACATCGAAGTAACAACTTGGCCACATTTACTATGAAGACTCAGACTCTGTGAGTTGATTCAAAAACAAAAAAAACTCTTTTTTGAAAAATCATTTAGATAGGAATTTCTGATGCTTTTTTTTTTTTTTACAAAAGTTTATTCTTATTTCTGATGGTATTTCAAGTAATAACCACAGCTGCTCTTAACAAACGAATTACTAATTACAAGTTTGATCGTGCCGTCAAAAATGAAATAAATGGATACCCAGCATTTCATATACGTGGATAATAGAGATCTGCCTAGCGTTTCATTGACCATAAAGGGACATTTGAATTATTTTCTTGTTTTTTATTATTCTCTTCTATTTTTCTATTATTGTTTGAATTCGGCATTTTTATAACAGCATTAGAACACGAATGAAATTCTACATCACTACGTCAGTTACATGAATTAAATTCTTTTTGTCTACACCAGTTTCGTCTCTTAACGTGTCAGAAGACATCTGCACATTGCTAATCATTATATGTGTGGATTACTTCTCTAGTCCTTCCGTAAGCGTCTTTCTTCTCAAACTCAAAATTATATGTTTGAAGAGGATTACATTTGCTTTTAAATGGTGACTGAAAAATCACGAGAAAGAGGAAGATTTGAGGAAATGTTACCTTTTTTTTTAGTTGTACAAGCAACAATGGAAGAAATGAATGGAATGTGACGACTCTCCGAAAATGGGGTCGACCTAAAAACTGGAAGGGCTTAAATTCCAAGAGCATTGGAAGGAAGGAAAAGAAAGGAAGGAAGAGAAAAGAAGAAAAGAAAGAAAGTAAGTAGGGATGGAAGACAGAAAGGAAATTAGGATGTGAAAAAAGAAAGAAAGAAGAAAAGAGAAAGCAAGAAAGGAGAAAAAGGGACAGAAGAAAGGGGGAAAAATCAAGGAGTATTGGAGGAAAGTTAAGGAAAAGAAATAAGAATATAAGGAAAGAAGAAAGAAAGAAGACAGAGAGGAAGAAGAAACGAAAGAAACGAAAAAAGAAGAAAGGAAGAAAGAAGAAAGACAGGACAAATTAAAGAAAGAAAGTAAAATAAATGAAAAAGAGAAAAAAAAATGAAAGAAGCAAAAAATGAAGGAAGAAAGAATAAAGGAGAAAAAGAACAGAAAAAAGAATGGCATGAAGAAAGAAAGGAAGAAGAAAGAAAAAGAAGAAACAAAGACAAAGAGAAAAAAGAAAAGAAAGAAATGAAGAAGTGATGAAAGAAAGCCAAAAGTGAGTAAAGAAAGAAAGTAAGAAAGAAAGAAACCAAGAAAAAAAAGTAAAGGAAGAACCAAATAGGAAATAAAGAAGGAAAGCTAGAAAGGCAAAAGGATAGAAAGAAAGAAAGAAGAAGGACCGAAAGAAAGACGAAGGAAAGGAAAGGGAATGACACAAGGAATGTCATAAACGAAAAAAGAAAGAAAGGTTAGTGGAAAGAAGAGGAAGTGGGGAAGAACTAGATGAATATGGAGTGAGATGAAGACGAGAAAAGCATAAAAAAGAAAACAAAGAAATAAACTCAGACGAGAAGTAGGAGGAGATCGGATAGTGATAGTCAAAGAAACTAAAAAATACTTAAGATGATTACAAAGACTGAGAAAATAGATAAGGGTTCCGAAGGAGAGGGACAAAAAGAAGAAGGAAGGCGTGATCGAAAGAGAAGGAGAGGATAAAAGACATTAGAAGAAAAGAGAATAGAGAAAAGGAGAAGAAAAGTAAGGAAAACGAACAAGAACATGAAGACAAGAATGAGAAGTAAAAAGACACAGACAAAAGTAGAAAGAAACTTTAGAAGTATCACAAAGAACGGAAGTTGAATAAGAATGTGTTAAGAAAAGAAAAAAAAGCGAAGCATTAGAAAGCGCTCAGAGTAAGCACACGTCTGCAAACGCTATACACTGATTCAAAATGAATTAAAATCAGTTCATTTATAGCTGCAAAACAGGGGAAATAAGTTTCGATTTTAAATTTTTTTTAGAATATTGTCTTAATATACATGAAAAAATATACTTAATTAATTATATCTTAATGTATAAAATGAAATATTTCTCAACTGGAAAAGATTCCCAGGCCCGTCCTCAAATTCAATCATTTTTTTTCTCAGCCCATGGCTCACTTTTTCTCAAATATAACTGAAATTGATTGAGAATCTTTGGGGGTTTTATATGAAAAAACATGAGTGAATTCATAAATGTATGAAAAATAATTTGAGAAATCTTTCAATCGAAAAATATTCCTGGATCCACCCCAAAGTTCATTCAATTCTTCTTCCACCATTGTCTGTCTTTCTAGAAAATTTAATTGATATTGATGATGAAATTATTGAGTGATTGTGTGGACAAACAGTCAGATACGAGTGAATACATGTACCTATTCTAATTTTATTGACAGGGGTAGATAAATAATACATTTTTGATTATATACAATTGGTATTCATACAAATTGTACATAACCATAAATCATATAATAATTTCAATCGAGACATCATAGCATCTATTACGAGATATCATAAAATCTATTAGAAAACTCAAGTGGCAATGGGCTGGCCATGTTGCGAGAATGACAGCCAACCGAGGGACATCATTACTCACAATATGGATCCTTGGAGATCACATGCGAAACTGAGGCCGAGAGAATATAAGATGGAGAGACGAGCTAGACAAATTCAGAAAATACTGGCTCTGCGACGCCCATGTTAGAGAAATGTGGTGGATCCTGGGGGAGGTCCATGTCCAACGACGGACGTTAAAAGACTGATGATAATGATGATATGATAATTTCAATAATCTAATAATGTTTCACGCTCAACTTTGAAGTAGGGTATCTCAGCTTAGAATAAGAATCATTAATGGGAATTAGAACCATCAGAATCTCCAGTCTCCGTTTCGAATTATTGGAACCATGTTGAGCAGTACGTTCGTTAACGGTCCTCAGGCCAATTCCTTGGTTGATATTGTGGTAAATTCCTGCTAATTTACGTCCCATTTTCAACTCATACAACTAAATTGTCCGAATTTGCTTTTTTTCTATCCTTGATTTGACACCTCAAATACACCAAAAGACAAAAAAGTGGACGGTCAGCTTAAAATTTTATATTCCATCAACAAAGTCAAATCCAAAACAAGCACCAAAGCATAAAATAACGGAAACTGCAATTGCCAAGTAGTAACAACTTGGGGCAAAAAAGGTTGAAGTAATGAACTAGTTGAATCTTTTTAGTCTTCCTTTCTGTGTGTTGCAGTCTTATTTTCTTTTGAAGTTTTCTTATGTTGCAGTTTTCTTTTGTGTGATGCAATTTTCTTGTGTCTTGCAGTTTACATAAGCATACTATAGATGAAAGGCTCTTCTTAATATGCGGGCAGTGACTGTGAACACTATTTTTGGGGGGGGGGGTTCACGGAGAGAAGGGTCACAAGGGATTTGGGCGAGATGTCTCTCAATGCCTTTCTTGATCATCCAAGTGCCCTGACAACAACGGGAGAGTGCAACACCTTCTGTATTTCGATTTCAAGGTCCATTTATTTGCCTGGTTTCACAAGCTTCCTCACTGATTAAGTCTCATAGTATCATGGCAGTCTATCCTTCAGTTACTGGATCTGGTTGATGTTCAAACCAGTTATTGTCAGTTGATATTCCGTAATGCTTGCAGATTTTCCTTTGTGAATATTGATCCACTCTGTCATGTCTGGACTTATATTCTGTGGGTATTAAAACAGAGCAGTCAGACACGAGGTGATCTATTGTTTTCATGTACAAGTCACAGAAGCGGCACTATTTTTATGATACTTACTTAGAAGTTTCGAATGTGCAAGGTTTGATCTTGAGTGACCAGTATAAATCACTCAGTTGCTGCTTTCAATCTATTACTCCAGAGCCACTGGTGGGCGTCGTCTTTGCCCCGGAGGGCGTATTGTCCGTGCAGAGGTTTTCTGTCCTCATTTTACTTCATGCTGTTTAAGGCTCTGCCCCTTTCATGTTGGCTTATCTTTTTCATATCTATATTCTATAAATACTCTTCAATGTCCAAGTTTATATCCAGTTCTCTTGGAAACCTTTCACTTTTGGTTACTATTTAGTGCAACATTTGTTGTGTTAACATGTTCTTTAACTAGATTCAACATCCAGTTCTGAGTTATTTCGAGATACTGGTGTAATCCTATTGTTGCTGTTTTGAATGTCAGTTCGGGTTGCACTATTCCCCTACCACCATTACTCCTTGGCAAATAGAAACGATCAATGTCAGGTTTAGGTAGGTGCATTCCGTGGCACATTAGTAGTTTCCTGATTTTTGTGTCAATTATTCTGATCACATCTAGATTCCAATTAATCCTATTAAAGCTTTGTGTTAGAACGGGGATAGCAAGCAATTTAATGGCTTCAACTCTATTCTTGAATCCATCCCAGTTTTCAGTACTGCACCCACTCTTCTGAAGTACTCTTTCCTTTAATTTTTCATCACGCTGGTATGTTGTACTTTTTCTATCATACTGGCATGTTGAATTCCACTTCCTTCATTAATTTCTGAATAGATATATACCTCTCCTTGTTCTTCATCTTTTATTACTGTTTCTACATTTAGTTCTTTGGTGTTGGTTCTCGCTAGCGTACTTTTTTTGAACGTGGCCTTCGCACACTTATCCAGGCCAAATTCCATTTCTATGTCATCACTAACATTTTAACAGCATTTAAAAAGACCCTACATGTTCATTGACATCTTTGCCATATAATTTCAGGTCATCCATGTAAAACAGGTGGCTGGTTATACTGCCAATATTCTTACTAATGCTGCTTGCACGCTCAAAGAATGAGAAGAACGCACATTCGATCTTTTTACTGAGGAGGGAATAATGAATAGAGGAAAACGCAATGTGTATTTTATCTGTTGTTGCATTAGAAGTTGAGTTGTAGAGAGACGAATGTCGTGGGAGGTAATATTCCAAAGGTATTTCATTCTTATGATACATGCATTTTTGCAAACAGGAGGCACTGGCTTACCAGTATAGAGTTAGTCACTGTGGACTTGACTGGAAATTGACACCTGAGGACGCCACCCAAATTAATTCTATCATCGAAATTTTTTTGCCATCAGTAAGAAGAAAGATTAGAGAAGAAAATCGACATAAAATTATTAGTGTATTGTCTATAGAACCGGACAAAATTAATGGTGTGATAAGTTGTTAACCAGTTAACAAAAAAAGTAGTCGTGATAATTTGTATCAGAAAAATATTAGGCGAAAAATAGCCCCATTAAAAAAATCAACTGATTATTGAATATTAATAAAATTTTCGGTACTTATTTACTAACAGACGAAACTCACTTTAAAGAGGTATCCAGTTCAAATTTCCGATGATTTTTCAATCCGAACACAACATCCTTAATCTATTTGGTGATTCATTTCATTTATCCAAATGTGCCTGCATTGAGTCTTACACATTTTAAAGATAAATCCCTTGAGAAATAAATCCTGTTCACCTTTCTTTAAACAAAGTATCGTAGGATCAGCGTGGATGTCTTACATGGGAATAAAAGGGACTGCAAATTGGAGGAAAATATTGCCCTTCTTGGTAATTTTCAAGTTATATTTTAGGGCTACGGTTTGCAAAGAGAAAAAAACATTTACATTGCAATTTTACATAGAATTCTTTCAATTATTTAAAACGTATGAAAATTCTTGTTTAATTCTTTCACAAACGTGCAGCAATTGAAATTTTGCAACTAAAAAACTAACAATGTTGATTTATAAAATTGACTGATATGTTGAAAAAAAATACTTACCATGGTATTTTTGATAGATTCTTTTCACTGTTTTTCATCGGAAGCTATTTGTAGGTATGGAGGCCTAGATATATCCTCCAGTCCATCACCGCTTTTCACCTTAACTAAGTGAAAGAATCATTCTAGATATAATTCTTAGTAGAGCCTTTATGACCCACCCCCGACGTTTTATCACTGTTGTGCTTTCTTCATGTGAAGATGTATAAACTTCAATATCTATTTAAAAAAAATTATTGTATTAGTTGTAACCAAAACTTAAAAAAAAAAAGAAATTACGTGTTCTTTCTATTGTGACCAGAACTCCAGAATAAAGATTGTGAGAACATTTTCCTGTTTTTTTCTTTGTTTTTTTTTTCTTCTACAGTTTTACACATTCTGCTGCTACAAAATTACGTAGGATTGAGCTTTTTTGGAGAATTGACTCAGCAAAACATTTCTAGCTATAACAGCCCTTTTAACCGCCGTATTTTACTGTAGTTGGAAAAAAACCTCTGATAGCTCTCTAGACTCATATGGCAAACACCTGTCAGGCGTGATCACTTAGAATAATTAATCAACACTCGCGTAACTCAGCTCTGACCTTTCAGCCGTGCCGACAGCAAAGCACCTCATCGTTGAGAATTTTTAACGCTTAAATCACCTGACATCAAATGGTATACTATGGTGTACTTCCGGCTCCAATATGTTACAAAATTACAAGGAAAAATCACGCTGTTTCTTCGCCGTTGCTCATCATTTCAACTGTACTTTTTCACTGTATATAAGTATAGGATAGCCTGTTTATATTGAATAAGAAATTTGTATACGTTTTAGTCATTTCATCGATTTTCTATCTGCTCTTTCCATCTGGAACTTCACGTGGACGCCAATAGACACCGACAACATTTTTCCGATTAAAATGCCCGAAACTAGCAACCATGTTAATTCTTATCGTCTTTGTGTTATTGATAAAAAGAAAGATTGGGGAAAGTTTTCATAAGAAATTTATTTGCCTAAACAAAATAAACTCGAATATAAGCGTTCGAAAACATATGTTTACATAAAACAAAATCGGTGGAACGTGATAAAATATTCAGTCCAGAACAAAAAGACTTCAAATTTTTACCATAAGTTGAAAAAATGAGCCGATTTCAATAAATTTTTTGGTTGTCATTTTTGAATTAATTTTGTTTCTTTGAGAAGGGTATTTTGTAAGGAAAACGCATGGAAATAATTCAAAAAGTCAGTCTGGCTATCTTTCCAGTAATTTAGTTGTTTGATTTTTTTTTCAAAGTGGTGATGTATTTGTATATTAGCCAATTCAAAAACACTTGGCAAATGCTCCAGCTAATCGAACCCCAGATCAAATTCTATGATAACCACCAGTCACATGTATGACCAACTCCCACGGTATCCGGTCATGTGATAAAAAAACTCCTGGGCTGTTCTTCCAACAAATAAACCCCCTCCACTGCTTACCAAATCTCGACTTATTTAGGACTTATCATTAAGAATCAAGATTCCTTGTGCTTGAGCGTTTTCATTCTAAGTTCTCCACTCCAACCTAAAATGCAAAATTTTCTAAAATTGTAGTATTCTAAAAATTTGTAAAATCCTTTAATTGTCACAAGGATATAGCCACATCTTGGTTCCTTTAACTCTGGATGTAGTCTCGTCATTTTGTATAACAGCAAGTTCTTCTTGAAACTTAATGCCCACTTCACGACGGTCCACTAGGAAAGGCTGAGTTTATCAAATTGAAAAATGGAACATTTCTTTCAAACCAGAAAATCTATAATTCAATTCATGCATCCAGTTGTAAATGATCCACAATGGCAAGTATAACAGCATCTGTTGTTTTACACTCATTTAGCCAATACAATCGAGTAAACATTCTTAAAAAATATTTTTTTGCCAATCCAAAAAATGCAATACAGCCGAATATCTTGGTCTTAGAATCAACATATTTGCTCATTGAAGTTGAATGTTCAATGTATTCAATTTTTTGAAAACGCCCAATAAATGATTCACCAAAGTTTTGTCATCAACTGTTAACAGGAGCTTCATTTCAGGTTTGACATTCAAAAAGTCAATCAGAATTTCAGATAATTCCATACATCTTTTCATAGTTACCCATAGACAACCATGTCGCTTCAGTGTGAAGCAATAGTCAGACACGATCTATGATTTTATCTTCGCAGATCTGTTCAAAATGACATACACATTTAGTTTTAGCTTTAATTGTGTTGGTGCATTATATTACTGCCTTCAGTATGTCATTTAAATCAGGTGAAATATGTTTGGCAACTAAATTTTCTATGTGAATAACACTGTACAAAAGCAGCATTTCTGAATTGTCATCAATCATTAATTTTTAACAGCCATGTTTATTTCCCTTCTTTGCAGGAACATCATCTGAAGCAGACGATAGAATGTTTTTCATTGATATCTTATTTTCATCCAAATAGATTTTAAGCTTCTTATATGTGTCACTGGCAGCGATGGTACTTTCTAATGATTCACAGAACAACTATTCCTCAGAAAAGCTTTCATGATCAATATGTTTCTGATATACCAACAAAAGGGCTCCACTCTCTCTTACGGTAGATTCATCAATCTGTATTGTAAATTTCCTTGATTTCAACTTCCCAATAAACTGCTCTTTAACATCTCATCTCCCCTTATCACATCTATTCTTCTGCTAACTGTATTGTTACTCAGTTTCATGCTGTTGACATCTTAGTTATTTTTCTCCCAGAACTGCTATAAGTTGAGAAATTTCTCAACTCGCCTCCAGAGTGCAATTATTGATTACAGTTTGTCCAGAGAACAGTGAATCAATTGTTCATTTATTTTCAAACTTCACTTTTAGCGATTCAGAATATTCCAATTTTGAATTGATATGATTTTTTGATTTACTTTCAAATGTGGCCCAAGGCGGTCACGTTTCATTGATCCATGAGTCAAATATTGTTGGCGTAATAGAAGGAAAGGTAACCGTTCATCATCCTTAGCAGGTACAAAGCCAAAGTTCAAGTCCTTCTCTGAATACTGACGAACTCTTCTTTTAGTTATGAATATTTGTAAAGAAAAAACTGCAATGGATTATGATTTAGTGAATGAAAGCAAACTTACTGCAAATGAATTATCTAGTTTTTGTTAAACTCTCAGAATTGACTTTATTATTGCAATCAGTCAGATCTGGAATATATGGTGTGTGAATTTCAAACATGAATCACAGAGACAATGGAGAAGGAAGAGTGATTTTGTGTCATCATATCGTGTCAACACGGTATTTTTTTCTCGTAAATATTCAATTTCTGTGATGAAAAATATCATTTTTATATGATAACAATTTTGTATATTTTATTTGTCTTTTCTGTAAAAATAACCTTGCTACTAAGGATGTCATTAAGACAGTTGATATAATAATAGAAACAATACACAATGTAAAAACATAAGAATTTTAAAAACGCAATACATATTTATCCGTGATTTTAAGGTATTCACCTGACCGTGTCATTTATAATCAATTACAATAATTAATTATCAAATTACAATTTTTAGCTGTGTTTCCACGGTCCAGTAGTATAGGGTGGTCTGATAGACCCTTGTACATTTTGGGATCGAATCCAAGTGGGAGCAACACATTTTCTTCTTTTTTCCTTGCTTTCGAGGTCAATGGCGAATTGATCTTTAGGCTGAGTGGGCCTTTTCTATCTTTCTTGCTATCGAATCATTAGGTTGAGCAGGCTTTTTCTTCCTTCTGTCAAACTCCTACTATTTAGTTCAGATTTTATTTTAGTATATAAAAACGACGGATGACAATGACCAGAGGAAATATGCGTGACGTCATGCTCAAATAACAGTGACACAGTGACGTATGCATTAAACTGATGAGTTCACTCCCACTTCTAAAGCTCAACTTCGGTTGAATAGTTCTGCTTAAGTCAAGAAATCCAATCTACAGGAGCTATTAATAAAGGAATTGCAATGAAATATAGTTTGGGAATAATAATATATGGATAAATGAATTCTGTTCTGTTTTCTTTTTAGATTTTAATGAAGCAAGGGGGTTTGACTCAGCGTGGTCAAGCTTATCTGTTATTCTAGTAAAAGAAAGTTGGTAGACTGTTGCCTAGACAACAGAGCACGTGATGTTTGTCTGGCGTATTTGAGAAACGATTCTCCGTATATTGGTAACTAACATTTCCCACTAGTGATTCTAGGTTGAAGATCAAAATGCAAGGCAAGGAAGGTTGTTGGTTTCATAAAGTGATTAAGTAGACTGGAGAAGACTCATATCGTGCAAAATACAAAATATAAATTTTACATTCATTTCATAAGGGAAACGACTCTTAGTGCATTGCTTAGCAATATGGGCATCCGATGGGCACACTGTGTGTCCCCTCCCTTGGATAATGCTTTTTGAAAGTACGTACCTTATAAAAGTCGGCAATAAAAATCTTGTTTGATTTTTAGTTATCAGTAATACCAAATTTTAATAAACTAAATCTTACCGATAACAGGATTGCCACTTATATGTATTTCGAATATATCCACACAAAAGTGGTAGCAGAGGCCTATGATAACCAACCTTATCCACAAGTAGTTCTCCGTTGAATTCAAAGACAAGGAAAGTTGTCGGTTTCATAATGGAAGGGAAAACATTGGCACCCCCCCTTTCGGAATGGATTTTTTTTCGTATGACGAAAGTTTTTCAGTTGAATTCTTATAGTTTGGCCATGCATGAATTCAATACAAGTTTTGCTTAATTAAGTCATTTTTTTACCTATCGCTTATTTTAGTAAAATCTTGTTTAGGGTTAAAATTATTGGTTTTTGAAGGGTCCACACGATATATCCGAAAGTATTTGATGGATTTCAATGAAATTTTGTGAAGGGGCTCTTAAACTTTTGTAGAAATGAGTGGTTACATTTTAGGGCGATTTCGGAAATATTTTCCGATTGATAGATATTTTTCCGATTTTCTTTCACACATTCATGAATACACTCATGAGGTTACGAAAAAAGTGATTAATTTCGGAGGTGGATCACCTCTGCCATAGTTATGTCCACATCAAATAATACTGCCAAGATTGTCGAAAAATTTTGTGTAAATTTCAGTAAAAAAATCATGGTAGAGCGGAAAGTAGCCTACAAAATAAGTGAGTAAATTTTGGGACGGATACCTACACCATTACCACCGAGCCTGTCGTCGTTGCTATGTTCACGCCACATAATATAGCCAAAACTTCATGTCTATCCACACGATATCTCAAAAAGTTCTCAAAGAAATTTCATGAGAGGGCGGACAACAGGCTACAGGAGAAGTGATTGGATTTTTGGACGGATCCATGCACAATTATATCCCCTAGTTTAGTCCACATCACATAATATCGCTAAAATATCATGTCTACCCACACGATATCTCGAGAAGTTCTCTATGAATTTTGATAAAATTTGGTGAGGTGGACAGTAAGCTACGAAAGAAGTGATTGATTTGGGGATGGATTTATGCGCTATTACCCCCCCACTTTCGTTGTATTTATCCACTTATATCCACACTACATTATAGAACCAAAACTTCATGTCTCTTCACACAAAATCTCCAGATATTCTAAATTAAATTTCATGGAAGTGTGGACAATAGGCTACAGAAGAAGTGATTATATTCTAGAGCGGATCCATGCACAATTAATTCCACTTTAATGGTGTTGGCATTCTTGTCGGTTATGTCTCTCATCGAGCAAGTCATGTTTCAAATAAGGTGATGGCTAAAAAAAAACCTGACCTGATCATAAAAGATCGATCGCAGATTCGAATCCAGGACATTAAAACAATATAAAATCAGTTTTATAATCCAGACCTCAAAAATGAGTAGTGAGACCGGAGAAGATTACGTGAAAACAGCAATATATAAATTCTATGTACATTTAACAAAAATATTAAGGTTATCGATTTGATTAGAGCAAAGGTTGTTGAAGGGACTGTTGCAAATTAAGCAAACAATATTTCAATAAATCCGAAGATTTTTAGAACTAATCAGTTAAGTCTTAACATAACTTAGTTCTGAGCAACGGAATACTATTTGCTCTTTTCACCAAAATCGTTCCTGTTGCAGAGAACTGTTATGTGAATGTAAGCACAGGTTTTCTCCGCTAATGTCTCCATTTTAGTTGTTACAATCCCAAATGGAACACATGACAATGAATAAAAGCCTTAGGGCAGTTTGTCTAGTAACTTGTTTGGCGATCGCGAGTTCAACCACTGGATAGGGTGAATCAAAAAAAGTCATTTACTCTAGTTCAGTGGAAGAGGCAGATAGGTGATTTTGCAGGGGCGAATTAACTCTGGTATCGACAGTAGAATGGGGAACAATTTACCCCCGTGAGTGGAATGAAGTTGGGTTCGAAATTTTAACTGCGATAAACACCAGGAGAGGGCTGGGAGGTACAAGGCCGAAATGTTGTGACTAATATAACCAATGACATTAGTCTGCGTTATCCAGTATTCAATATTGATAATTCCTTACGTAAACAAATTGAGACAAAAACTTATCAACTTAGAAAAAAATGAAAGGAAAAGAATACAAAAAACGATATAACAACAACATAAATGCATGCACACCATAATGTTGTAAATGCCTATCAGTTAGGGACGTTGGGGCCACAGTCACATCGAGGGCAGCAGCCCCAAATCTTCTTGGCTCAGGGTCAACTGTGAGCCCTTTAGGGGAAAAGAAATCTGTACAACATACTGAATTAGATATTTATTTCTAATCACCAACCAAATAAAAGTTTTCTCATATCAGGAAAAACACTTTCATAATGAAATTAAATCTCTGGATTATTCAAGAGACAAAAATCTTGCTTATTAAGCTTAAGCATTTTCAAGTTCTCCGGCATGAGCAGTTTTTGTATTCATTGCTCTAAACATAAATACAAGTATGATTTTGTTATTTATAACAACAAGAATTCTCTATACTTCATAGGTAGGACAATTTCCCTCAATAAACTCAATTACTTAAATTTGTTGAGTAGCAAACATCTGTGTTTCATCAAATGCATTTCCTCTCACGTAAACAAGCATCAAATACGTCTTTTGATCTTCAACTGAAAACCACTAAGTAAATTAGGGATTGGTGAGCCATAGAATACGACAAAATGTTCTGGCATTAGCACGATCGTCACGTTTTCTGTTGTAAACAACCCAGTGTTGCCAAATTTATCATTTTTTAACTGGATCAGGCTGATGAGTTCCAATTTATGAGAGCTTAAAATCTGGCCAATTTTAAAAGATAATTAGTAACTTTGATAAAAGCAAACATTTTATTCTCAATTGTTCTGGAGTCCTGTTATTTTATTGATGAGTGGACATTAAATGAGTATATATTACATTTTTAGAGATAAAGTTAGCTGGAAATGAAAAAAACTTTAGGCGATTTCAGCCATTTTCAATGACAGTTCCAGCCATAACCTTGCAACCTCACAATAAAAAATATAAATCGTAAAATGCTCTTTCTGGAAAGCTACTCCTACCCCAAATAGCTTGGGTGCCCCTGCTACCAGCATAACAAATGTACATACAAATCAACACCCAGAAATACATACACTAAGTAATATAATGTACCTACAATACAATAACCACGCACAATAATGCAATAACTATGAACACGAGACAAAATAAGGAACGCAGAAGGTAATGTAATACGCATATATATAAGTCAATGTGATGAACACATACACAAGGCAACGTAATAAATGTATGAACAAAACAGTATTCATACAGGATGCAATGTAATAAATGCATGTATAAGATTAAACTAGTATTGCTAGCAGCACACAGGCCACTAAATCCATGGATTAGTTGTATGTATCGTGGTTGAACATTTCCTTCGTAGACTCACTTATATGTGCAATACCGTGAAACCTACTTCCTGAAACCTATTTGGAGAGAGTTAAGGGTTTGGGGAAAAAAAAAGGAAAGGAGTGGAAATCAGGGGTCGTGATCAGAATTCAGTATCTTAGCGAAAGTGGCTGTGTGAAAATAGGGAAAGGAAGTCTTTGACCCCTTATCAGAACCAAATCAGTTCAAGAACGGTCAAAATCAAATAAATATGAAAGTAGTTAAGAATGAATGTTTATATGATATAGTTACGTATCAAATTTAGATGATATAAGACTTTATTAATAATCTTACAGCTTAATTTGTTTAAAATTGCTTTTTAGTAACACCTAGCTCAGGTCGTCGATCTACAACAGGGAGTAAATAGTACGGATCAAAAATCAAGGATAAGCTCTCAGTAAGATTCGAACTCACGTCCCCTGCGTCCATAGAAGCCGGGTAAACACGTCTGATCTCACCGACTGAACCACGAGACACAGATGATCGAATCTAAAGCTTAAACTTACTTTCTGATCTCTTTCTATCCTATGTTGGCGTCTATTTCTGCATAAGTAATTTGAATTTTGTATTTAGATGTAGTATTGCAACATAATTATTAATTTTCAACTAGTTTTTTTTACCTCCATCCAAACTTTCCGTTGCTTTTTATGCCAACTTTGAATCGGACCGTAATCCCACGGCAAAGACTGAACAGCGTATCGGAAAAAAAGGGCAAGTCGGTGGTGAGAATCGGACTCATACCCTACAACCAAATGGCGTCAAGGATACACCTGGGCATTATTTACCATTGAGTCACGAGGACTTCATAGTTAACCGGGGGCTGATTTTACACATAAAACTAAACTCCTTATAACCAATATTCGTCGCTGTTGATGTTTTCAATTGAGACCTGGCAGTCTTTTTGATACAACGACATTTTTAAACAATTCAAATTTTATTCTTGGATGAAGTATTGCAAAATTATTATTAATTTTAAACTAGTTTTTACCTTCATCCTAACTTTCAGTTGTTTTCTATCACAACATTGAATTAGACCGTAATCCTTTTTATCACAACATTGAATCGGACCGTAATCTTTTTTATCACAACATTGAATCGGACCGTAATCCTTTTTATCACAACATTGAATCGGAGCGTAATCCTACGTTGGATTATAGTTCGATCCAAAGTTATGATGAAAAGCAACTGAAAGTTAGGAAGAAAGTAAAAACAAATCAAAAATGTATAATAGATAATTGTTGAAAATCAATATAAATGGTTGTTGAAGCTTCAACTAATACAAATAAATAATGAAAAGGTAAGATTACACTTGTTCTTTGCCCAAGATAAGGTAACAGTAAGTGTCACAAAAATATGTACATATTCCAAAAGTTATAATTTGAATAGCTCACATTTTAGACCTCTCCTAGGGGAAGAAGTCAAATAAAGAAGTGAATGGCTTCCTCCTATAACTCATTGAAGACAAGTCCTGATACATTCACCGTATAATAACGGGATGTCAGTTCAAAAAGAATTCTAAATGAAAATGAAAACTAAGAGCCATTTCTTTGAAAAAAAAAAAATCGGCACTTCTCGATATCTATCAAGCTTGGCTTAGGATAGAACAAGAAGATTGTGTTGCACCAATCTCCCAAGTGGGGGAGAGGCTACCTGCCTCGAAAATTAGCACTCCAAATATTGACTTTCACTTGCGTTCGAACACCAACCTTTGGCACCAGTTGGAAATACACTATTAACTTATATCTTCTTAGCTTAATCTATCACAGAGTCACAGTTGAGAGGTTCTCAGTGGGGATCGTACTCACTACACTAACGAATCGATCCACGAAATGAGTTTATTAACCATCGCACCTCGTCCAAGTTTTCACATCTCCAGTGAAAGTTCAGCTCGAAATAATTAATTTTTTTTTACAGAGGCCTTCCCCGATTAAGTATAAGATATGGTTTGTAACGCTGGTACGTGACGTGTTGTAGAGGAAAGAGATGGATACATGTCTCTCGCAAAGGCTCTGGTGTGAAGTGAATACTAACTCTCTCAGTTTGGACTCGGCTCGCCGATTCCATTCTCTCTGCCATTACACACTCGGGCAATCGTACCTTGGAATGAGATAAAGGGAGATAAATCTACTTAGATTAGGCTCATTATCACATGACAAATGCATTTTCTTGGCATGTATCATTAGGCGTGGTGATCGCACAGTTCATAATCATGAAAACAAACCAGTGTTTATCCAGGAGTCATATTTGTGTTGGCTGACTACTTCTTTTTTTATCTTCCAGTATGTGGGATGCAGATTGCTACAGCAAAAGTTATCTTTTAGAGGATATATATATATATATATATATATATATATATATATATATATATATATATATATATATATATATATATATATATATATATGTATTGTGGACGTGAAGTGACCCGAAGAATGTAGATGAGAATGACGATCAGAAGGTGAAGTGAAAACTCAAGAGATAAGCGTTACACCTCAATTTTTTTAGCATCATTATTCCGTGGGTGCACTTCAATGCATTCCGACGGGGGCCAGCCATTTTTTTTTCAGAGAAAAAGGTTTGCAGCGATTTCATAGAGAAAAATATGCTGTTTACATTTCGATGCTGAAGATGAGAAAGTGAATTTTTTTCTGTGTTTGGTTGATTGGTAGGAGTGGGAGGGGATGTGTTTGTATCTGTGTAATTGAGGGTGACATTTGCTTTGAAATGAGATAGGGCTATGAGAGGCGGGGTCAGGGGATATATGTATCTTGTCCCTGTGGGTGCTTGGCTTATCTGAGATAAGAGAGGCAGTGAAAGTGGTCAACTCTAGGGAAAAAGGTGGATTTTGTGATTTCTATTTTAGGATGAAGAAGGAATAATAAAAAATAATAACTAATTTTGAGATGTAACACTTATCACTTGAGTTTACACACACACACACACACACACACACATACACACACACACACACATATATATATACATATATATATATACATATATATATATATATATAAATATATATATATATATATATATATATATATATATATATATATATATATATATATATATATATATATATATATATATATATATATATATATAAACACACCAGCTCACACCAGGGTCATTTATAAGTCAGTTATCAACTGAATTTCGATCTGAAATCTTCATTGAATAATGTTCGATCTGTGTGATTAATATTCACGACTGGATTAAATGCTTTTTCAAATTTAATCTTTAGAGGCTCTCTTTAATAACGGAAATGTTCACTTTGGTTAAGCTTTCAGCGCAAGTTCTGCAAAAGTAATTGACATCAAACCATCTTCTGATCATGAGGAATATTTTCTGTAGTCTACCTTCATTACAAGTCACAATTTTAACAGAAGTGGGCAATACAAACACGTATTCATTATTGGGCGAGTTTCTCGACACAAACAGATCAATTCTGTAACTTCGTAACTCCTGCTGGATTCCTACAATCCAACGATATAACACAAAATCTTTTTTTGTTCTCTCTTTCTTGTGCTCATTTTCATACCCTCCGATAGTGTATATATTTTGAGTATATAAAGAGAGATAGATGAATAGGTAAAGATATGTGGGCATGTGTGCGTAGAGACAGAAATAGAACGCAGCGTTTTGCAATGAGACAACGGTTAGCAAACTCGTCTCGTTGACCATCACTGAGACAGACCTGCAAGCTGAGTAGTATGCAACGTGCGCATGAGAGAATCATGCTCAACCTTACATGGAGAGATCAAAAGGCAGCACAGTATATAAGGAAGAAAACGGGCGTCTGTGACATCATAGAAACAATTAAAAAACTCGAATGGCAATGGGCAGGCCATGTTGCAAGAATGAAAGGCAACCGATGGACATCACGTCTCACAACATGGATCCCCAGAGATCACATGAGAAACTGAGGCCGACAGAACACAAAATGGAGAGATGAACTAGACAAATTCAGGAAATACTGGCTCTGCGACGTCGATGATAGAGAATTGTGGTGAATTCAGGGGAAGGTCTATGTCCAACGACGGACGTTAAAAGACTGATGATGATGATGATGATGATGATTAGTAAGTTTGATATCTAACTGGATACCACATACTTGTAGCCTTGAGCAAGACTGGGCTGAGCAGCGCTTATCTAGACCTGTCTTATGGCCGAAATAGTTACTCATTTCCCACTAGTATCGCAGATGGGTACCCAGGTGAAATCCAGGATTTCCAGCTCATTTCCTAGGCTATCTTCAAGGGTAGATGTAGCATAATCTTTCACTTCTCATTTCCCCATATGCTGTATCAGGATAAGCTTTATATATACATATATATATACACACACACACACACACACACACACATATATATATATATATATATATATATATATATATATATATATATATATATATATGTGTGTGTGTGTGTGTGTGTGTGTGTGTGTGAATAGGAAAGACAGTTTCAGGAACTAAATTAACATTATTTAAGGTTGTGAGCAAAACAACGGCGATGATCGGAAAATAAAAGCTGAGACTTGGGTGGAATCTGAACCCACATCCATGGGAGCACCTACATAGGCTTGGTCTGTGATAAACGATTGGGCCACCGGGACTCTGACGGTAGCCAGGGGTCGAGATAGCACTCTCAACCCATTCGTTTTCCTCTCTGGTCTCTATGTCCATACTGTGATAAGTAATGGATATTTGTATCCGATAATGAGAATAAGGGAAGACAGTTTATGAAATAAATTTAAAATTATTCACGGTAATGAATTAAACTACGGGGATGACCGGGCTCATTTATTTACTTTCCAATCATCGCCGTTGTCCCAGCAAGGCACATTTTGTGATAATTGTGTCCTGACTGACCCACTATGATACACGCATGATATTCGATTGGCCAACAAGAAAATGCTCATCTTGTTAGAAGTTTGACATTTTTACCGTTTCTTCGAAAACTTATAGCATATTTTTCGCTGATATTTTATTTTTGAAATATGTCAAACGGTGATTATTTAGTGAAAAAAATTATTTAATTCCATCATTTTTTACTGATAGAACTGAAGCCGAGGGAAATATCCACGTACATTTGTGGATTTGCTGACAATGCTCTTTGTAAATGAACAGTAAGATTTTGTTTCGGAGGATTTTAATATTTTATTCGGTGTAAAAGTTCCTGGCAACCTTTTTTTGAAAAGGAGTGACGGAATACACAGATGGGAAACGCTTTTTTTGCCGGAAACTTTTGCACACACCAAATAGTTGAGAAAACCAGAACGGAGACCGGTGAAAACTATCAATCATGAAGATTTTAAGACGGTGGTGTAAAAAAAACAGACTTGATGTAAATCTTATCCATTAAAATGAACGAGAAAAAAAAGAGTAACGGACTTAAAAAGCCTGTATCAACAATTATCTGCAGTATGACATCAATTTTGCATGACGAGATTCTTGCCTTTTTTTTTTTACATCGTATCATCATTTGTTATGAAAAATAGTTTTGGCCTCTTCTTTGGCCCTTTTTTTTTTGTTTGATAAGTGCAGTTCTGTACAATGACTGGATGTGGAGGAGAAGTTGAAACATAAATCTAAGCAGAACAATTATCGTTGAAGAGTTATAGTTTGTGTTAGGCAGAACAAGAAAAGCAATGTACAGAAATGGTATTTGTTGGATTCAGAAACGCTCTCCAGTACACAACTGTGAAACTCCACCCCTATCCATTCAATCAGCGAGGGTAGACTGTTTTCATTCCACCGTCTGTGTCCGGGGGAAATTGTTTTCAATACCTCTTTTTTTTTTCTTCAAAAACTTTTAAAAAAACGTAATCGTCCTGTACAAGATGTACAGAGAGTGGAATGAGAATCTGCCTCTGGAGATCAACTCAAGATTCCAAGATTTTTTCTGAATACGAATGCGAATGCAGTAAAGTACCACGGCCAAAACGTTGTGAACATATAAATAACCAAGATGGAGGTCAATAGTCCGAATAAATATACGTATAATGATAATTCCTCGTCTAAAAAAAAAATAGAAAAAAAAAAAGGCTATCTAGCTGCACGATTACACGTGCTCTCATATTGTGGATATCAAACTGAATCGGTTGAAGAGGGGTACTTTCATACACCCTACATATTCACCCGACCTCTCTCCAACGGATTGCTGTTTTTTTCCGTACATAAGACAGAAACTTCTATTAGTACTGTTTCCATCCCAACTACTGCTTCCTCTAGTCAATACACATGCAGAAACAATACTGTTTACATTTGCACTTACACCCATCATATACCTGTGAACTTTTCTGGAAAGATAATCACAAAAGTTTGACTTGAAGTATTAATAAAATCTACGAGGTAATACATAAATAACATGAAAAGTTGATAAGATCTTTTGAAATTTTGGGGTAATCACTTCTCGTAGACCCAGCAACCAGAATGATGTAGAAACGTGCATAATTAACTGATTTGATGATTATCTAAGAAACAGGCTCGGAATCGCGGGTATAATGTTACCGGAGCACACGTCGGTGAAAAAAGGCCAAAATAAATGAACGAGATTTTCCCCCTCTCTCACTTTCTCTCTCTCTCTCTCTCAATATATATATATATATATATATATATATATATATATATATATATATATATATATATATATATATATATATATATATATATATATAATCTGAGAAAGAAATTACCGAACACGTCTGTGAATGAACTCCAAAATGAATGAACAAGACTATGTGTATATACATATATTAAAAATCTGTGAGAGAAATTACTCAACACGTGATTCTTGGTTCAATCAAAAGTGGATTATCTCTAGTCATACACACACACACACACACACACACATATATACATACATACATACACACACACAAACACACACACACATGCACACACACACACACACATATATATATATATATATATATATAATGAGGAAATGAATTAGATTTACCCAACATAATAGTGAATTCAATGGACAACACGGAAATCCAAAATACATTCTATTTTCCAAATTTTCGTGTTTTTACATTGTCCATTAAATCCATTACATATATATATATATATATATATATATATATATATATATATATATATATATATATATATATATGTATGAACTAAGAGAAAAACTCAGAAGTGAAAGTATGTGGAGACTTTATTGGTTAATTAATTGACAAATCAATTAATTACTATGCTATACATGTTTCGGGAAGGGTTCCCATCTTCAACAGCATGTGTATACTTTCTGGTGGTTAAAACGTTAGGTTTCCATTGAGAACAAACTTGACATGGAATGCTTTGCTTGGAAAGCAAAAATGAAAACCAAAAATGAAAATCCATGAGAAGTATAGCAATATGTCCGTTGAGTATCAGGACCGGTTTCTGTGCGTGTAAGAATGTATAGTAGTTTCATTGGACCTTTTGGTGGAAGTAGTTTTAGTAGTTGTGGGTATTTTGTGTGTTGTTTTAGTCGAAGGGGTATTCATAAGAATTGGTTGTGTTAGTTACTGGGAATCTAGGTCATGGTCCTGTGCTAAACTAGTTGGGTACTTAGGTAATATAGAGTCCTTGGATACCTGTGTTTATAAGCTTGATTACCCAACGGTGCGTACGTGCGTACATAAATTCACCCACTCATACACACATGACCAATATATACATACGTATATAGTGTATATACGCACATATACACTCTATGCATATACAAAAATACATGCACCCCACCTAACACTCCTCCACGTACATACATACATAAACTCAACAGTAGGTAGTATGAAATGTTATATCATACGGGAAAATGCAATGGTTGATGCAAAACCTGTGAATCCTATTCAGTTAACTTCTGTCTAGGTGAGTATCGCATACTTGTAGAAAGTACTTAGGCTTGGGAGTGGATAAATATAGATATAAGACGGGTACAGTGTGTGTTGGGAGTTGGATGGTAGTATTTATAAACTGCAACGTCATCACTAAGAATAAAAGATTAGGTGACTGTTACTTGTCAGTATTAGTAGATGGATATTAATAGTGGAGTGGAACTATAGGCGTATTAATAGTATAGCAGTGTATAAAGAGGGGGGTTGACAATAAAATGGTTGTAGCATTGGAAATCATTTAGGAATATTAGGAATATTCCGTTGGTGGGCTATAGAGTCATTGCATAGAGTGTATATACATATATATATATATGAATACATACACCTAACTTAACACTGTCTCAGATACATACATACATATAGAAACACACCACTAATATTATATGTTATATCATACGAAAAAATGTAATGGGCGATGCAAAATAAGTAATAACCAACGTGATGTGGTTCGAGGTTGTCCTTGTTATGTATTATCGAGTATCAGTTGAAAAATGGATATAATGAAACCTTAATGCTATTTGTAGATATTATGAAAGGTCAGATAGCTTTGAATAGTACAAGTAAAACTGACCATACATAGGTGTTAGTTGACAGGGGTCTTGGTGTGACGTTCCCAATTATCGATGTATATAAAATAAAGATTGGTATGGATAAGATAAGATAAGTATGTAACATTGACTATATATGGGCGGGGGTCCAGATTGTATTGGTAGGGCTATAGTGAAAAATTAGAGGATATGTACAGTGTGTTATGGTGTTGGCGTGTTATGGTGCACATGTATAGGCTGCTGGGAGTATAATATTAGGTGCAAGCAAAAAGATAGAGAGTTAGTCAGCATAGAGTAATTAGGAGAGGATTATGGGGTCAGAGCTCGGTGTGGTTAGGGTTGTTAAGAATGTTGAGTCCGTTAGGAGAGAGAGAGTAAGTTCTTTTAGTCTCATGTCGTGTCCTGTGTATGTATGCAAGCGTATGCATGTCTTGAAACATCAGATAAGATTAAGTGAGAGAAAATTTACTCAGAGTTATTGATGTGTCCGTAAGTAAATGTGTGTTATGTAAGTGTTTGCATGTGTATGCATGTCTTACTTGCTTGCCGTTAGTAAAAATCTGCTAATGCGAGAAAGTCCTTGCGCGCGCAGATAGCTGCGTTTGTGAAGTGAGCCAGACGGCCGATGTCCGCAGGTAAGCTAGGCCGTGACAGACTGACGAGTCTTCGGCTGTCAGTGATTCATGTATCATTTTGCCAGACTCCCAGACGAACCAATTTTGTCTGTCGAAATCTCGCTTGTGATTGGTGGAATATTTGTAGTACATCCAACATTTATGAATATTTTTCTGCGACGATTTTTGATGGAAATCTGTTGAGTCTATTCTTGCACGATTTTTGATCATTGAGTTTGAGTGGTCCTTACAATACATATACTATAAAACTCACGAATATTTTATCTTGTGTGTAGATGCCTAAACTGCTGCACCCTAGCGGCTGAAAATTTGTCTATGGGGGTAACTAGACTCTGCAATTAACATTGGATAGGCAGCGCTGACCTACGAGATCCATGTAGGTCAGTATTTGGTCAAAACTACTTTTCCACCCCAATTTGTAAGTTTCTATCTAATGACCCACATTAGCAGTGGACAATCCACCAGACCCGCTACCAACACGTCATGGGCCAGCGTGGCAGGGCTTGGCCTAACACACCCCATGGTTTGCACACTGAAAATTATATCAGCTGTTCCTGCGGGGACCTTGGTACCAAAAGGCCCAGCCACATCACTTGCTTTGGGTGGGGGTGATGTGCTCCAAGGGCGACTACCTTAACCCTTCACCAAGGAAACACCTGTTCCTACTGAGTCACCGGTCCAACAGTAACCATTTAAAAATAGCCCTAAGACTGTCACCAAAAGGACAACATTATACATAGGCAGAATACTGTCAACCGACATACACCTAACCGATCTAGAAAGTGGAATAAAAAATGTCAAATGGGACATCGTAGGCATTAGCGAGGTAAGACGACACAGAGAAGAACTAATCGAACTGAGGAGCCACATCTTCTTTACAGCTACGGAAAAGAGAAAGTAAAACAAAGTGGAGTAACCATGTAGCTAGCGTCACCATACAACTTTCAAAGCGATACAAACTCAATATAATCCAAGTTTACGCTCCCACTTCGCAATCAACCTGATAGGAAATAGACAACTTCTATAATAACTTGAACTCCCTACTCCAAGTCACCAGAAAACTCTTCAATGTTATCATGGGAGACTTCAACGCACAGGTAGGACAAGAAAATGAAGATTGCGTCGGCAAATTCGGATACAAAGTATGGAACGAGAGAGGAGATCTTGTAAACAGACAGAGACAAGGACTACAAAACAATGAGCAGGATATGCAAGACGTGAGCAATCGACTCAAGGACTTCCCAAAAGTAACCCCGTGAGAGGTGAAACAAGCCATTAAACAGACGAAGAAAGGAACGGCCCCTGGACCAGACAACATCACCATCGATCTACTCCGAAAAGCAGGTAAAATCATCACTAGGAAACTGCCCGTCCTTTTCAACTTTATCAGGCTATATAAAGACTCAGACCCCTTTCAGCTCCAGAAAGGAGTAAGACAAGGTGATACCAGCTCACCCAAACTCTTCACAGCCTGCCTGTTGATGATCTTCAGAAGACTAGACTGGGAGAGTTAAGTAATTAGAATAGACAGCGAGTATCTCAGCAACCTCAGATTTGCAGATGACATCACCCTTTTCGTAGAGAACCTACACAACCTCCAACTAATGATAGATGGATTGAATAAGGAGAGCAAGAAAGTTGACCGACACATGAACTTCAGCAAGACGGTGATCATGTGCAACAACCACATCGGAGATAAAAACACTAAGATCAAAATCGAGGACACAGAACTGGAGAAAGTAGGTCACTACATCTACCTAGGATAACAAATCTCCATGAGACCCTCAAAAGAAGAAGAAATCAAGCGAAGAATCACCCTAGGATGGCAAGCCTTTGGCAGGGCAAGCTCAACCTTCAAAAATAAGAAGGTCCCTTTGATCCTAAAAAGAAGGGTGTCACATGGCGCTGAAACCAAGAGACAGATCTGCAAATTTAGAACCATGCAACGTGCACATGAAAAATTATTCTGGGCCTCACATGGAGAGACCACAAGACAGCACAGTACATCCAGGAAAAGACAAGAGTCAGAGACATCATAGAATCCTTTAAAAATCTCAAATGGCAGTGGGCTGGCCATGTTGCAAGACAACCGATGGACATCATGACGCTCGACATGGATCCCCAGAGATCACATGCAGAACCGAGGCTGACAGAATACTAGATGGAGAGACGAGCTAGACAAATTCAGAAAGTACTGGCTCAGTGACGCCCATGATAGAGAAGTGTGGCGAATCCTGGGGAAGATCTATGTCCAACTACAGATGTTAAAAAACTGATGATGATGATGATGATGATGATGATCTAATGATTTATTTATTTCTATGAATCATGGGTAGCAATAATGGCTCAGTGGTTAGAGTTGCGATGAATCAAGTTCAAACTTTGATGGAGAAAACTTTGAAGAATGAGCTTTTAATCTATTAGACTTTCAAACTTTCCAAAGATTTGCCAGTTGTGAGAAGTAAAAAACAAAGGTTTTAGAGGTGGGGTTCTATTTACAATCGAACTATGATACTGAGGGAACCTCATATTCCGTCATAGGAAATCCTTGGATGTGAATTTCTCTCTTTCTCAGAGCTTATGCCAGTATGCCAAACCTATCTGACCCTGGTCTTGTATTGTACGTTTTCTTGCATAAAAGTTTTTTTGCGATTGCCACGGATTTTTGACAAAAATCGATATGTTTTTGTCGTAATAATCTTCATATCATTAATAAGAAGAAATATTTCAGAAGATTATTAACTCGAAATTATTTGTATATCCCTGCAAATAATTGTAGTTGAAAAATCGTGAACTGGTGAGGTATGAGAATTCATTTAGTAATTTTTAACAGCCAAACTAGAGCGAAAATATTTTTTGAGTTGGCAACACAGATGTGTTCTTCTAAAAAGAGTGCAATCATTTTTGAGTAGAATTCTTTTAAAGTCCTAAATACTCCGAACAGACCAAAAGGGTGCTAAAATGGCCAAAACGTGTCGAAAAATAGCCCAAGTGTCCACACTTTCTTATTTAGCCCCTTTACGCGTTGCGAAAAATAAGAAACGAGCTGAATTTAGCGTGAAAACTGTCAAATTGGCAACACTGGTAAGAATTGTTATTTTTGTACCTGACTTCGTCAAGGAATGACCCAAGAATGGCCTAAATGTCACCCTTAACCTTTTTGGCTGTAACTCTTTATGTGCAACAAATTGACAAGATACATTGTTACAAAACTGATGTCTTTACAACGATGTATATAAGTCTATCAAAATCAAATTCACAATGCATTGATATTGGACTCTAATATATATGTATACTTGAATTTCTCTGAAAATCACCAAATGTCCAGCTTCACGTTTCTCGTAATTTTTCATCTCGTAAAAAGCCGCTATCTTGGATTTTCATGATGCCATTCTGACAGATTTGATGAGAACCATATGGAGAACAAACTCACTGAATTTCATACTAGTATCATAATGTGCATGATCCCCTATTTATCAGCTCAACAATAGCATGAATTAGTGAAAAATCAGATTTAGGCAGATGGCTTCTCATTTAAGGCTCACAATCACTCCCTCCACAATGAAATAGCTTGATATATTATACAATTCCTGAATCCTTAGAATCCTGTGAATACTCCAGTCTTTATGTTATATGTTCCCAATTCTCCTAGATATCACAGGGCTGAAAAAAGTATATAAATTTGGGTCATAGTTGTCGAAAAAAGTGTGTCATTGACAGTTTACAGAGTTTACATGACCTCTAGAGTTGTCAGAAAGTTTTGCATGGAAGCTAAGAATGTCCCCTTCAAAATGATACCAACACTCTATTATAAAACTTTGAAAAATGTCCTGATCATGAATCCTAACCAGTAATAAACTAGCGTCTGAAATGCAACTTACTGTAGTGGGATGGTTAACTTAATGAACTGATAACCGTGACTAATCTACCATTTGAGAATGGTCATTATACCAAAATATCATCTACAGACATGCATCTTTTCAAAAATTTTGCCACCTTGAGTGATACTGAAAAGTGAAATTTTTTGCTCTGATCTATGATCTATATAGAAAACTTCCACTTTAAAGTATTTTTTACCGTTTTCGATTCTTTCTTCCTGACTCGATTAATCAAAACATTTTTTACCCGACGAATTCTCTAGTCTTTATAGTTAGTCTCTACCTCTCACAACTGAGCTAGTTGAATAGCTGAAGTCTTGATATCTTCAAAAGTTTCTCCCTTTTAAATTTTATGATAGATATTCTTAGTTTATTTTTTCTAGACGTTCAGGTTCTTTAGATGAATTGCACTTCTGGGGCTTGCACAGCCTCAGTTTTCCCATGTTGTTATATTTGAAGTTTTTTTCTTAAGCATGGTTACGTACCCCAGCTAGTGTAAATATACAGTTTATCTTGATTATTGCACTTGATTTGTTCACGAATTTTCCGTACTGTTCAAAACAGCAATGTTCAAAGACTATTAGTTCAAGAATGAATAGAGCAAATATTGACCGTGATTAAAAAAGATGGGAATTTGGAGTTATAACAGTTACCTGGGCCTTTGTATTACCGGCAGCTGTTTAGCTTAATCGTAAGAGCAATGCTACGTTGAAGCGGCTACCTTATCGTTGCAGGTTTGATTCCTGCTGCAGCCCCATTTTCTTTAATTGTTTATTTAATTTAAGTTGTCTCAAACAAATTATCCGTACACCTTGTTATAGCGGAAGATCATTTCAAATAAGAGTTTCAGTATGATATAAAGCAATTTATGTTAAATCTGTCAAATCATGCATCCATTTCTTAATAATGGATATATATATACATATGAGGAAGAGAGAGAGGGGGGTCCAATGTGATTAGTATAATATATAAATGTGAAGAAAATAAGAACTTGGAAAAATTTCATTTCAGTGGGGTGGAACTCAAACACTTCAATCAGGGGGAATAACTCAAAAAATTTATACATCAAGGGAAATAACTTGATAATCATACAAAATATTGTTTGTTGAGAGTTTGTTTTTAGTGTAGTATCTACCCACCCCATGACCCCCGGATGTAGGTTCGGGTGTGGCCGGATCCCCTTCTCCCTGTCGGGGTAAGGAGTGGCCGGAGCTATTTTCATTCGCTTTTCGTCGAAATCAGGAGTGTAGTGCTACTTTTTTAGTTACCGGAGCTGACAAAACGCTTGCTATTTGAATGGCCTCATTTTTGTCTTTACAAACAATGGGACAACAGTGGAATGCCCTTCCCAAGGTGCATACCGGGGCAAAGCGTATGTACTTAGACGTCAGAATTTCCCTTTCGGTCTCACTGATGTAATCCAGTTGAAAGCAGAGAGATACACATTTAGCATCAGCTTGGTTGCAGGGGCTGTTGGAAGAACGTCAAATTGGACATCAAACCGCCTCAAGGGGGGCTCTGCTCCCTGGTTTGGAGTCGTTGTTCTCCTAGACTGGTTGCCTTCCCCAAAGCTTGAGACCCCAATCTGCCCTATTTTTTAAGTGTGTGTGAGGATGGAGAAAAGATGGATTCATGTCTTTTCTAAGGGCATTAGTGTGACATGAACATGAATTTTCTATATCTTCTCTGTTTATAGAAAACCTACAGGCCCTTGCAGGTGATTACCCGCTAGTTCTGCGGAAGGCACCACTCCACCTAAAGGGGAGTGGGAGGTCCCCATCCCACCTAACATTATACAATAACAAATCTCAGTAAACGTTGGAGGAGACCCCTATAGGAACAACCCAGCCACGGAATCCCAGTTCATTTTAATTAAAATATTGCAAATTCACATCTACTTGACAAAAAGAAAACAAAGAGTATCATTCATTTAACATGTAAGCCACAATGATTTCTGTCAGAATTATCGTTATTATGCACTCATTTAACTGAACAGTGGGAATTGATATGATAAGCTTATTTTGTAGACACCTGTCCAGGGTTAGGGGTTAGGGTCAGTGCTAGGGTTTTCATTTTCGAGGTGGGTATCAACGAAAAAAATGAGTATTTTTTGTCCTTCATGGTATGAAAAAGAAATGCACCTTCTTTTTTTCTCTTTTTCAGCTTTTGTACTCCAAATTTATGGACATCAGGTTTTGGTGGAGACTAATGAAAAAACCCAATGTAAATTTTGCTTTCAATTACACAGAATTGGATTTTTAATACTGATTCCGACTGTGCCTATTTTATTTCCAAAAATCATTTTATTTTATTGTTGTTAACATGCTATGGCAAGAAAAGAAGCATTGTGAGGGAGGTAGGGAACAAGTTACAACAAGGGATGGTTGCAACAAGTCTTATTCCTCCAAGCAGAAACATTCTAGAGAAATGAGACTCAGATTGCACAGATAGACCCCCACCCCTTACCAGAAGGATAGAAGACACACTCAGCATCTGCTGCTGCATTTATTGGAAAAAATTTTTTCACAAACCTTATTTTTGTCATACTATCCTGACTATTTGCATGAAAATGTCAAAACTTACTTGGTTTGGATCATTGCTTTGTTGACTTCTGCATGACATGGTTAGCATGTGTCACAATTAGTGTGTCTTGCAAGCATAAGGTGTTCTGTCATGACTGATAACTGTTGGGGACAGTTGCAACAAGTTTTTAAAAATCAGTTTCTGAAAAAGTTTAAAAAAGCCTTTCAGTAAACTCAAGATTGAGTTAACATTCACTGGAGTGTGCCAAAAACATGTTTTTAAAACAGTTGCAGTTTTGTATAATAAATATATATTCAATATGAATCTGTTGCATTGCAAATTGTTCCATTAGTTCTGTCTAACACTGAAATATAGAGATGATGAATAGCATCTGTCACATCTGCACATTGACTCAAGGTAGGCATAAATAAAGAAAGCTCAATAACTGTTATTTGATAAATGAATAATATGATACTGAAATAAAACAATACATGTACCCAGAATACTATGTTCGTTGAGACTGAAAGCAAAAGTTAATTCATCATCATCAGTCTTTTAATGTCTGTCATAGGACATTGACCTTCCCCAGGATTTGCCACAAGTCTCTATCAGGAGCATCTCAGAGCCAGTATTTCCTAAATCTGTACAGTTCATCTCTCCATCTTGTGTTCTGTCGGTCTTGGTTTCTCATGTGATCTCTGGGGATCCATGTTGTGAAATGTGATGTCCATCGGTTATCTTTTATTCTTGGTACATAGCCTGCCCATTGCCATTTGAGTTTTTTTATAGTTTCTATGATGTTATGGACACCTGTTTTCTTCCTGATATACAGTGCTGTCTTGTGATCTCTCCATGTAAGGTTGAGCATGATTCTTTCATGCGCATGTTGCATACTTCTCAGCTTGCAGGTCTGTCTTTTGATTAGGTTCCATGTTTCAGCTCCATAAGTGACTATCGGAAGAATGCATTGGTTGTATACTCTTTGTTTTAGGATTATTGGGATCATCTGGTTCTTGAAAGTTGAGCTTGCTCTGCTGAAGGCTTGCCATCCCAAAGTGGTGAAATTTAATATATTTTTAACATGTTACAACTGTTCCTAATTAATGTTGCAACTGTCCCTAGGATTGGGGTCAGTTGCAACACTTGACTTTTTCCATTCAAATAAATAATGTGAACAATATGTCTCATGTAATAATTTTTAAAATCGTATGGGTAATTAGCAGACAAATGTAAGTTAAATATATACACATTTGATGGTCCAATCCAAATAGTCTCTGAATGACTGTAGAAAATGCAAAACACATTGCAACTATCACCAGCTTTTCCCAAACATATATTGTAAGATGATTCGTGAAATCTCCAGAACAACTAAAATAGAATTGTTCTTTTGGTAACTGAAAGAGATGTTTTCAAGAACTTAAAATTTACTTATATTTTCGTGAAATTTATTTCCAAGAAATTCTGCAAAGCAAATGTTTGAATTTTAACCTTATTTTTGCCTCATGAAATTTAATTTTTGTCCAAGATAACAGTCTCACACATGGAAGTCTGCAGGGGTGAAGACGCTGTCCCTGGATCAGGCCTTCTCACCAAGGGTGAGGCATTTGAAAGTTGAAACCATACAGTCAGTAAACAATTATTGTGCTGCGCAATTTTTTCTACGTAATCTTATAGAAAAAAAGGTATTATGATTCACTGATGCATCGTGTCACCCCAGGATCAGATCATCTGTCTCTGTCAACGATCGGGTGCACCATCTGACATTTGGATCATACAATAGGTCACACTTGCTTACACAACAGATGGCTGGTAGAATGCCTATCGTGTAGTAGGGTCGCCACTAAGATATATTCTGAAATACTCTTTTGTCCCCCTAGATAAATGATCTTGCTCCTCCACACTGGAATATATGCTTTTGCATCCCCCACTCCCTTGAAAGTGGCAGTGGTCGCCCATAGCCTCATGGCACCTGTAGCTCAGGGGCCTACAAAATCCTAATCTGACGTTGTCTGAGAGTTCCGATAAAGAAGCAATAGAGAATGAAATACTAGTCACAAATTAACAATAACTCCATACAGGCTTAACATTGAGTTACCTCCCCTGATATTCATCTTTGGAAAAAGTACGTGATAATTTTCAATGATTGCTGCTTACTTTTGAGTTTGAAATCAGACTAATTCATCACTCTAATATTAGCATTATTTATTTTTTGTTTACCCCATTGTGATTAGATATAATGAAACAATGTTGCAATCAGTTATAAAAGATTTGAAATTATTAATGATATGATTTTTATATTGAGAAACATTTATCTTCATTTATCTTCACCTGGTTACCTCAAGCAAGAAGAAAATTTCTAATATTTAGCAAGAATTGCAGTACTGCACATACCCAGCAATGATTATGGCTTGACTTCCTGAACCAAGATTAGAAAGGGTTTTTCTCATCTATTGTTAGCATTCAGGTGGTCAGCAAGGCCAAAGCAAGAGAGATGGATCTTTCTACAACGGTTGCAGTAGAATGTCTGGCAGACGAGGGAGGCTCCTGCCTAGTGGTGCAGCCTTTTTTCTTTTGCTCTTGTTCTGTGGCTCTCTTCGACTGGGGAGATTGCTTGGTAGGCCTTGTGTTGACTAACTCCTTATCGTCTGCCTCTGCTATCAATTGTGAATGGTAGATGAGGAGTCCTTGTAGTATTCCTTCTGTGGGGTCCTACTTCTCTGCCAACAATAAACTGGTTCTCTGAATAGGTACAGTCTTTGATAATTCTACATCCTCACTATGTAGCTTGCCCACAACAGGTGAGTCTTTTACAGCCTCAATGCTTGTGGTCCTGGCTATGTGTATATATATAATAATAATGAATAATTAATTATGTATATATATATAATAATAATTAAATAATTAATGAATCATCCACAAACAGCTGTTTTGTTGTATTACAGCTCTTCAGCTGGCTGTAGACTATTCAATATCCCTTTCAGTGCCACAAGGTAGGGTTGAATCCTTCATTTCAGACCCAGAGGCAGATGCTCCACCCCTGCTCTACACAGAACTGGATGGTCAGTAGGACCGAATTAAGTGATATATTGACTTAAGTGGAATTCCCTATCTACCAGAGTACTCCATTCCAGAGTTGGAAGAGCAGAGCAGAGAGAGAGAGAGAGAGAGAGAGAGAGAGAGAGAGAGAGAGAGAGAGAGAGAGAGAGAGACATTGATATTGATATTGATTGATTTTGATAAACAAGTTCAATTTGCCTGGGGCACAAGGAAGCTTAAGGTCAGCCCTGTGAGAGCCCTACACTTGTGGCCATGTGACATAGTAAGCTAAGTAATTAAGATTAAATCAGTGATTCTCAAGCTCTTTTTCCTGAAGACCCCTTAATGTTCTCAAAAAATATTTGTGGACCTGTGAAGAGTTTTTATGTGAAAAAAAGTCATTGCAATTTTTCTGAAACTACATTTATTTCGAAAAATCCGTATACATCTAAGGAAATGAAAGATAAGTCAATGAGATGAATAAGACACTTTCATTTTTTTTTTTTTTTACAAATATCTTAGAAGCCTGGCTTAATGGCAGTCAGCTGGATTCTCATATCTGCCTCAGCAATCAGCCTATCACGATGGTCAGTTTTTATTGTTGTGTATGCAGAAAATCCAGCTTCACATAAGGAGAGAAGTTCTTCAATAGTCTTTTCTGATAGAACTGAATATGCTTTTCTCTATTAGTTTTTCACTTGAATTTTTACAAAATAATTTTTCTTTCACGGACCCCTTATACGGGTCACGAGCACCTCACTTCGGAAACAGCTGAATCAAATATCAACCATGAACACCTTCTTCAAAATCATGAACACTATCTTCAAGAAGGGACCCAATAGGGAATAGACTTGGAAGAGCCCAAATCATGAAACAAAGAACAAAATAGACATCCTAACGGACAAAAATGATATCGTCAAGGACATCCAAGTCCTGAATCAAGTCAGTGTAGGCAGCAACCACAGAATGGTACTGTGTAAAATACAAGTAAACACCAACAGAGAACGCAGGAAAATATTCCACACAAAACTGCAACCTCTAAACATACCAAAAGAGCACGCTGGATCTTTCAAGCTTGAACTGAAAAACAGATTTAGAATTCTTACTGAACAAGATGACACCAACATCAACGAACTAAACAATAAAATGACAGCATCTATGATAGAAGTTGCCACTATATTCAAACCAATGCGCACACAACCCATTAGTAAGATCTCAGACGAAACCAGAAATCTTATGGAAAAACGCAGAAACCTCAAGCCACCGATAACAAGATAGGAAATTGTAGAGGCCGAACTAAATAAATTAATCAAGAAAAAACGAAAAGAAGACAGACGAAGATATACGACAGCAGTCATCGAATCAACTATTGAAAGCAGTTGGGGCATCAGAGCTATAAACAAAGGACGAAAGCAAATAACCAGCATACTCGAGGAAAATGGAAACCTAACAACGGATAGAGACAAGATTTTCGAACGTGCCAAAGAGTTTTATCAAAAACTTTATTCGTCCAAACAAGGACTACAAAACAATGAACAGGATACGCAAGACGTGAGCAATCAACTCAAGGACTTCTCAGAAGTAACCCCGTGAGAGGTGAAACAAGCCATTAAATAGACGAAGAAAGGAACGGCCCCTGGACCAGACAACATCACCATCGATCTAATTTAAAAATCAGGTAAAATCATCACTAGGAAACTGGCCATCCTTTTCAACTTGTGTCTAAAACATGATTAATTCCCAGATGATTGGAACACTGCGATCAAAATGCTTGTATATAAAAAAAGGAAACCCGAAAGACCTTAACAACTACAGGCCTATAAGCCCACTCAACTGCGTATACAAACTTTTTACAAAAATCATCACCAACTGAATCACAAAAATACTTGATGAAAACCAACCACGAGAGCAAGCTGGCTTTAGAAGAAGCTACTTGACCATGGACCACCTGCATTCGATAAATCAACTGAAAGAAAAAGCAGCAGAATACAAACTACCACTCGCCGTAGCATTTATCGACTTCAAAAAGGCGTTCGACTCAGTAGAAACCCTTAAGGTCATGGAGGCCATCACTCGACAAGGTATAGATCCAGTATATGTCGAAGTGCTGAAACATATATACAATCACAGCAGCTCCTTTATCAGACTACATGAAGACTCGCACCCCTTTCAGCTCCAGAAAGGAGTAAGACAAGGTGATACCAGCTCACCCAAACTCTTCACAGCCTACCTCAAGATGATTAGAAGACTAGACTGGGATAGTTAAGTAATTAGAATAGACGGCGGTTATCTCAGCAACTTCAGATTTGCAGACAACATAGCTCTTTTCGCAGAAAACATGCAAGACCTCCAACTAATGATAGATGAACTGAATGAAGAGAGCAAGAAAGTTGGCCTACACATGAACTTCAACAAGACGGTGATCATATGCAACTACCACATCGGAGATAAAAACACTAAAATCAAAATCGAGGACACAGAACTGGAGAGAGTAGATCACTACATCTATCTAGGACAACGAATCTCCTTGAGACCCTCAAAAGAAGAAGAAATCAAGTGAAGAATCACACTAGGATGGCAAGCCTTTGGCAGAGCAATTCCAACCTACAAAAATAAGAAGATCCCATTAATCTTAAAAAAGAAGGGTGTATAACCAATGCATCCTCTCAATAGTCACTTGTGGAGCTGAAACATGGAACCTAACCACGAGACAGATCTGCAAATTTAGAACCATGCAACATGCACATGAAAAATTATTCTGGGCCTCACATGGAGAGACCACAAGACAGCACAGTACATCCAGGAAAAGACAAGAGTCAGAGACATCATAGAATCCTTTAAAAATCTCAAATGGCAGTGGGCTGGCCATGTTGCAAGACAACCGTTGGACATAGCGACTCACGACATGGATCCCCAGAGATCACATGCAGAACCGAGGCTGGCAGAATATTAGATGGAGAGACGAGCTAGACAAATTCAGAAAGCACTGACTCCGCGACGCCCACGATAGAGAAGTATGGCGAATCCTGGGGAAGGTGTATGTCCAACGACGGGCGTTGAAAGATTGATGATGATAATGATGATGATTATGATGATGATTATGATGATGATGATCGTGATGATGGTGATGATGATGATGAATGAGTCGGAGCTAGTAGCAGCAGATCAAGCCATCAATTCGTATAAAAAAAAACCCACAATTTTCTATAATTCGTGTCTATGAAATAAATTTAATAAACGTTAATGAAAGGAAAAAGATTTTTTTTAAAATTATCTTTTTGTTTTTAGATGATCTACAAGGCTTTGCTCAGGACCAGAGGGATATTTGATGAGCTATTCAAATTTGGATCAAGACCCCGATTTAAGAAGCCGCCGCCATAGTTTTTTCAGCCAGCCGCTGTTGCCTGCTTCGGACTTTGCAATTTTCTAGCTTTATTCAGTTGTACGCCGCGACGTGGACGGCACGACATGTTTCCGATGACACCCCCAGGTAGAATTCTCATCAATTTGTAAAGTTTTATCTCCGCCATCGTGGCGTTTAAGAAAATAAATGTTCAAAAAGAAAACAATAACAAGGACACAGTGTGGTGCGAATCGCAGACCCAAATTGCTCCTTTTTTCTTTCTATTTTAGTTATTTTTCACGTTTTTCTGATGGGAAGGTCGTTTTCCTTGTAAACGGGTTGTATTTTTAGGGTTCGGTCATTTATTTATCTCTTGAATAAGTCGAAAGTATAGGTCCCCGGGTTTCGCGACTTTCGGAATTAGAAAACGTAATATCAAAATATTAATTTTTGACTCAGACTGCCATTTACCTTTATCTTTAATCTTGTTGTCTTTAAAAAACGCTTATAAGATCAAACTCAAGTTAGTTATAAGCAAAAATATCCATAATAATTTCTACGATACTTCATCTAGTAATAAATAAACAAATGTAATTGTAATATCTAAATGTTGAGATAAGAAAATAGATATAACGGAAAGAAGACGATTCTTTAAAATAGAGAGTTTGAAAATGATGATCAGGTGTTTTAATTTATCTCGATAGCTTCCCTCATTCTTCCTAGCTGTCTTGTTTGCATTATTTCAAAGAAATATTGTATGAATAACTCCTTTTTAAAGTATCGTTATCAAAACAAAATAAGCTTCGATCGATCTCACCCTCGTTCGTTCGAGTACACGAATCTTTTCTGAAGGAGAGAAAAAATTTAGTTCATTGATACTGAATGTTCTATTTATCTTTTGTGTTCGTATTTTGCTTCGTTTCATACTAGAAATCTTAAATTATTTGATGAATTGAAAAATAAATGAAATTAAGTAAATAAAATTTGTTATTGTGTATGTGAAAAAAAGGAATACTGGAAAAAATTTGTTTTATTTCAAGTCTATTGTTTTGTTTTCTTTTTAATGATCCCTGCATACTGTAGGTTTAAAGATTGAAAAAAAAAGAATTGGGGGATCAATTTTGTATATTTATATGATTAGAAAATGACCCCCCTTTTGGAAAACGAACGAGCGAATCGATCCTTAAGCGAACAACACTTCTTATACATTTTTTTTCTACTACACGATTACAAGAAATATTTTCTCCCCCCCCTTTGTTTCTTTTGTTAAACATTTTTCTTCTATTTTCTAAAGATTAAAAAAATGTTGCAAAATAAATTAGGAAATTTTAATTGTTGAGTTGAATTGATGTACACGATAGAAATACATTTAAGACAAAGAAAGTAACCCAGAAAAACATCAATATTTCATGAGCAAGTGTAGTTAATTTTTGTTGATATTTCGATGTATATTTCCATCTTCATATGACATTAATGTGAGCAAGCATCAAAATAGTTTTTTTAATTTTTTTATTGTAGTTTCATTTTTCAGTAAAGATAAACGTAACACTTTTCAGTGGATTAGAAAAAATTGATTAAGTGATCTCAATTTTTTGGGTGTATATAAGAGGAAAACAAAGCGTATTTTTATGTAAAAGTACCTACCGGCCATAGGCGTCAATTTAGCTTTTATATATAATATATCAGTTTCTTTATAGCTTTTTTCATAATTTGAAATTTTAATTCTATGAAAATTTGATACCTAGTGTCTCGTAGGAAGCGAAGGGACATTCTTGTTTGCTATTTGTCAACTCTAAAAAGAACTTTTTTGCTGATGTTGCAGAAAGATTATCATCAAAGTATCGTGAAATATTGTCTAGAATATCTCAAAGAATGACAATGATAAAATTCTTGAAAAAGCAAACAAAAACCCCTTTTCAGTATCTTTAAAGTATTTTTGCTGCTATCATTTGAAAAATGTGAGCTTGTAAACATCTTGAATATTTTGTATCATTTTTTTGTTAGACAAGAGAAGTTATGTATGATCTATATATCCATCCGAACTTTTCTATGTCCTAACCTTTATAAACTTGAAAGTTCGCTCACTCTCCTGAAAAGAATATGAGTCGGGAAAATGTTTTATTTTTTGAATTTCCCGCTAAATTGGTTCTTAGTGGGTCAATTTACAATGAATGTTTATGCCAAATTATTCTCTTGGTTTGTACCCACTTGAAAATAAAATCATAAATTTATGATTCAAAATTGGTAGTATTTTCATCAAAGGAACTTTATTTTATCACCCACCACCACAGCTTGATTCATGAAGTAAAAAGCAGCATATATGGGTGGTGGAAATTCATAATTTCCCTTGGAACACTACTTATTCTTTAAATCAACAAAAAAATAGATTTATTGATGTTCTAAAAATTATTATTACTTAGCATTTGTGAAATTCATTTTTGTAGGCTACCAATCCAGATTTTTTTTTTTGCTTTTATATGAATGGGGAGTATTAACCATGTTTCAGTGATTTACTAACATGGGAAAACATTAATTCTTATACTTCAATAACAAATATCATTTTATAGTACCTGTAAAAATAACAGGATTATCTAGGTATGGATAAATTGAGTAAATATATAGGGTGGTCCAAATAAGCTGAACAGTCTGTTTTCTCTGTAACTTTCGAACAGAATGTAATAAATAAACTATCTAAATGGTGAATGAAAACTTTTTTGGAAATTTTTTTTCATTGTATGTAAAAAAAAGTCCTATTGGCCAAAGACCCCCCCTCTTTCATGCTCACAAACATGTACTTTGCTGTTTTCCGTGGTATTTCTCGGAGTTTCAGAAAATATTGTTACAATCTCATGCTGGATGTTCTGTTATCTATGGTTTGAAGGTTAATGGCATATAACTTATTCTTCAGATAGCCTCAAAGGACAAAAATCTGAAATTCGGTGAGCATCGTTGCTATCTCACATCACCATTTTTTAATGTAGGAGTGTAAGCCTTGGCAGCACCCTGTTGAAACCATTATGGTCTTCTGGTATATGTGGTATCAAAATTTTCAATTATTATCCTATAGTGCTCTCCGTTGATGATCTGAATAATGTTGTCTTAGTTGGATGCAGCGGTCTCTGGTTAGCTATTCTTGGATGTGCACTGCCCCCAAATCGAAAGTTAGTTTATTAACTAAGCCACTTAATTGAAATTGTGCTTTGTCAATCATCAAATTCATCATTTTCTGCTAGGTGTTTGAAGGCATGGGTGTGTTTCAGATGCTCTTGCTTGTCTTCAGGATGAAGGGCTTAGACTTATAGAATTTTGTATGGAAAGTGATGCAAATCGTTGAACAGTGCATTTTCTAGATTCTGTGACTCTCTCCTGTACGTGTGCAATGTTTTCTATTGATCAATTACCAGGAGGTCTACCAGTGTGTTTGGCATCTTCAACACTACCCCTTTCTTCAAGATTTTGAACCACAGTGTAAACTTTGTTCCTATTTGGTGCTTTATGAATGTTATAAAATTGTTTTTTTGTCTGTGGTTTTACAACTGCTGACTGATTGTTTTTTCAAGATGAGTATTTTTGTCTGCTGAGCAATTGTATACTTCTCCATAATTCAATTTTCCAAAGGTTACCTGTAAGATGAGCGTAAAAAATTTGTATACTAAAAATGTATTTATTGCCAACAAAAAATGTATATCTTGAACGTATACCTTTATTTTTCTATTGATTTTTCTTCAACTCCCCATATTATAAACCAAAACTGTCATTGCATGTCAGACTCTCATACCCTATTTATGTAATTTGTATATATGCAGTAAACTTTTAAGTTAATGGACTAATTGCAGATGACAGGTGTTCGTTAATGTCTGTTAAATTGAATGTTACCTGAGAAAGGGCATTTTTTTTCACTTGTTTTCACTCTTTTCAAATTCAAAGTGCTTTGATGCAAAAGTAACTTTGATACAATATTGAATATAAATTAATTGAATCATAGTACAGAACAAGTTGATGAAATTCGCAAAGAGGAAATGTTCAGCCTTAGTCATTTGTCATTGCTGAAAATGTTCATATTAAGAATTTTTCAATCAGCTTCAATTTCTATGCCACATTCAAGTTCACATGCTATTGTCTGAGATATAAAAATAGCTGAATTATTTAATGAATAAAGTAAACCTTCAGAAATCATAGATGATAACTGCATGACTCTCAAAACAAAACGAACAGTGTTAACTTTTCATTCAAAATTGAGGCAAAAAACCTCAAAATGCTCCAGGAAATTATCTAAAAATGCACAACATATCAAGCCTTGATTCTCTGCCTGCTGTATCAAAATATTAGAAATAACACCAAAATTTTAAGGGCTGTAAAGTGAAAACAAAAGTATTTTTAGATTTTGAATGTTTTGAATGATAATAACCTTTATTTCATTGGGAAATTTTTCATTTCTTAGAAGTATTATGTTTTGAATTTGTCTAGGTAGGATTATTTGAAGAAAAAAACTGGAGATAATTCATGGAAGCTGATTCTCCATAAGAATGGTGGAAAATAAGTGCCCAGTTTAGCCTTATAGTTTCATTACAAATAGACTCTCCTAAACCTTTGAAAGATTTAAAAAAAAAAATTTAGAAGGTTCTACTGTCTAATCATTAGAATCCAATTGATTGAAAGGTCCTGAAACTGAAAAAGAAGAAAATTCTCTCATGTGAACTGTGAGGTTTAAAAGAAAGAAAAGATATCTTAATCAAAGATTTCAACCTTAACCCACTGCATTTGGTACAGATTATTTATTCTGAAAATGAAATTTAACTTTTTTTTCAAACATTAAAACAAAATTCATTAAATGGGGAAACATTTTTCTATGGAGTAAATATGCCACAGACACAAACTAGTTTCCAGTTTTTGAACCCTGATAAAACCATAATTTTGACAAATGTTGACATGGATAACCTAATCAGGATATTGGTGCTATACAATCTTACTACGTTTTAACAGCCAATTCATCTATGTGCTTCTAACATCTAAAATACCCACAGAATATATCGATCTATCTATCTAGTTAGATTTATGATATTGTACCCATTGTTTTTGTTTCACCGTTTTACTTTCAAATTGTTGAAAGTAGAGAAACAAACAGCAGCACAGCAAGTGAGTGCCACTCTAGGAATTTGGCAAAATTTTGATATTTTGGATGATTGGTAAAAGTTTAGGGTCTGGACTTTATCAAATATGTAAAAATATAAAGATTTTGCTAAAAAAATCTACAAATATCTGTTGAAACCACGGGTTCACTGCATTGGACACTACTTTATTCTACTTGATGAATTATATCCAATTGATCATTTAAATGAAGTTCATTTCTACTGCTTCCAAATAAATAACTTGACATAGCTCTCTTGGCCTTACTATCAATAGCAGATCTAGCGGTTGTCTTAATTTCTAATCTCCAATCATTTGTTGATACATTTGTCCATTGTTGATAAGTGAAGGAGGCACAAACAATTCTTAATCAGCTTTATTTCATCTTATTACTGTTGCTTACTGAACAAATGTTAATAATTGTGAAAATGCTTCGTTAGAATTCTTTGCTGCCACTGGTATCACAAAAGCAATAATATATTCAATGTCCAAATTATATATATATATATATATATATATACACGCACATAGTACATATGATACAGATCACCTGATGAGGCCCAGAGAGAGCAGCAGAAACATGAGCTTGTTTGTGTAGTGAATCCACATTCTACTATTTATATATATATATATATATATATATATATATATATATATATATATACATATATATATATATATATACACCAATACGTCAACGAGGTTTCTTCTGAAAATGAAACCTTATTATAAAAAGAACCAGCAATACCGTATCTATTGTTGTTTCATACTTCTTACTTGGTGCATAAAATAAAGAAAGTATGCATATATATATATATATTTCATTGACTCACAGTTGCCCCTATTATTTGTGGACTTGAAATTCATGGATTTGATTATTTGCTGTTTTATTTTTCATCAATAAAGAGGAGCTACTCTCATAGACTTATGAGAAAAAATTTTGAAAATATCTTTTTTTTTTTTTTTTGATAAAAAAAAAGTTCAAATATTTGTTTGAAAAGAAGGAATTTTTCACTGATATCACAGAATCAGGCAGTTTTGATTGAGTGTTTATGTCTTCTAAAATTTTACCGGCAAAATATCAATAATGGGTTTTGACAGCATATTGAAAGAATGGCAGTCAAAAGCATAATTAAACAAACGTCAACTTGAAATCAAAATCAAACTATAATTGAAGAAAGCATAATAGTAAAAAACACTTGAAAAACTTGATGAAGGCTTTTTTCAAATTGTGTCTGGAATGATTCTTTCAATTTGTAAGAAATTAAGCAAAAAACAAAAGCAGCAAAGATTTTATTTACATATATGGCAACATTTATGCTATCTATATTCAAAAATATCTCTGGTTCTATAAGATGTACTCTGATCATTTCTATCTTATATTTTTTGCCAATTTTTTTTCTTATGGACACCCTATTTTATGTTATCACCAGGGCTCAAGAAAGTTCCAAGTTTCAGATAAGCACACTTTTTTCACTGGAAAATTTCTGAAGCTTCCAGATCAAATACTAAAGATGTGGAAAAAAATCTTAAGTGAAGCAAACTTTTATATGGCCTAAGAGTTCTCAAATTAGCCATTTTTTTTAGCTACGTCTGGCTGATTTTTTTCCAATTTAGTTGAAAAAAATCTGCATTTATTTTTATTTTGTTTTTCAAGATGAATTGAATTTATGGACTTATTTTTTGTTTTCAGATAAAAAGTCAAACTATTCTACTTTTGTGGTATTTAAAATAACTTGACTGGTTAACGAAGTTGATACAATAGATTCATACATAAATAATCCTGTTATTTTTGATGGGTACTATGCATCTGTGTTTCATCAAATTCATTTCCTCTCGTACTATGATGCAAATGACCTGTCATTTCTATCTTGTGGTCTTCAACCGAAAACTACTAACCAGATGAGGGTTGTACTAAGACTAGGAAAGCTAAAAACTGGTAACAATTGGAAATATTTGAGGACTTGTCACAAACAGCAACTCTGATATCAAGTTGTTTTTTTTTGTTTTTTTTCTTTCAAAACTTTTCTGGATCTTTCTCTTTTCCCCTCTGTTTTCTCCTCCCTTCCTGCCTTCTCATTGTTTACCTTTCCAAGGAATGAACTTTCTTTCCGAAGAGTGGTGCTCATCATTCAGCCACTTTTTTAAGCCCTAGCCATCACATGTATTCTACTGTTTAAGATAACTTTTTAAAAAAATGTGTCATAGTTTGAATGAAAATTACCTGAAGTTACAAATCATTTTTTGATTTTCTATATTACTTATGTTTCTCTTTGGGTGATTTTACAATATTGTCAAAATTGATAAGTATGAATTGCAAGCTGATGCTCAGTGACACGTGACAAGATTAGTATGTCAGCAAATGCAGCAACAATCTAACTTGGCTGTCATGATTTGGCTTTTGTCTTTATAGCAGTTGCTTTTTTTATGAACTGTTAGTTACAATTTTGCCTGTATAGTTTTTTGATGCTTGCCCATTCTATTAATTTTTTCTTGTTCAAAAATAATGAAATAGTAATCACTGTTGGTGATTATTAGGCTCAGAAAAAACATCAAAAACCCTAAACTGACAAATTTTGCTGTTACAAGAATGTTGCATATTAACTTAAGTATATGTTTTGATATTTCAGAATGGGTTGAGTTTTATTTAAAAAAAAAAATTCCTCTCATCTTTTCTTCATCTTTGATTTATTTTGTTCATTTTAGGTTAGTTTTGCTAGTTTGTGTTGTACATGCTTGGGTATTTTCTTTGTAGGGATATTGTTTGATAAAATTTTTCAAATCTTTATTATGTCTGATATTTTGTGAGCTGATTTGATAAATTTAGTCATCAATTCTAAGTCATGCTAATTATGTAGCATCTAAATATTTTGCTTCCAATGATCTATAAGCAGTTTTATCTATAGGTAATTTGAAAAAAGCTCAAGCAATCTGATTGAAATGAGAGGTCTGCCTGGAAAATATCCAGCCATTTTGAATATCTAGAGAATTGGTTATGAAGTCATGATGTAATTTGGCAACTTATGGACTCATCAGAGGGGACCTGACTGCGCTTGCTTGAACATACACTTTTCTGTGGGATTACTTAGTCAGCAATTAGACTCCATTGATATACTGCATTACTGTTGGATTTACAATGACTGAGCCTGCCCACATCAGTAATGTGTGTTTTTTTGCCAATCATCACCTCATGCAGGTCTGTCAGGGTTTCTCAGTCATGATTTGGCCCCCTGCTACGTCTTTTTGTCATTGAGAGGAAAAATTATTCTAGACAGAGAATAAGATTAAGGAGAATGTGACTAGGTAGTTGATGATAATCCTGGAAGAAGAATTTGCTGTTTTGAAGAGTGGAAGAGATGCTGGCATAAGTGTGTGAGGTTCCACAGGGTGGTAGGGATATTTTGAAGGGAATGTTTTTCCATTATTATCAAATGGCTAGATACCTTCCAGACAGATCTTGTGTTTACCTTTGAAACTTTTACTTTTTTTCTGCTAAATATTTTTCTCTAAATCTATTTTTCATTCAATCTTTCTTTCATTAAATACTCATTTTTTCATTTACAATTAAGAATGAACTTTATTAATTCTTGCAAACTCGGAAGAGTTCGTTGTTTTAACTTGTTCATCAAAACTGGGAATTGTTTCATTTTCAATTGCCATTTCTTTTTTGCTTTCATAGAATTGAAATCTTGAATCTAAGTACAAATTATATGGACTATTGTATACATTTTCTTTTGTTGTTATTGCTTCACAGCTTTCTAAAATAGTCTATTCTTTTCTATATTGGCTAAAAATGATTTTTCAACCTGTGATTAAAGTTTTCATAATTGAATAACAGAGAATTTAAAAAAGTATGATGTCTGCGCAGAAAATATCTAGCCATTTTTAATATCTCTAGAACCGGTCACACTGCCTCCATGTAACTTATTTGAAACCTTGATGTGCATGCAGGAACACCCTCCCATGGGGTTGGTCAGTCGGCAGTAAGACACTATTGAATGAGCTTGTGAACTGTCTGTCACATTATGATGACTGAGCGAGTCATTCTTCAAGTATTGTGCTGAGCTTTTTGGCAAAGCATGACATCATCCAAGTCGATCGGCCCATCTTATAGTCCAGATTTGGCTTCAGTGAGTTCTGGCTTTTCTGAGAGAGAAAGTGAGATTTCAATCTGTTGATGAGATTAAATAGAATATAGCTAGGCAGATGATAGTGATCCCAAAAGAGGACTTTTCAGACTGTGTTGAAAAGTTGAAGGGACACTGGGATAAGTGTGAGGTTCCGAAGGAAGTACACAGAAGTGGTCTAAGGAGTGATTGCCCTAGTCGGGCTATTTTTATGAATATTTTGATGGTTGGATACATTGTTGACAGACTTTGTAATATCCTGATTCACCATAAAAGATTATAACTAAAAGTTTGACAAATATTACCATCTAAAGAATATTGTCTACATGGTTTCATCATAGATTCAAAATTACATGATATTAGGGTACTGAAAAATGTAAACCTGAATTACTGATTGAGAGAAATATCACCTTTGTACTATGAAAAATGCAATCAAAAAGATCACAGCCATCAAGAGCCAATGTTAAGTACTTTAATAGATAAGAGCCAATGTTAAGTACTTTAATAGATAGTCTCTTAGTCAATATCCTTTTGAGTAGGTTTCATTTTGTTTGTTATATTCCTGTAGACTCCTTGTGAAGGATTTGTCTATAATCACACCATGTATGATACTGCTGTGGGTTCAGTAGCAAATAGGTTTTTTGTCAGAGTATCCTTCTAGCTGGACTGCCTTACAAAGGGCTCTAACTAACCTGCTATTTACCTATAGCTGAGGGGAAAAGTAGATTCCTGCATTTCTCAATGCCATAAGTGTGAAGTCTTGAATGGATTTTAGCTTTATGGAATGGAAATGCATGGTTCAGGGTATTTTTTCCCTTCATCCTAGACTAAAAAATTTACCAAAGTTTTTAAAAAAAATTTAGTTTCTTCTCTCAGCTGATATTTAAGAATAAACTAAAATCATATAAAAAAGCATTTCAATTTTTGCATGAATTCCTGAAGTGAGGAATTATCGTTATTATATATTAATTCATTCAAACTGTTGCCTTCATCTTGGTTGTTAAAGTCACATTTTGGCTGCTGTACCCTCTGGCCTTATTTGTTATAAAAAAATGATGGGCACCTGAAGAAGGCTGGAGGGTATAGCGGCAGAAATGTTGTGACTATTACAACCAAAATGAGGACAACAGTTTGAATAAATCAGTGTATGATATCATGAAGATTGTTAAACATTTGTACACTCCGATATAATTGGTTCTATTTCTCATTCTCTAAAGTATAAGATAGTTATTTTCAACACAACGTAATTGCTGATAAATTCTTCCTTGGGTCTATCGTGCAGGGTTTATTTTTTTACTCTTTGTTTTGCATTCACTCGGCAGACAACTATGAAAGATTGACTGTCATCAGTGCATCTGGAACCACCTATAGGTTTTTTTGTTTAGGTAATTTTGTTGACCCATTCATCTCTTACATGAATGTGCTCTTGCTTGTATGAGACTTTGTACTTGTTTTTGTGAAAGTAATGTTCTAGTCAAGAAGAAAAAAAATACTGATTCATAATGACATCCTTATTGGAAAGTCAAAGCCTGCATCAGCCAAAATGTGGTAGCAACAACAAAGATGGAGATACTAGTCTAAAAAAAATGTGTAGAATAATAATACTTCAACTTTGTAATTGCTTTCCAGTTTTTATTTTTCATTTTCATGAATCCATTATTAAATTCATTGGATTAGTAAATATATTTTGAGATATTATTGAATATCAATGATTTACTTCTGAAAGTGAAGTTCTCAGTCATATACAATTTAGTATTTATGCTTTCTTTTCATGTTCAAAATTTATTCCTATATACTTTTGATTTCTTGCATTTTCTGCTTTCCCCCTGTGACTAGAATCTGTTTATCACAGTTTATATAAAACACTGATCATCATCATCAACCTTTTAGCGTCTGTCACATGGACATAGACTTTCCCCAGGATCTGCCAGACCTCCATCATGGGTATCGTGGAGACAGACAGTACTTTCTAAATTTATCTAGCTTGTCAGACCGCAATTTTGCATTTGATTTCTAGGGATCCATGTTGTCAGTAGCGGTGCCCAGTGGTTGTCTGACATTCTTGCATCATGTCCAGCCAATTGCCATTTGAGTTTTTTAATGGTTTCTATGATATTTTGGACTTCAGTCTTATCTCTAATATACTATCTTATGATCTCTCCATGTGAATTTGAGCATGATATTTTCATGTATGTGTTGTATTGTTCTCAGTTTGAGGGTCAGTCTTTGGTTAAGTTCCATGTTACAGTGCTGTAGGTGACTATAGAGAGGATGCATTGCTTGTATACCCTTCTTTTTAGGACTGACGGGATTTTCTCATTCTCTCTACTGAAAACTTGCTAACGTAGTGTGATTCTTCTCTTGATTTCTTTTGAGGATTTCATGGAGAATATAAAATACAGATTCTATCTGAATCCAATCTTTAGATTATTCAACAATATAGATACTAGATCAGTTAATTTAAACCCCATTGAGATCAATTTGAATATTTCAATGGTAACTAGAACTTAGCTTCCTTTTATTTTGTTTTATTAATTATCGAGATTAGAACATTTTGAAAAAAACATTTGTATGTGTGTCTGTTTTTATGTATGGCTAAAATATTCGATGATATTTTTATGGAAGGGTGGGCAATGGGCTGAGAGATAGGCATTGGTATGGATTTTATTGATTGAGAGATTTTTTTTCCCTTTTTCCCTTTACCTTCATATATACGCTATGAGTGTCCGTACTATATCTCCTATTGTTCTCAAGAAATTTTAATAGAAGGTTGGAAATAGGCTGTGCAATAACTAATCAAAATTTCGAGTAGATCCATGTAAAGTTACCCTCCCATATCATAGTTATATGTCCAAAATTCATAATTTCTTCAAAATTTCATGTTCCATAATATCTTCCAAATTCCTAATGAACTTTTGAAGACTATTTGCATTGTGGATGCCCACAGTTCGTAGATCTTTGTTTTTTATCTAATCTATTTCAAAATCAAAGACTAAACAAATGAAATTATTTGGTGTTGTACAATTAAATTATTGAATGAATTTTCTGATGGATAAAATGTGTGTCCTATAAAATGATGATTTTTTTTTTTTTTTTTTTTTTTTTGGGTCAATTTTTGCATGGTCACCAAAGGAACATGTAGTGTAGTATTAACTTGATATGTTTTCCTCTTAACTAATCTATCCGAGTGTTGAGCATTGTTCAGCAAGAAATCTCTGGCAAAAAAATGTTGCAAACTATTTTTGAGATGTACGATAATTTATAGTATCTTCCCTTCAAATTGCATGGATCTTTTTTTGCCTTTGAGTCACATTTTTATCTTTCTTAGAATAAAGAAGGATGTTGAGGAAAAAATTATGGAATCATCAAGAAAAAAAAAACACAATTAGTACTTTTTTGCTCCTCCTCAGGCATTTATGATAGCCTGAATTCTTTGAGTCATGGACTTCACTAATGATGAACAATATTCTACATCATGCTGGTTCCAACTTTAGCAGTTGAAAGATCAGCATTGCAGGAGGGAGCCTTGTCATGGACCATTTTTGAAAATTTCAATCATAAATTCTCAGATGGATTAAGATCCAAACTGTTTGCTTGCCATATCATAGAATTGAATTCACTTTTCCTTAAAAAGCTCTAACACTCTTTGATTTTAAAATCCTTTGGTTATTATCACCCTGAAAGATGACTCCATCATCACCAAACCTATTTTCTATTGATGGAATTAGAAAAATATCCAAAATTTCAACATACGTTTGTGCACTAAATGTTGAAGTGATGATTGCCATCTTTTATGCATCTCTACCTGACATGCAACCCCATATGATAGATGAGTGAGGAACTTTGCATATTTTCTCCAGGGAGTCATCTCTATATGTTCCAACATCATTGCCTTGGCCAATGCAGATTCATGATTCATCACCGAATATCACTTTCATCCAATCATCCACACTCCATGATTGCTTCTCTTTAGCTCACTGTCACCTTTTTTCCCTCTGTTTAGGTGTTGGTGCCGGTTTTTGTTGGATTTTCTGTTTGTAAATTCCATTTCATTCAGCTGATTTCTTACACTTCTATCACAAACCTTGACTCCTGTTTCTGCCCATTCATTCTTCATGTTGTTTTCCATTTCCAAGGCCTTCATTACTTTGAGTTATCTATCCTGATGCTTTGATATCTTCCATGGTTTACCTGTATGTTTTCCTTCATAAGCTTCCCATTTTGATTATACTTGCTCCAAATTTTGGGAACAGCTGATGTCGTTTGCCACACTGCATGTTGGATTCCCTTCTCGAGGATTTTTATAATCCTTTTCCATTGTTTTAATTGATAGCTCTCTTGTTGTAGCTATGTTTCCTCTCAATTAATCAATATCAACAACTCATTATGGCCTGCAAGCACTCTTTTAACTGCAGACTTATTTGCATGTTTAGACTTGTGCTGGTATTTGTTTTAGAAGTGCAAATTGCAAGTTGATTCCATAATTTTCTCCTTGACATTGAGTGATTTCATAATTGTTTACTCTATTTGATCTGGAAAATATGCCATTATTTCAAATAATCTAATTTAACGTGTTTGAAGTATTTTTATCAAGTCAGAATATTCAGCTGTTGAACAAGATTGTTTTGTGTCATATCTGAGATGTGCGTGTATATATATGTGTGAGTGTGTGTATATATATATATATATGTGTGAGTGTGTGTATATATATATATATATGTGTGAGTGTGTGTATATATATATATATATGTGTGAGTGTGTGTATATATATATATATATGTGTGAGTGTGTGTATATATATATATATGTGTGAGTGTGTGTATATATATATATATATGTGTGAGTGTGTGTATATATATATATATATATATGTGTGTGAGTGTGTGTGTATATATATATATATATATATGTGTGAGTGTGTGTATATATATATATATATATGTGTGAGTGTGTGTATATATATATATATATATGTGTGAGTGTGTGTATATATATATATATATATGTGTGAGTGTGTGTGTGTGTATATATATATATGTGTGAGTGTGTGTGTGTGTATATATATATATATGTGTGCGTGTGTGTATATATATGTATATGTGTGCGTGTGTGTATATATATGTGTGTGTGTGTGTGTGTATATATATATATATATATATATATATATATATTTTAAATTTTGTATGTCAAAATTGGGGTGTATCTTTGTGGCTAGGAAATATGGTAATTCTAAAGAACTGATTGAACTTAATATATAATTACATTCTCAGATTAGAATTATACTTTTTAGCTTGGTGATTTTGAATACGAATTGAAGAAAAATTCTGTTTGAATTTATATTAGGTAGTCTACTTCCAAATGTACCAAATAATTCAAAATTTCTTATAGAAAATAATCTAAAAGATACTTTTATGTTTTTAGAATCTTATATTATGATCTAAGATATCTAACCATTCCAATCTTGCAATGTGTGCGATCACATGAATATCTTGTCTGACTGCGTAGATGCTGTTAGTTTTTGCCTCTATAGTGTAAGTGTTACAATTTTTTGTCACCTAATATTCTTTTCATCTTTATTTTTAGGTGTCTCTGGTATAAATCCGCAACCTGCTGGTAAGCAGAATAAACTATATGCTAAACATCTCAACCTTTATAATTGTGTTTTGAACTTGATCGTTCTACTAACATCTAATACTATTAGTTCTCGTAACCCCATATATTTGGAATATTAAAATGGCAGTAAAAAAAAAAACGTGTCTGAAAATCCTTTCTGTATTGAAAAGAAAGCACTAAGTTTAAAAAATTAAAAATGGAATTCTTGTGTTGTACAAAAATGTGCAACTTTTTTTTTTATTCAACCTTCTTGATCCTATTTGGCTGTCTTTGGCTTGGAAATGGTTCTACCTCTATTCTCTCATGCCTTAATGCCAAAAAAATTATTGATTTTATACTAAGTTTATTGCAATATCTCTAAATTTCTCATTGCTAAAAATTTGAATAGGAAACTGAAACTGTTTTTGTCACTCTTATTGTTCCTACAACATTTCTGACAGTCCATTCTTTGGCCTTCTACGGGTGTACTGTCTGTATGTAAAAAGAAGCACTCTTTTTATTTACAGATAGTACACTTGAAGAAGACTGAAGGATGGATCAGCTGAAACATTGTTGGAAGAGAAATATGAAAAAAAGAAAGAGTTCTATTGTCTGATTAATCTTTAAATGTTGATGACTCTTCTCAACATAGACAATCACTGAAACTCCTTTTCAAAACTTTTGTAGACACTGCATAACTTTATATTAACACTATTTATTGTTGGTGTCTTTAAAAACACTTTCATTTTGCTCCAAGTATTATGATGTTGAGAAAGCTCAAGATAGTATGACTGGGTCAGGTTTTGTTCAACTCCTATAGATAGAATATATGATGCTTTATATCTATTTTAGTGAATTCAAATGCCTATAACTCGATTTTGATCTAATAACATAAGCTGACTTCAAAAAATAATTCTGCTTCATTCTAATCCAAGTTATGAGCTAGTCATAGTTTCAGACCCTGCAGTGCACTGCAGTAGCTTCCCCACTTACAACTGAAGCCATGAAGGACAACTATGATAATCATGACTGGTATCAATGAAAGCTTAGACTTGAAAATCTGCTCTGTAGAGCTCACATATCTGTTTTATTAAAGAGATCAGAGCAGTGTAATTTGCAAGTCTTGGCTATCGATGGTCTACTTCTAGTTGTATGTTTGTATATTGGCTTGAGTTTGGTGTATGTAAGCAGTAGATGGCATTAGGATTCTCTCTCTTCCACTTGAGGTATCGTAGAGAGGCAGAGATGGAGGTCACATTATTTTTGGTGTCCATTTTATTCTCCTTTATTTCATTTGAGCAATTTATCATAGTCTACATTGGCTTGCTTGGTCCTCAACTGAGCCCTATTGATCGTACATTTTGGGAACACATTCCATACTTTGTCCGATGCCAGCTTCTTACAATTTGGGTCGATGGATTGGTTTTTCTCTGGTTTGGAATCTGAAATGTTCATCACCTATACTGATTGCCAATCATAATCAAGGCTGAAAAGCCTAGTATACCCTGCTGTATACCTGTAGCTGGAATGAGAAGAGATCAATTCATGTCTCTCCCAAAAGCATCTGTGCAAAGTGAATGTAATGATATTTTGGGTATGATGCTGAATATCAAAAGTATAAGCTGTTCTGCTAGTGTTTAGGAGAAGTTATAGTCCAAAGATAGTACTTAAAACTCAGGTATGAAAAAAAAAAAAAATCTTCCACTTGTACTTGAATTGTTGTGGGGAGGCAGAGATACTGGTATTATTTCATCTGTTCATTTTTGTTCTCCTTATTTTATTTGAGGATTTTATTATAATCCGCTTCCAGCTAATTACGCCTGACAGAGCCTTGTTAACCAGTGGATTTTGGGAACCCGTTCCCTTCTCTGTTTTTATTGCTAGCATCTCTTGACCCTGGACGAGTGTGGTTTGACTCTCCTAATCCAGAGTTATGTCTCTTATACTGATTGCTATGACTTAAGAGCAGAGTCTGTCCTGCTATTTACTCATGGCGGGGGAGGGAAAAGATGGATTCATGCCTTTCTCAAGGGCCTTCATATGGAGTGAACACAAACTGTCTCAACGGGTGTTTGAACTTGATTTGCTGGTTCCATTCTCTGTCCTGCTAACAATTAAGCCACCTGCACCTCCAGGATCCTGAAATCTTTTCCGCAAAAATATTTCAGTCAATGGTTTAAGTTTTATCTTATACAAAGAAATTCATTCATCAGCCATGCCTGGCTTGTTATTAATTTAAACTTTATATTTTATCTATGTTCTGGATGGTATTTAGTATAACTAAGATCATTTTTCATCAAAATTCTATGTGGGCCATAACTTGATTCTTTTGTTAGTTGATCCCAAAGAGCTAATTTATGATGTATTTTAAGGTTTTATCATTTTCAAATTATGTACAATTCCAAGGCATCTTCAAAGAAAATTACTTTCATACCACTGATCAATCAAATATTTGCATTTGTTTTTTTCCTCTAAAATTGTTTGAAATTAAAAAAAAATCTTTGAGTTTACTTGAACGAATAAAGAGGCTTACCTTTTGAATAAAACTAGAAGTGATTGGACTTTCATTCTGTAACAATATTGAAATGATAGATATGAATAAATTTCTATTGAATGATTTACTGTCATATCTGTTTAGAAGTTTGACTTTCCAATGCTTTTTTTGATGAGTGAACTGCAAGTGATTTGTACAGCTACTTAGTTATTGCTTTATATGTAATCTTTCTATTGCATTAGCCCTGAGGGTAGTTGTACATTGTGATATTTGTTAATCTTCTTATGGATGTCAGCATTGCTATGGCCTAAGGTTCCAGAATGGTAAGGCCTTTCAAGCTCATTACAGTAACCATTGTAAGTTTTAAGCCCTACCCACTACTTGTCTAACAGATTTGTTGCAAAAACCTTGCAGCTTATGCAAATAAAGTACATAGAGCTTAACCCACTAAAAAATTTACTACTAATACCACTAGTGTATGAAATGGTTGTGTTTCAAATGACTAGCTATAACAAAGCATTGGACTGAAGATAAGAATCACTTGGGAACTAAATGTAGCTTTTCTAAAATTTTTGAGATCACTCTTCTGGATTCTGAAATTTATTCAAAATGGATGATAATTACTTGCATTCTTCTAAGAAATTTATTTTCCTAATCCTGACGATGTCCATTGAAATAATTTTTTCCTTCCTGTGTATATACATATGTATCCATCATGTGACTACGAAACATTCATTTCAAAATTATGATGTTCTTGGCAACAAATGCCTAGGTGGAAAGCATATAACATGAGAGTTTTTCTTGATTTCCAAACATATAGCATCTATATTTCAGGATCTTATGACCAGATAATGGTCAAAAGCACCAGAACACTTATTATGGACAATTCTTATACACACTCAATCCAAATATTTGTTACCTTATGCAAAAACAGGAGAAATTGACTAAAGAATTTATAAAATGATCCTTGTCTTTTATTAATAAAATCTGCTTGAATGAAAATTGCAGCTATTTGTCATTTAAGCAAGTTATTTCATTTCATAATATTTTTTTCAATTCATATGGATACAAAAAGGAAATGGAGATTTGTTTCCATTGATGATGATATTTCATTGCAGTGCTCAATATTTATCAAAGTAAATAGAACTACTAATATATGAAATAAGATATATACCCAGTGAATGATAACATTTATTGGGTATATATCCTTGTGAATTTTACACACACACATACATACATATATATATATATATATATATATAATTTTTATTTCTTTTTTTATAAGGGAGCTTACCCTCGTGCTTTATCCTATCAAATCTTATAGGGCTCCCTGGTTGTTTTGCATTTATTTGGAAACTATACTAATAAAGTTGTCTGCTCGATTAGTAATTATTTTTTAATTTTGCATAGTGTTGCTGTTTTTATGTAGTAATATATAATGCTTGGTTACTGTTTATTTCTAAGTGTTTGTATAGACTGATTACTGTTGATTAATCCAAAAGAAGATTCCTAAAGTTGGAATACCTTTTGCTTAAAACCAAAAAGTGATTTATTAGTGTGTTAATCTTACAAGTTACTGTTAGTAAAAACATTGCTAAATAGATGTTCATGAATCTTGCCCCTGGCCCAAATAGGTTTTTTCTTTGTCTATTCCTCCTTGTGGAGCATTTGGCTGCAACCACTCTTCTGCAGTTTAAATAGCAAGTAGGTTATATTTGGTATTTCCATGCTTAATTCTCCTCCTTTACTTGGGCTTGAGACCATCTATCGTGACTGCCAAGCTGTGGGGTTTTTCTGCCGGAATTACCTTCTCGTAGATAACTGCTTTACTGGGTTATTATAGGGATCTAACTCCCCTGCTACTTATCCATGTTTTCCAGAAAGTATTAGTGTGAAGTGAACATTAGCTGCCTTTATTGAAACTCTAACTTGGTCCCACAATTCTGTTTTCTTCGCTAGTAACTTTTATGTAATTATGTACCTCACCAAAATTGGTCTAGTTCAACAAATCTTTTTGGCTGTTATAGTGGCTTCAATAATAATTTTTTGTCATTGTGTGTGTAGTGATTTGGCCAAAATTTAACTCGAGATCTACTATTACTAATCAGCCTATGAAGTCCATTATTGGACATAAGGCTTCCCGAAGAACTGCCATTTTTTTTGTTTTTTTTGTTTCTGAGCATCACAATGCCGAAACATTCTTGATTTATTCAAATCATCATGCCATTTTATTTTTTGCTGTCTATAATCCTGCTTATGATCTTGTGGGATCCACATTGTGAATCATAATGTTCAGCAGTTGTCTGATGTTTTGCATCATGGCCTACTTGTTGCTATTCAAATTTGCTATCCCAAAAGCCATTTGCTAACTTGAGATCAACAAGCTCATGAAGATTATTTTTACAAAGGTCTATATAGCACTGCTTATGACGAAGATGAATTTTATGCTGTAATGTCAATCAAGTGTAGTAATTCTTGTCATTGCATATGACTGGTGTCTTGTCTTCAAGTTCTATATCGTCCACCAAGTATGTGCACTAAGTTTTCTATTTTGAAACCTTATTGCCTTCCAATTTTACAGGCTATACCATTTAAGTGACACTTTTCCCACCTGTGAAATTACATTCTTTCTTCAGTTTCTGATACTTAGGGCCATCCTTTAGAGCAGACTTATTGTGAGTAACAGGCCAACAAACATTCACTCTTATAAATTAGGAATTATCCTCAGTAGCAAACAGGCAGCTGAAATGCCGACACAAGATCTTCCAGGTAACCTCCCTTGCAGCAACAAACCGCAGAATAAAAGCAGCAGAAGAGAGGCAGTACTGCAAAATGGGTGTTTCCCCCTGTTGCTAGACCTTATTTTGCAGTCATTGTGGAAATGCTTGCCTTTCCCATATAGGCCTTGCAGCAGATTTGGAAAACTTTCTAAATCCTTGTCTGCAAAACCAAGCCATGATGTATGTCAAAGTGCATAACATTTTTTTCTTTCTCTCTATTTATCTATCTATATATATGTATGGTTATTTTGGAAAGATATTTCAGTTTTTTATTTTTTATCAAAACATAAACTGAAAAGTATTCAGTAAACCCTTATTTTTATGGATTAGTAAAAGTGGACAATTGTCCATTAATTGCGATTGTTCATTGAATTTAAGGTTATTTGGGAAATGACATTTTTTACCTGTTTTCACACTTTTCAAATTCAAAATCAACGTCATTTCCCTTTCAAATGAATGAAATAAAAATGATCAATAATAACTATTTTCACATTCTTACACTATTTTCAAAAATTTTAGCCTCATTCTTGGATGTAAAATATATTGATAACATTTTTGATAATGAAAGTTATGCTAAAAGTAAACATTTAATTAGAAAATTGCTAATAAATAGTTTTGTATTAAAATATATTATTGTTTACTTTGTATTTTGTCATAAATTAATTGTACGCTTTGTATATCTAAAGTATTGTTAGACGAATTGGTATGCAAGGAGATGAATAGTTGTTAATCTAATAACAAAATTGGGTTTAAGAAGGTGGGGGTTAAATAAGGCAGTATTTGAAAGTACCAAAAATTACTGGTGAAAATTTTTTTTCACTTTTTATTTTGCATATCTGACTTTCTTAACCACCTTTTGGTAAATAAAAAATAAAAAATTTGTAGTTATCTTCGTTGTGAATAAGTTGAATTGAATAAAATTATGAATAGATTATAACTTTAAAAAAAAAAATTATTCATGGTCATGTGACCCCAAATCTTTCTGCAGTGATAGAGAGTCCAGTTGTAGTGACGTAAGTACTAAACGTTTCGATCTGTGTTTAAAACTGCAAATCTGTGCTACTTCATAAAAATCAACGTGAATTCAACAACGATTCAACAACGATTCAATCAGTGATAATTTGATCAGAGCATAGTGTGACTTAAGCTTAGCTTGAGTCAAAATGATGTGAGTTCAGTCAACTTTAAAAAAATGTTTATATTGAAAAGGAGCTTGAGAAATTGAGAAAAAATAGTTTTTCCAGATAATTATCCAAAATAGAAGCAAAAAATATTCAAATATTCCAGAGAATTTACGCTGCATATTGTTAGTTCTTTGTTCACTCATAGGCATGACCAGTTTTGAACAAAAATTTTCAACGTGAAATTGATACATGATTGTGAAAACCTGATGAAAAATAAAAAAAATCCATACTCAATTGTTCAAATGTTTTTCTGATAGTTAAATTAGCCTAAATTTTTGTCTAAACAAAAACATATATCCATTTATCATAACTTACATTTTGATTGTTATAAATTCAATGTTTTCTATATTCAGTCAAAAATCTATAATTATGTCATTATTGATTACAATTTTTAAATTTTTTTTTTTAGAAATTTGAAATTCAGTCATTGAAAATCAACCAAAAAAAGTTTTTGTCAAATTCAGATAATTTTTGTAAAAATACTTGCTGTGCTGTGCAAGAAAATGTATTGTTAGTATTAATAATGATTTGAAATACTGGTCACTCTATACAAACAAAAAAAATATAGGATGAATATGCTGAAAAAATGTCTTCTTTATTTCACTATATTTAATTATTTATCCTTACTATATTTGTGCATTAGTTTCAGTTTTAGCCAGATATAGAAAAAGTAAGAATTATACATTTTCAAAAATATCAGATTGGTCTGAATTATTGAAAAAATTGAAAAATCTTTCAAAAAGGTTATTGAGTGAAAAAAATTAATGAATAATCAAATAAACTAAGATATTTGCCGAGAAGAAAAATATTTTCTTAATTGCCCTGTTTCTCAATTCTTAAAGTAAGATTCTGAGCTTGAGGAAGCAAAAAAAAGGTAAACATAATGAATATCTCATGGGATTCAATTGTTGAATTTGTAAAAATCAATGAAAACTAGTAAATATGAATATGATAAATCATTCAAATAATAAAAGTAAGTCAACCTTCTTTCCTGAAATTTGGAATGAAAAATTGTTTTAAACAATATGTCCTTTGATTGATAAGTACTGAAATATTTTTCAATTGAATAATATGCTAATTTTTGCCAGAAAATGAAAATTTCCTTTGTGTGTTTTTGATGAAAATTCCGGCTGCATTGTCCATACCTACTATATCAAATTCAAGGAAATAACACCAAAAATTTAAGGACTTTAATGTGAAAATATAAGAGGTTATTTTTTTTGTTTTTTTTAAATTTTAATGTCTTGAATGATTATAACTTTCATTTCATTGAGAATTCTTCCCATTTTTGAGAAGTAATGAATATTGATTCATGCCTTGATATGATTATTCAATTAAAAAAGAAGATAATTCTTGCAAGCAAAGTTTAGCCTTATAGTTACATCGTTGATAGAACCTCCTTTGTAAAACCTTTCAAAGTTTTTTTTTCTGAACGCTAACAAATTTCCAGAAGATTCTTGGATTTAACAGATTGAATGCATCTAAAATAGATATTAAAAAAAAAATTCTGCAACGAGAAACGGTTAAAAAAAACAATTCTTTATTTCTTATATCTAAATGCAAAAAAATTTTCAACTTTAAGTTACTACATCTAGTACAAATTTAAAACAGTAAACAGTAAAAAGAAAAAAAAAAAAAATTGAAATTGATGTAAGATTTATATTCATCCCCCCCCCCATTTTTTTTTTCCTTTTATGTGTAAAAAAAAAATTGTCTGGAAAATCAATATGGCTGCCACCAATTAATTAACACACTCAAAAAAGTTTCCAGTTTTTGAGCCCAGGTAGAACCATTTTTTAGGAAAACATTTTTAAGGTTGCATTTATAACCTAATCAGGATATTGATACTATACAATCTTACTATATCTTTACAACCAATACATCAAATATCTAAGAATATCAAGGTTTTGCCAAAAGCAATTGTAAAATATCAGAACTTCCTTAAAAAAAAAATTTAACTAATAACAAACATCTGAAAATGATTTTTTTTATATCTATTTGCAACAAAAATATCTGAATTTAAATATAAAATATCCAAGTTGCAATGTGTATGTGCATATGTGTGCCTGGTCAAAGTGTCTATTAAATCCGAAAACCATCATAGCGGGGTTCATTCAACAAGGGTTCACCGTATCACCAAGTTTAGAAACTCCCTACTTTGGTGAAGAAATTGTTTACCTTCAAATACTCTAATGATCATGATCCCCCTATTACTTTTTATCTATAAATCATTTATTTTATGTCGGATTATTGTAAAAGAAATTATTCTTGATACAATTTAAAAAAAATATCAGCTTTGTTACATACACTGTAGCTATCATGCGGAAGTCGAGGTCCCTGATTTTCTAACACATTATAAGTGAGTCTGTGTAGTAACGAATTTTCCATTTTTATAAAGCTTTATCTGAGTCCAGACCCTGCCCGTAACTTTAATTCCAACCCTTGTAATTCATGCAGAAATGATGAGAAAACTGTGAGTGTAGGGTCAGGCTAGTGAGGCAGGAAAACAGAAATAGATATAAAAAAATTAAAATCATGACACCTCACCAGAAGGTTACATTTTGACAAAACTAAGAGATATATGTAGCTAGTGTCCAGAGTAGGAATTTTGATGATATATTAGTAATCTTTTTAGCGACAGATGAAATGTTCTGGTTTAATTCATTTCCTCTTGACAGTTGTAATCTGATTCGGTAGGGGTTTTTCTATTTTTGTATTCAGCTATCATTTTGAGAGCCAAATTTAACATTTTTGAAGTTGAAGTCCATGCTTAAAACCCGTTGAAGTGATGTAATGTTTTATCAGGTCTATAGTATAAATTGTAGAGTGTAGCACAGTACAGAAATGTTGCTGAATTCAAACAGCTTTTATCTGTTTGTGGTTTCTTTACAAAAAGTTCATTTTCAATTTTCATAAATACTATTATCATTATTATTTTTATAAATGGCCATGTAAAGTTATATGAAATCTGTCTTGAATATTTCGGAGAATCTTTCTTGTTTTATAAAAAAACAAACTTATTTGTGTTAAGTACTGAATTTGATATCTTCTTCTTCTTAATAGCTCCAGCTTTACCTCCTGGCAAAGCCGACAGAGTGAAGTTATCCGGCCTGGTCCATAGACCTAAGATATATATACAAAGTCACTGGGGACCAACTTTGTGCCGGCCCTGCCATTCCATCTGAAGAGGACTGGCCACCAGTTTTGGTGTTCCGTCCCCCACCATGGGTGAGTGGGGGACTTTTTTATGGTGCTACTACAAAGGATAGCGCTGCTGACAGCACTACCCTTTGTAGTTGAACCAGGTGATGGGATGCCCTGTGCTGTAACCCCCTGGAATGTCAGAGGGAGGCTAAACAGGTGGTACGCTTTGTCCAAGGGTGACCTTGAACTATGCAAAGCAGGGGCGTTGAGCACCCTGAGGTATTTTACATACCTGCGTACCTGAATTTGGTATCACATGCAGTAAAGATTTTTATATCGGCATTGTTTATATTGGATATGATTATTTCTATTGCATCTGGGTTGAGTTTTATGTGACAGCAGAATCTCTTATTTTGTGCATTGGTTTGCAATAATCTGAAGCCTTTTTATTCTAATAATGCAATATTATCATTTAATAAACTGTTGCACTATTTTGTTAAGCAACCAGTTTGGGATTTCTTTCATTATAAGCTGTGCATATGAACTAAGCTTTGATTTATCATGAAGGAGGTTGAATACTTTTTTGTTACCATAATTTATGGTAAAGCACATGGCTCTAGAACCATTTAAAATTTTTTTTTAAAGGGCAGTGTATTTTTATTTTAATTCTAAATAGACTAAATTCACTGCTTGGGTTTGTAAGCCAGTTGTTGAGTAAGTTGTACCATATATACCAGTCTATAAGACAAACAAACATAATTTGAAAAAAAAAAAGATGCCATTATTATACTGTGTCCAATGCGCTGGTATTATGACACGGGGGCAGTCACAAAAGTTTGATACGGAGGGTTATGGGGCTTGGATGAGTTGCAGTGTGCAGTAGTCCTCCAAATACACATAATAACCTTTTGTCTTATAGTCAGACATGTATGGTATTTTGATGCTTTTTTGTTTCTTTTTATTTTCTTTTTCTTTTTCTTTTTTAAAATCTAATATTAAAGACTCTTTCTACAATATTCTGGTTGATTGTTTGCTCACATTTTGGTATGCAAAAATCTTTTTTTTTATTTATAAAATGATCTTTGGATTATATTGATTATGGGAACATTTAATTGCTAATTTGAAACTGCTTAATTTATGCTTTGATTTATAACACTGGCTTTTCAGTAGAAACTAAGATAGATAAATATTTGCTGTTTATAATCAGGTTATTCTATGAATAGCTTTATGCATTAATGTTATAAAAAATGTTTGCTCTTGATGTTGCCTTGATCTTTCTTTACTGCTGCATGAATGACAAAAAAAGCCGCTTTTCCTTTTAGCTACTAATTCCATGCCAACTTTGCTGATATAATGAATTCTTTAACCTTCAATACTTTTTTTGAGGTTTTAATTCCTAAGGTGACAATGAAAATGTTCTAATAGCTGTGTAAAGAAAATTTTTGTGTGAATTTCTGAGATAAGGAATTATCATTCCTCATTCAGGTATCTGTCATAGTTTATAACTTTCTGGGAATTTCGAAATGAATCCTTTAATCAATCCACAGGTGTAGATTGGTTTCCTTCCACTGTCTATGGTTGGGGATATCTTGTATCATCAGTTAATTCATTCCGGGGATGCTGTTTGTCTAACTCTTCCACTGAATCAGAGCATATGACTCTTTTGCACTATTGGTTCAGTGGATTTAAGCACCAATTAAGCATATCTACTAACCTGCTTGCGTCAGGTAGTGCAAAAAAGTCATACTCTGGTTCAATTGAAGAAGCAGACAAGTGACATAAGGACGAATTAACGAGGAAGAATTAATTGATATGAGATATGCTCTGACAAAGACAGTGGGATGAGAACAATATACTTCAATGGATTGAATAAAGAGTTTGGTTCGATATTCCAAGGCCACCAACTATGACAGACACCCGAAGGAACTTTAAGTGTACAACGGCTAAAACATGACAATAATAACGAAGATGAGGACTATGGTTAGAGTAAATCAGTGTGTAATAAAGAAAATTCTAATTTCTAATATGTACTGAAGAAAATGAATCTGTAAACAATAAAAATGATTGAAACTAAAATTGATGGTCAAATGGTAGTACATCAGAATTTATTCTTAAATTGTATTGTCTGATGAAGGAAAGGAAAAAAAAAATCTATTTCCATTGTAAGAAATTTGGCTCTCAGTTTCTGAAGTGAACTTCTTGTGATACACGGACAAGAATACATTTCTGTTCAGCTTCCAAAATTATTTCATAACTATAGTGTAGAAAGAAATAATGATTGATGTTGTTTCTGTTTAAATATTCATGTATTTGATAACTGATTCCCCAACCCCTTATTCAGAGAGGAGCTCAATGCCTCCTTATCCAAATTTCTCTATCCTGACTTTGGATTGGCTGTTCTGAAGAGAAAAGGTTTTTGCTTATTGTACTTGGTATTTGAAAATGATCCCTCATTCAAAGTGTGGCTAAACCAGTGGTTCTTAAAATCCCAGGTCACATTCCTCTCCTTGTGATCCTCAATTCCTCCCTCATTTTGAATTGCCATCTTGTAATTTTTACCATTATATTATACTTCCCATTATATATTCATCCACTGATTTGAAACTCCTCCCTTGGTTAAAATTTCTCCCCTGAGAGCCAAGTGCCTCCTGTTTGAGAATCACTCAATGTTGTTTAACTTGGTTGAACAGACGATTCAATTTTTCTGACATGTACCTGTTAGCATTTATTTTGATATGACATTTTCAACTAGAAGTTAAAATGAGGATGTGGCTTTGGCACATCTGGAAGGATATCAGAGAAGAATTTTCTTTTTTTTTAAACTTCTGAATTATGTAACATTTCTCCTCTGAGAAACCTTTGAATCCATTAATATTTTAATGGAAAGTCATAAGAATAGAAACGATTTGAGGAGACACTCTGGTTCTTGTATATGAAAAAAAATAAAAAAGAAAGAAGGGCTGCCTCTCTATCTGTCTATCTTTCTACTAAAAAAAAAAACCCCTAACTTTAAAAAAAAAAACCAACCACTCCCTGACTTGCTTCTTTCCTTCCCAATTGACAGTGATGATCTCTTCTACATCTGAGTAGTGTTGAGTGATTGAAAGCCTCTGCTCTCTCTCTCCCTCTCTGATTTTATCTCATTCCAACTTGTTTTATTCACTAGCTGCTTGGGATGATTCCACCTCACAACAGCCTCAGCCTCAGCAACCACAACAGCCATCGCAACAGCAGCCACAACAGTCTCAGCAGCCAACATCTCCACCGTCAGGTACAGAAACACCATATTCTAAGAAACACTTTCTCAGATTCACTAAACTCTGTCCCACACCTGTCCCACTCCTTCTCTTCTTACTATTTTGACTTCTCCATCTTACTGCTGTCACTATTGAGCATTTAGACCAGGGGTTGGCAAACCTTTTTGGTGACGGGCTTTGATTAGAAAGGTTTTTATCTCTTGTGGGCCAAGGCCAATGACGAAGGAAAAAAAAAATGGAACTGGCTATACATATGGTAAATGACCAGCTGTTCTAAACCATTGAGTTCACATAGCTCAGATGGTTAAGAGCAGTTTGGCATTTACCAGGCTTCCCTAAGCAGAAGGGACATGAGTTTTAGTCTCTCCTGGAGATTATTCTTTATTTTCCAATCTGCACGGTTTACTCACTGCATTAGATTGACTGCCTAAGTTAAGTTGTGATTAAAAGTAACTAATTAAGGAAATTGGCTGTCAAAATTATTAATAGTTTTATACAATACTGTACAGCTTGTTTTTTAATTACTTTGATTTTTTTCATTATTGGAGTATATACTTGCATAAACTTCCATGTAAAATCAATCAATGAGAACTATGAGGTCCTTTTTTGTTAGACAAAATATTGTCAAATAGTGGTTCCTGTAATCAAATCTGGCTGCAAGTAACAATCAGTCAACAGCAGGGATGCCTAGTGTTGAAATATTTTTAGCTATAAAACATTGATTCATTTGAGGTAATTGTAAAAATTAAATTTTTGCTCTATTTTTCAATACTTTTTATTGTTTTATTGTTTGCTAAACAAAAATCGATATGGAAAACAAAGACTATTTGTATGCAATGTCTTGTATTCAACTAAGTTGGTAGGCCAGATGAGATGAGGCTGCAGGCCCAATCAGGCATGCATGCTGTAGCTTACTGACCCATGATTTAGATTGAGCTGAATCACAATAAAATAAAATTGTATCATCGTCCTGAAACTACAAAGTGTAACGTATCTCAAGTGCTAGGATCTGTCTCTCTGGACAGCAACTCCTCATTGCTTTGAAACAAAAGGTTTCCACATATTCTACTGTCTGGTGAATGCCAAGATGCCCTGGGAGTTTTCACTTCTATTGTTATCTATCTTCTAATCCTGATATTTAGTTGGGTTTTATATTATATTGGCTTATAAAAAATACCCACATTAACCCTTTCAAGGTTCCTGGCACATATATATATCTTCAGGTTTCTATGACTGCTGGGATATATATATATGTATATATATATATTCCATAGATCTTCTATAGAAGTCTACTGAGATATCCAGGAAATGATGATCACCTTTTTGGTTGGGTGGGTAAATTTTGGTCTCAAATCTTTCCTTTTCTTTTCTTTTTCTCTTTCTTTAATATTAAGTGGTCATAGAAAAGCATGGCATTATGGGAAAGAGAAAGAAATCTATGAATGTCTTCTAGTTTTTTTTTTTTGTTCTTTAGGGGATTTTCTTCCTTATCATTTTTATTTTTTTGTTTTTAACAGTGAATTTCAACTAAAGAGATGTTTAACAGATTTTTTTTATTATCATCCTTATCATCTTAATAAAGTTTATATCTTCACTCTTACAAAGTCATTTAATAATCTCATCTGTTGACATTTTTAATCCCTTCAGATGTACAACTTTGTAGTTAGGTGAGCTTTTTAAATCAACTGCTTGTTTAGATCCATTTTTTTATCAAAAAATCAATATAGCCTTAGCTTTTGTGTTAATTTTGTTTGTATCTACTTGGGCTATAAGACGTAAATTAATTTTTCTTTTTTTTTTTTTTTTAAATTTTCATCTTCTACTTGTAACCTAGATGTCATTTGGAGGTGGAGATGGCGGTCAGATTATTTTGTTTGTCCGTTTTATATTCTCCTTTATCTTACTTGAGCAATTTATTGTATTGCACTTTTGGCTCTCTTGGCCTATTGAAGCTGCATGAGTCCTGTTCATAGTACATTTTCAGAACACGTTTTGTACTCTCTCTGTTGCCAGCCTCTTATGACACTAGACAAGGGGTTAGTCTTTCCCAGATTTCGAATCACAGTTGTCCAACTCCTTAACTGGTCGCCAGCCAAGGCTGGAGAATACAATCTGCTCTGATATTTACCCACTGGAGAAGAGATGGATTCATCTTGCAAGGGCATTAGTGTTAAGTGAACGCTGTCTCTGCTAGAGTTTGAACTTGGTTTGCCAATTCCATTTTCCATGTTATTAATCGTTAGGCCACTCATGACTCCACTTTTTCTTTAGTAGCATCTAGTAATTATTTCTAATTTTTGTATAGTTAAATGCTTCTGTCTTGCTCAATTTCAGGATACGTTGGATCCAGGTGTAGTCTATAGGTTTTCTTTTGATTTCTACCATGGGTATTTGGAAGATGAAGACTTTCCTTTTAAATGCTTATTTGGTACAAAATGACCATTATATAGGAATCAGTGTGCTATAAAACACATTTATAATCATTCATAATTTTAGATTCAGGGCTAGATATATGTCACCCTTGTCATGTAAATCCAAGACATTTCTTATGGTTGTTTATAATATTGGAAGTAATTTTCTTTTAGATATTACTAGCAGGGTTTCTTTGCATTGTCCAATGGTGGTGGGGGGAATAACTTTAAATATAACCAAATGAGAAAAATATATTCTTCGATATATTTCTTCTTACACAACATGGCAAATATAAAAAATGATTAATTACACTGTGTACACCTGAAAAGTAACGCACAAAAAAAAACAAATGTTGGGCTTCTGGATGCACTATAGAAGAAGAGCATGGAGAAGTCAGGCAAAGGCCAGTGATCTTCAGTTTCTGAAAAATTAGCTAGAAATAACCAAAAATGACTCCTGTGGTCAATATCACATTGTCTATAATCTTTGCCGAGAGAGGATTTATCCTTATAACAAAGTTCAATAATCCAAGTATGAAATCATTGCCAAAAACTCGGAAAATTGTGTAGAAATCAATCAGAAAGTATTTCTGAAGTCAATGTCATATAGATTGTGATCTTTGGCATGAGATGTACCTATATGCTAAATTTCAGCTTCTTTGGTGCAAAATGTAGCCTACAGCTCTGGAAATTAGCTAGAAATGGACAAGTAACCTCAATGCAGAGGTTTGTGTGGACAATTTATGGGAATGAATGAAGCAAGACAGAAATGTATCCATCTTGGACGTCAGGAAAGCATACCTGCAGGTACATGTCCATGAGTCATTGTGGCCATATCAAACAGTCATTTTTAAAAGGATGAGATACTGTCTCTCAAGGTTAGGATTTGGTCTTAATGTAGTATTGCTTATACTGAAATTTGTGCTTAATGCTGTGCTGTCATGAGATGAGTCCATCCAAAAAGCAATATCAACTGTGACAAAACATCTGATGAATTTAAGACTAGTCAGTAAAAAACCAGAACGACTACAAGGTAGTGCCCCAGTTCTTGGTTTGGAAGTCGAGGGGGGGAGCATAATAAACTGCAGAAGGAGCAAGGGAGTGGATATTCCTAGGGGTTGTCACAAGGAGTGTTTTTTCCATCTGTGGAAAACTTTTATGGCTTTCCCCATTATGTGGGTGGCTCCATATGGCAACAGGATTCATCAAACGAGCCACTAATTACCCAAGGCTGGGATGCAGATGATTGCACTCTAAAAATCATGATATCAGAAACCACTACTAGAGCATGACAAAATGACCCTGCTCGAGTAGATTGGTAGGTGAATCGAAAAGAACTGGATGTATGGGTCAATGCAAGTTCCTTGGCTATTGGAGTATTGCTAGAAGTGATTGGATCTGTAATTGAGGATTTATGCTGACTGCTTCCAGTGAAAGATCCACGGCACATTAATGTAGAAGAACTGAATGCTACATTGAAAGGAGTTAATCTAACTCTCAAATGGTAAGCATGGGTGTTGAATATGATTCCCTATGCATGTATTACTGGATATCTGATGCCCTCGCTGATAAAGCAAGGATGAATTCACCAAAGTTGCCAGTGAAATGCTTATGAGAAGGTGGCTGTATACCTTTAGCACATTTGTAGAGGAGTACAATCTCTCAGTTGACGTAATACTTGCAAAATCTGAACAAAACCAAATGGATAAATTGAGTGCTACCGAGATGGTTCAGTCTTATGAAAAAAGAAATTGAGTTTGTAAAACTTATATGTGCTGCAGCTGTAGAGGAGCTGAACACCCATCCAAATAATGGACATCAATCAACATCATAGACATCCTGGAGTTGAGTGAACTCTGTACTTCACCAGGAGTTAGAGTTACTAGTGAATTAGCTAAGGGGCTAGTTGGAAGTATGCAACAATTGGTGCAAGCTGGGAATGGACATCATCTATTATGCTATTGGGCATTATCTAATGCTCATAGACTGTGGTCCTGCATGTTTTTTCACTCTTGGAGACCACTGTTTTGACAGGATTCTAAAAATGTCATGCACAAACTGGAGTCTATTTTCTATGAGAGAGGCCAGCCAGCTGTACTACTCACAGACAATAATACTATATACTACAGCACAGTGTTCAGAAACTTTCCAATTGAGTGGGGAATTCAGTTTTTATTTAGGTCTGCATATACTCCAGCAGGAAACGGAATAGTAGAGAGGTGCCAAAGGATTTCTTTTTCTTCTTAAATCCTAACATTTAAAAAAAAACATTGGATGCTTTATCTCTTGTCAGTATTTACTGTATTTCTCCAGTGCAGTGGTCGCACTTTAATTTAAACTTGCAAAATTTCGAATGAACAGGTCTGGTTAGTTGCTCAATAGACACTGTCACATGATCAACATCTTTGGATAGCATGCCATGTTGGGGATGATCAATCATAAAATTCTTTATTTTTTTTGTTGTGAATCATTCTACATCTTTTGATTTACCTAGATTTCATTGATTGCCTTGGTTTATCACAGCGAAAGCAGGGTATCTAATAAATCGTTCTTTGTGTGAGATAACTCAAGAATTGTATTGTCTTGATAAAATGTGGCTGACTGATTTGACCAGTGAATTTCAAATGATAAATTTTTTTTCAATTACCCGTGGACCACTTAATCTTCTCAAAAACATATGTGTGGACCTTTTAAACAGTTTAATGATGATTAAGTAATTGTAGTAAAAACTAGTCCTCATGAGTTTTCAGGAACTACATTTATTTGTAAATGATTCTCCTCTCACATAGTGCTTATGAGTGCCTATAAACTGTTAGTGGTCTGCAGACCGCACTTAGAGAACCACTTCATTGAACTAATTCTAGTATTTTTTGAATCTGACTGAGCTGAATTTTGTGCAAAAATATGGAAAAAACTGAAGGTAGAGAAAAAAATTAGTGTTACGGTGGTGAGTTTTCAGTTATCTTTTGAAATTTGAAAATCTTTGAAAATCAATATACAGGAGCTCTGTCATGTACAAACAAGATAGATTCCTGCAGTTAGTCCAAGAGTATGGAGGATCGTTTATATTGCTACTTATTGGTAATGGGGGTAAAAACTAATCTTCAGTTATAGAAATTACTGCAAAATATAACGAGGCCTAAAAAAGGAGCAGATATTTAAGCAATGAAGAATTTCTTTGACAAACAAAGGTGACCCTTTTTAAAGAAGATAAACTCTAAGTTTAGATATCCGCATTTGTACAAACCACATATAACCATAAATAACTTTGTGATGCCACAGAGGGGCAACAATAATTACGTTGTTCTCTGGGTGTTGCCATTTACAGTTATGCCATTTATTGCACGGCAGATGAATTTCTGAAGCCTCAGTGTTCAAAATTTGTGAAAGTTTGTAATTAGAAAGTTGTAAGTAGGTCAATGTCTGTAATAAAATTATACTTATGTCTTTTTTTTTCCCTTGTTAGTATAATAATTACTGGTGTTTATTTCTTCCATCATTTTATATTAAAACAAAAAAGTAAGCTATTTACGGATGCATAACTAAGGACAACAGATTTTTTTTGATAGTTGATCTCATTCATTTTATTTAATCGTTTTCACAACGTTTCATCTGATTCAGCTCATGAACTTCTTCAGGTGTACTATCCGGTTGTAAAGAGAGCTATCCCCCCCCCCTTGGTAGTGGCAAGTAAAAAATAGTAACAAACTGAATGAAGAAAAAAAAGATTCTGTTTTTATTGGGCTCTACCATATAAAAATTCCCTCTATTTATACACAGTTAATACACCTGAAGAAGGCCGTTGATTAAATTGGCAGAAATGTTGTGGGAACGATATAAAATAACAAAAAGAATGAGTGTAATTGTCTGGAAAACTTTTAGGATATGAATGTCTCTTCTCAAAATGATAAACAATAAACTATATAAGGACAACAGAGTTAGATGGATTGAAAAACATCAAACTATCACCTTTAGACAATTGGATTTTATTCGGTTCAGGTGATACAGAGACCATTTTCTCCCTTGCCTTTCTCACTTCTGTAGACCCACCAACTTTTGGGTTATCATGACTTTGCAGCTTCTGTGAACCAGCCTGCCAGAGCTGTGTCACTGCTTTTCGATTTTAAAATGCTTTTTTTCCCCTTTGTTACTTCAGCAGCAGGTAGCTGGGATCCTCAGGTAGCATCTTCTTCAGGTAGGCTGTAGTTGAAAGAGGGTTTCCAATGCACAATGAAATTCCTCTGTTTTTTTTTGTTTTTTTTTTTTTGCATGTTTGATTTTGTTGTAAAAACACAAGACCTCAAATAATAATTTCTCTCTCCTAGACTAACACTTAGTAGTTTATACCTTTTTAGCACTGTTATTGGTCAAGCCGTTATAAAAGCTTTACATCTGATCTATTTGTGAAAAGATATCCTAATCTACTTTCATTTATCTTCTTTTGGTGGAGGTTTCTCTGCAATATTAGAAAACAAATCAAACAGTAAAGGCATTTTTTTCTGATTTGTTTACATTTACATTGTTAGTTTTCTGATAGAACTATGATTTTTTTTATTTGTGTTGTATCTGTTGGGTTCCTAGTTGGTTATTTTATATTGGTACAATCCTGACTGATCGATCCTTGTATGTGTGTCCTTGTTGTCTCTAGTTACACAAAGTAATTAAATAACTTCTGGTTCCTTGAATTGTAACTCAGTTCACTATTCATTGCTCAATGGACATGCATTTTCACTCCTGTTTACTATATGGCTTGACCTCTTGCTTCCAGACAAAGTGCCTCTTGCTCCAAGTGAAACTCAAGCCCAAAGCGAGACTTGGCACGCTGCTGAATAATTAAGTCGGAGGTAATGTCATAGTAATACTAGGAGTACCCAAGACCTACCCTTTTTTAGAGGAATACCCTTCATTTGATTGTCCAATAGAGAAATAAAAATAAACTGTGTGGATTATACTAGTTGTTCAAATCTTAATCATTATTACAAACATTTAAATTAGAATTAATTGTTAAGTATTGATAAACATTGAGTGTTTAACATTTTTTTCTGTATGTTTGGCTGAACTATTCTTGTTTGAATGTATAAATATTGTGATAACTTTTAGTAATCCCCTCCACTGTTTTCAGGGATTTGACAATTTTAATCTTCTTACAAGAAATATTAGAGTTTTTTCAGATTCTATTCAATTTGTTATGAATGTTTTGGGATAGTTTATATGGTGTTTGAATAAAACATTTCTTACAAAATGTTAAAATTTGGTTGTTTAAAAATGTTGTCTTTTGAATTTTCAATCAAAGCAACTTTCTTAAAAACTTTTCTGTGTTGAGAATGCACCCCATTGCAAGATGAAAAAAAATGAGAAAACTGAGTGGACATGAAATTAAGGTCCTTGATGTACAAAATGAATTGTAATAGGCTATGGATGTTCAGACACTGTTCAAGGTCACGGCAGCTTCATAAAAATGAATGGGTGCAAAACAAGCTTTTATAAAGCAGACATTACCTGTTCTTGAATATTTTTGTACATGTTTTTAGAATTTGTTTCCTTTCACTTTTTTCTGAAAGCACTGAAATGATTCTATATTTACTGTATTGCCTATAAATCAGTACACCCCTACCACTTTTTTGAAAATAGTGAATTTTCTTAACATATTGGAAAATATAAGGTATTTTTTATGATCAAATTCTATAGCATTGAAACTCAGTTGCCCAGAATATTTTTGTAGGGGTATACTCATTTTTGGACTGCACCATATTCATATTTTTGGCTACCAAGTTTCAATGCTGTAGAGTTTGGCCTTAATTAATACCTGATAACATCTGTTTTGATTGTTTAATGTTCTACTAGAGATAATAAAATCTCGTCTTAGTCTAGAAGATTAACCTTCTATAAACTGAGCTTGTAGAGGTGTACTCATTTATGGGCAACACACTAAATTTGGGCTTATCAAACTTCAATTTTCATGAAGTGAAGATTTTTTTTTTTTTAGATTTTAAAATGTTAGCTTTGCAATTGAAATATTCTGTAGAAGGATTGTTACTGCTGGTCTGTATTGATTTATCAAAAGTTCACTCGATTGATGCATTGACTTCAAGTTTATTTCTAATGATATTGATATCGGTATTCAGGTAAGATTGGTTTCTGGTATGGTTTTATAATAAACAACTTTGGGATATAGGCTCTAAATTTCCCATAGCCAAGTAAATACTTGTGTACATGTTTCTGTTGTTCAGTTGAAAGCATAAAATACTTCACTGATGTAGAGATGGGGTTTGTGCCACAAGGTGGGATTTGTAATATTAAAATAAGAAAACAAGTTTCCTTCACTATCTAGAAGTAGTGTTTTTCTATATGGTTGAAGGTTTTGGTGGTGATTGGTGCACTAGACTGGGATGTAGGTAATAGAAGATGACAATGTGCCCTGCCCCTATAATGGCTCATAAAACAAATGCTTAACACAATTTTTGCTTTTTGACTTTTCTTGTAAAAGTGAAAAAGCGGCGTAAAGCAAACTCTCAAAAAACAACCTGTATGAAAGAGTTCAGTCTTGAATGTAATTCGAATTAAAGCTTATCTCAAAATATATTTCTGTCACATGAAAATTGAATTGTAAAATTACTTGAATGGTTATTTTGAAGCTTATATCTCTTAAAAGTTGTCATTTGAATAATAATCTCATTTTTACAAGTGTTTCTTTTTGTGCCTAATGTTGTTTATACTTGTTTTCCTGGGAACATTCTCACTGTTTAAGCTTATACAACACATTTCTAATTAGAAAAACATGTCAATCTCATTTACGAAGGAGATAAATGTTCACTGTAGCAGACGTGTGCGTATGTCTATGTTAGCTTCTTTGCTTACATATCTATGGTTTAAATAGAAGTGTAACAAGGACTCTGCAGCCTTAGTTATGGAGAACAAATTTTTTTCCCTCGCTCTTTCTTTCTCTCTGTGTGTATGTCTCTCTCTCTCTCTCTGTGCCTCTGTGTGCGTGCGTGCCTATCTGTGTGCGTGCGTACGCCTATCTGTGTGCGTGCGTACGCCTATCTGTGTGCGTGCGTACGCCTATCTGTGTGCGTGCGTACGCCTATCTGTGTGCGTGCGTACGCCTATCTGTGTGCGTGCGTACGCCTATCTGTGTGCGTGCGTACGCCTATCTGTGTGCGTGCGTACGCCTATCTGTGTGCGTGCGTACGCCTATCTGTGTGCGTGCGTGCGCCTATCTGTGTGCGTGCGTGCGCCTATCTGTGTGCGTGCGCCTATCTGTGTGTGTGTGTGCGCCTATATGTGTGTGTGTGTGTGTGTGTGTGCGCCTATATGTGTGTGTGTGTGCCTATCTGTGTGTGTGTGTGTGCGCCTATCTGTGTGTGTGTGTGTGCGTGCGTGCGCCTATCTGTGTGCGTGCGTGCGCCTATCTGTGTGCGTGCGTGCGCCTATCTGTGTGCGTGCGCCTATATGTGTGTGTGTGTGTGTGTGCGTGCGCCTATATGTGTGTGTGTGTGTGTGTGTGTGTGCGCCTATATGTGTGTGTGTGTGCCTATCTGTGTGTGTGTGTGTGTGTGTGTGCCTATCTGTGTGTGTGTGTGTGTGTGTGCGCGCCTGTGTGTGTGTGTGTGTGTGCGCGCCTATCTGTGTGTGTGTGTGTGTGTGTGTGCGCCTATATGTGTGTGTGTGTGCCTATCTGTGTGTGTGTGTGTGTGTGTGTGCCTATCTGTGTGTGTGTGTGTGTGTGTGCGCCTATCTGTGTGTGTGTGTGTGTGTGTGCGCGCCTGTGTGTGTGTGTGTGTGTGCGCGCCTATCTGTGTGTGTGTGTGTGCGCGCCTATCTGTGTGTGTGTGTCTGCCTATCTGTGTGTGTGTGTGTCTGCCTATCTGTGTGTGTGTGTGTGTGTCTGCCTATCTGTGTGTGTGTGTGTGTGTCTGCCTATCTGTGTGTGTGTGTGTGTGTCTGCCTATCTGTGTGTGTGTGCCTGCCTGCCTATCTGTGTGTGTGTGTGTGCCTGCCTGCCTATCTGTGTGTGTGTGTGTGCCTGCCTGCCTATCTGTGTGTGTGTGTGTGCCTGCCTGCCTATCTGTGTGTGTGTGTGTGCCTGCCTGCCTATCTGTGTGTGTGTGCCTGCCTGCCTGCCTATCTGTGTGTGTGTGTGTGCCTGCCTGCCTATCTGTGTGTGTGTGTGTGCCTGCCTATCTGTGTGTGTGTGCCTGCCTGCCTATCTGTGTGTGTGTGTGCCTGCCTGCCTATCTGTGTGTGTGTGCCTGCCTGCCTATCTGTGTGTGTGTGTGCCTGCCTGCCTATCTGTGTGTGTGTGCCTGCCTGCCTATCTGTGTGTGTGTGCCTGCCTGCCTATCTGTGTGTGTGTGCCTGCCTGCCTATCTGTGTGTGTGTGCCTGCCTGCCTATCTGTGTGTGTGTGCCTGCCTGCCTATCTGTGTGTGTGTGCCTGCCTGCCTATCTGTGTGTGTGTGCCTGCCTGCCTATCTGTGTGTGTGTGCCTGCCTGCCTATCTGTGTGTGTGTGTGTGTGTGTGTGCCTATCTGTGTGTGTGTGTGTGCGTGGCTATCTGTGTGTGTGTGTGTGTGCGTGGCTATCTGTGTGTGTGTGTGTGCGTGGCTATCTGTGTGTGTGTGTGCGTGGCTATCTGTGTGTGTGTGTGTGCGTGGCTATCTGTGTGTGTGTGTGTGCGTGGCTATCTGTGTGTGTGTGTGTGCGTGGCTATCTGTGTGTGTGTGTGCGCGCCTATCTGTGTGTGTGTGTGCGCGCCTATCTGTGTGTGTGTGCGCGCGCCTATCTGTGTGTGTGTGCGCGCGCCTATCTGTGTGTGTGTGCGCGCGCCTATCTGTGTGTGTGTGCGCGCGCCTATCTGTGTGTGTGTGCCTATCTGTGTGTGTGTGCCTATCTGTGTGAGTGTGTGTGTGTGCCTATCTGTGTGAGTGTGTGTGTGTGCCTATCTGTGTGAGTGTGTGTGTGTGCCTATCTGTGTGAGTGTGTGTGTGTGCCTATCTGTGTGAGTGTGTGTGTGTGCCTATCTGTGTGAGTGTGTGTGTGTGCCTATCTGTGTGTGTGTGCGTGTGTGCCTATCTGTGTGTGTGTGCGTGTGTGCCCATCTGTGTGTGTATGTGTGTGCCTATCTGTGTGTGTGTGTGCCTATCTGTGTGTGTGTGTGCCTATCTGTGTGTGTGTGTGCGCCTATATGTGTGTGTGTGTGTGCGCCTATCTGTGTGTGTGTGTGTGTGTGTGTGCGCGCGCCTATCTGTGTGTGTGTGTGTGTGTGTGCCTATCTGTGTGTGTGTGTGTGCCTATCTGTGTGTGTGTGTGTGTGTGTGTGCGTGGCTATCTGTGTGTGTGTGTGCGTGGCTATCTGTGTGTGTGTGTGCGTGCGCCTATCTGTGTGTGTGTGTGCGTGCGCCTATCTGTGTGTGTGTGTGCGTGCGCCTATCTGTGTGTGTGTGTCCCTATGTGTGTGTGTGTGCCTATCTGTGTGTCTGTGTGCGCCTATCTGTGTGCCTATCTGTGTGTGTGTGCTTGGCTATCTGTGTGTGTGTGCTTGGCTATCTGTGTGTGTGTGCTTGGCTATCTGTGTGTGTGTGCGTGGCTATCTGTGTGTGTGTGTGCGTGGCTATCTGTGTGTGTGTGTGCGTGGCTATCTGTGTGTGTGTGTGCGTGGCTATCTGTGTGTGTGTGTGTGCGTGGCTATCTGTGTGTGTGTGTGTGCGTGGCTATCTGTGTGTGTGTGTGTGCGTGGCTATCTGTGTGTGTGTGTGTGTGCGTGGCTATCTGTGTGTGTGTGTGTGTGCGTGGCTATCTGTGTGTGTGTGTGTGTGCGTGGCTATCTGTGTGTGTGTGTGTGTGCGTGGCTATCTGTGTGTGTGTGTGTGCGTGGCTATCTGTGTGTGTGTGTGTGCGTGGCTATCTGTGTGTGTGTGTGTGCGTGGCTATCTGTGTGTGTGTGTGTGCGTGGCTATCTGTGTGTGTGTGTGTGCGTGGCTATCTGTGTGTGTGTGTGTGCGTGGCTATCTGTGTGTGTGTGTGTGCGTGGCTATCTGTGTGTGTGTGTGTGCGTGGCTATCTGTGTGTGTGTGTGTGCGTGGCTATCTGTGTGTGTGTGTGTGCGTGGCTATCTGTGTGTGTGTGTGTGCGTGGCTATCTGTGTGTGTGTGTGTGCGTGGCTATCTGTGTGTGTGTGTGTGCGTGGCTATCTGTGTGTGTGTGTGTGCGTGGCTATCTGTGTGTGTGTGTGTGCGTGGCTATCTGTGTGTGTGTGTGTGTGCGTGGCTATCTGTGTGTGTGTGTGTGTGCGTGGCTATCTGTGTGTGTGTGTGTGTGCGTGGCTATCTGTGTGTGTGTGTGTGTGCGTGGCTATCTGTGTGTGTGTGTGTGTGCGTGGCTATCTGTGTGTGTGTGTGTGTGCGTGGCTATCTGTGTGTGTGTGTGTGTGCGTGGCTATCTGTGTGTGTGTGTGTGTGCGTGGCTATCTGTGTGTGTGTGTGTGCGTGGCTATCTGTGTGTGTGTGTGTGCGTGGCTATCTGTGTGTGTGTGTGTGCGTGGCTATCTGTGTGTGTGTGTGTGCGTGGCTATCTGTGTGTGTGTGTGTGCGTGGCTATCTGTGTGTGTGTGTGCGTGGCTATCTGTGTGTGTGTGTGCGTGGCTATCTGTGTGTGTGTGTGCGTGGCTATCTGTGTGTGTGTGTGCGTGGCTATCTGTGTGTGTGTGTGTGTGTGCGTGGCTATCTGTGTGTGTGTGTGTGCGTGGCTATCTGTGTGTGTGTGTGTGTGCGTGGCTATCTGTGTGTGTGTGTGTGTGCGTGGCTATCTGTGTGTGTGTGTGTGTGCGTGGCTATCTGTGTGTGTGTGTGTGTGTGCGTGGCTATCTGTGTGTGTGTGTGTGTGCGTGGCTATCTGTGTGTGTGTGTGTGTGCGTGGCTATCTGTGTGTGTGTGTGTGTGCGTGGCTATCTGTGTGTGTGTGTGTGTGCGTGGCTATCTGTGTGTGTGTGTGTGCGTGGCTATCTGTGTGTGTGTGTGTGCGTGGCTATCTGTGTGTGTGTGTGTGCGTGGCTATCTGTGTGTGTGTGTGTGCGTGGCTATCTGTGTGTGTGTGTGTGCGTGGCTATCTGTGTGTGTGTGTGCGTGGCTATCTGTGTGTGTGTGTGCGTGGCTATCTGTGTGTGTGTGTGCGTGGCTATCTGTGTGTGTGTGTGCGTGGCTATCTGTGTGTGTGTGTGCGTGGCTATCTGTGTGTGTGTGTGTGTGTGCGTGGCTATCTGTGTGTGTGTGTGTGCGTGGCTATCTGTGTGTGTGTGTGTGCGTGGCTATCTGTGTGTGTGTGTGTGTGCGTGGCTATCTGTGTGTGTGTGTGTGTGCGTGGCTATCTGTGTGTGTGTGTGTGTGCGTGGCTATCTGTGTGTGTGTGTGTGCGTGGCTATCTGTGTTTGTGTGCGTGGCTATCTGTGTGCGTGGCTATCTGTGTGTGTGTGTGCGTGGCTATCTGTGTGTGTGTGTGCGTGGCTATCTGTGTGTGTGTGTGCGTGGCTATCTGTGTGTGTGTGTGCGTGGCTATCTGTGTGTGTGTGTGTGCGTGGCTATCTGTGTGTGTGTGTGTGCGTGGCTATCTGTGTGTGTGTGTGTGCGTGGCTATCTGTGTTTGTGTGCGTGGCTATCTGTGTGCGTGGCTATCTGTGTGTGTGTGTGCGTGGCTATCTGTGTGTGTGTGTGCGTGGCTATCTGTGTGTGTGTGTGCGTGGCTATCTGTGTGTGTGTGTGCGTGGCTATCTGTGTGTGTGTGTGTGTGCGTGGCTATCTGTGTGTGTGTGTGTGCGTGGCTATCTGTGTGTGTGTGTGTGCGTGGCTATCTGTGTGTGTGTGTGTGCGTGGCTATCTGTGTGTGTGTGTGTGCGTGGCTATCTGTGTGTGTGTGTGTGCGTGGCTATCTGTGTGTGTGTGTGTGCGTGGCTATCTGTGTGTGTGTGTGTGCGTGGCTATCTGTGTGTGTGTGTGTGCGTGGCTATCTGTGTGTGTGTGTGTGCGTGGCTATCTGTGTGCGTGGCTATCTGTGTGTGTGTGTGCGTGGCTATCTGTGTGTGTGTGTGCGTGGCTATCTGTGTGTGTGTGTGCGTGGCTATCTGTGTGTGTGTGTGCGTGGCTATCTGTGTGTGTGTGTGCGTGGCTATCTGTGTGTGTGTGTGCGTGGCTATCTGTGTGTGTGTGTGCGTGGCTATCTGTGTCTCTCCGTGTCTTTGTTTCTTTCTCTCTGTGTCTTTGTTTCTTTCTCTCTGTGTCTTTGTTTCTTTCTCTCTGTGTCTTTGTTTCTTTCTCTCTGTGTCTTTGTTTCTTTCTCTCTGTGTCTTTGTTTCTTTCTCTCTGTGTCTTTGTTTCTTTCTCTCCGTGTCTTTGTTTCTTTCTCTCCGTGTCTTTGTTCCTTTCTCTCCGTGTCTTTGTTTCTTTCTCTCCGTGTCTTTGATTCTTTCTCTCCGTGTCTTTGTTTCTTCCTCTCCGTGTCTTTGTTTTTTTCTTTCTGTGTCTTTTTTTCTTTCTCTCTGTGTCTCTGTTTCTTTCTCTGTGTCTCTGTTTCTTTCTCTCCGTGTCTTTGTTTCTTTCTCTTTGTGTCTTTGTTTTTTACTCTCTGTGTCTTTGTTTTTTTCTCTTTGTGTCTCCGTTTTTTCTCTCTGTGTCTTTGTTTCTTTTCTCTGTGTCTTTGTTTCTCTCTCTCTGTGTCTTTGTTTCTCTCTCTCTGTGTCTTTGTTTCTCTCTCTCTGTGTCTTTGTTCCTCTCTCTCTGTGTCTTTGTTCCTCTCTCTCTATTTTGATATATATATATATATATATATATATAGTTCAATGTCATGGTAAAAAAATGGTAATGATTATTTTTGAAAAATTTGATATAATTATTATATCTGATAATATACATGAAGCATAAGTGTATAAAATGTGCGAGTGGCTATTAAATGATAAGGGGCTTATGTAAGTCAAACAACTTGGTATACATTGACCAGTGGGCAAGCATAAATAATTTTTAAAAGTTTCATTCCATTTTTGTCTTCAGTCCACTGTTACATAATGCTGGAAAAAATTCTAAATGGATATGTTGCTGGATTTTAAAATTTTTTATAGACAAATCAGAAAAACATGTCTACTTCATGTGATGCATAACAATGAACCGAATAGCTCCAGAGTTGACTATCATGAGGATGTATTGATTGTACACCTTTCTTTTGGGGACTAATGGAATTTTCTTGCTCTTGAAAGTTGAATTGCTCTTCTGAAAGCTTGCCAAACTTGCCTGATTTCTTATTTTGAGGAATTCTTGAAGATTCATTGTCTACCTATGTCTACCTAGTAGATATAGTGGTCTACTTTCTTCCGTTCTGCATTTTCGATTTTTATAGTTGTTTCTTTGTCCTCAACATGTTTGTTGTATGTGGTATTTTGTTTTACTGAAGTTCATGTGAAGACAATTTTTCTTGCTTTAAAGATGGAACCTAACCAAAAGATTGACCTTCAACTTGAGAATCATTCAAGCACAAGAAAGAATCATGCTTAACATCACATAACATCACACAAAACAGCTCAGTATATAAGAGAAAAAACAGGAGCCAAAAATACAGAATCCATTAGAAAACTCAAATGGTAATGGGCTGGCCATGTTGCAAGAATATCAGACAACCACTGGACATCACAACTCACTATGTAGATCCCAGAAATAATATGCGACACTGTGGTTGTTGAAAAATAAGGTTGCGTGATAAATTAGACAAGTTCAGAAAATATTTGCTTTGTGATGTCCATGATAGAGAGGTCTGGTGAATCTTGGAGAAGGTGTTTGTTTAACGACGGACGCTAAAAGGATGATGATGAACTGAATAGTCACACCTTGTACATCTTATTCACTCATGCATCCTATATGCCATGCCTTATATCTGTTTCAATCGGGATGTTAAAAAATAAATTTCACTCATCAATATCAAGAATAAACGTTGGCTTGTTGGAATGATTTTATTTTATTGTGAAGAAAATGGGTCAAAAACAATGTTTAAACAATTTATCTGATTTTTGTATTATTGAAAAGCCCAAAAGCATTCAGTTCTATATGATTATATACTGATTTTTTTACTGACTTATTTTGTTAGGATGTTCTGAATAGAACAGAACTCAATCAGTGAAGCATAATAAATAAATACCAGTAAAATAAAGTTAATAATGGTCTTGCTATATCAATTTACATGAATAGTAGAACTTTTGTACTAACAGAAATAATGGAAATTTTGTTTTTAAATCTTTTTTCTGATAATCCTCCCTAGAATAACAAGTTGTAAATTTGGCTTCTTTAACCTTGTAATGAAACAATTTTTTTCACTAAGCATTTAATTCTGGTTCATGTTTTTTTTAAATTTTTCCAATTAAAAGTATACTATATGGAAACAATGAAAATACTATTTTTATGTTTAGAAAATTCTAAATAAAAAATTTACGTCACTATTTGTTTTAAAAAATGGGATAGAAATAAATTTTGGATAAAAAAGGTAATCAATTTCACATATTTGTTTGCAAATAAAAGCACTGAGACACTTTCCCCGTCTGCACAGATTATTCCTGCACCAAATGAAAATCCATTTTTGTATGGTGATTGTTACTATCAAGTGAATGATGCTCCAGTAATACACGTAAATACATAAAAATACATTAGGGAGACAAACCTTTCTTCTTCATAACCGTGTGAACACATGATGTTCTGCAAAAGCTCAAAATACAAAATCGAATATATCCATGATAATCCATTAAGGCCTCAAGTTATCTTGCTTACAGAAAGATCATAAAATAAATTTGATTTTTGCTTTTGTTGTTTTCAATTTAAATGTCTGTATATTTGTTTAAATTCCTGATCTGACGAAAACTATTGGGGGTGTATTTAGTCACATAATTTTTAGACAAAAAAGAAATTTTGATTACTATCGTTGCTATGTTGAGTTGTGTTGTAAAAATTATTTGCCCTCTCCATAAAATGTTTAAATTTCATTTTCCAGTTTTCAATTTGTTCTTTTACATGGTATTATTTTTGACACTAAAAAAATTACAATCAAGCTTTAACTTATAATATATTAAACACATACTGGTGTCACTAGCAATTATTGAAATCATGTCCCTTTTGAAAGAGACCCAAGCATTAATTGCCATCCCACTGCAACTACAAACTATCTTTCTGTTTGTGTGTGTGTGGAGGTGTTCAATTTCTTGAGCCAATCCCTGAGGTTCTAGAATTGATCTCCGCTTTTGCCAAACCTTGCTCATTTGGCAAAATAATGGTTTATATTCAAGAGAGTTGTACTTTTCTCTCTTCTTTTCAAAAGAAGAGAAAAGGAAAAGGAGGATAATGAAATTACTTTTGTTCAATTAATTTAAAAATCCTACAAAAGACGTAAAGAATGGATGTGTTCGGTCATTGTAAATGCAACTGTCACTCTGTACACAAGCTCACTCAATAGCATGTCAACTGAGTAACCCCACAGGAGAATGTCTTTTCATGTATGCTTATGCCTGATTGTAATGAATCCAACAAATATAGGTTTCAATTTATTGCTGTTTATGTATAATATAATCATTATGAGTTGGGGTTGAATTACTTCTTTGATAAGTTACGAAACTTCAACTTACAAGTATGACTTTTATTTCCAACTGACCAAATAAGATACATTGTCTTGATTGTCTCGAACAATTATATCATTATGATAATGAAATAGTTTCTATTTTAATGTTTTGAATAGTGACTCTCTATTCTTAGTAGGTATAAGCTTTATTTATCAGGAATCAAGAAATCTGAAAGAGTTTTTGTAATACACATATTTTGTAAACAATTTCAAAGCCATAAACCAATTGTAAGTGATTACTTACACAAGACTATCATCAGAATCGACTTGGTAATTTTTTAAATTTAAATTAAAGTTGAACTTGAAAGGAGCTCAGATAAGTTGACTCTGTAAAGAGAGAATTTATGAAAATGTATATGCGTTCAAACTTTATAGTTTCATTGTGATTTGTTGAAATACATAAAACTTTGGTATCATCATCATTTATCAAATACTGGCAAGTTCTTTTAAAAAATGACTGGATTATATACGTTTTGATCTATTATATTTTAGCATAAGTGTATTTACTGCTAACAAAATCTGCATACCTCAAACAAAATTCAATTCCCTTTCGATTTTCTACATCTCTTCATGTGTCCTTTTTTTAATAAAAGCGAAGGAATTGGGTATCAGTTTTATTTTTTGAAAATCAGAGATGCCTATATCTAGTGGGATTGTTTTCTTTGCTACTACTTAGACACCACCTGCATCTGCTGTAGTGTTTATGTAGATGATTACACACAGACACTGTAGAGCCTTGCTTTGCCCCCTTCCTGTCTGCTTTAGCATGATAAAAACCAACAAAAAGTGAAAACAGTTTTTTTATGAGATTTGAGACCAGCACATCTTATTTAGGCCCAGTGATAGGATATCAAACTGATTTTCTATGTTCTACTTTTTTAATGAATAATTTCGATATTAAAATGATTTGGTTTGAATAAATTCATGTCATTCAAATAGAATATTAATTACTGCATCTATAAATGATGAATTGTAACCATTGCAAAATTTTTATTCATTTAAATTGTACAGGTTTGTTAGTAAAATCCCAAACTTTAGATGAAATAATTCTTTGAAATTTTTTCAATAGTTCTGAACATCTTAAAAAAACAAAACAAACTCTGAAGTGCTTGATGAGCATTTGAATTACAAAGTGTTTTTTTTTTTTTTTGTTTGTATGATAACCTTTCTGTGAAAATGGTTGGCAACTGTTTTGAAAGAAAAAAATTAGAAATTTTCTAATAATCATCCTTTGCTGATTTCAGTTTTCTTTTTTTTTTTTTCTTAGTTCCAGCCGGTCAACAAAGCACACCATCTACACAACAATTGGCAGAATTCACGAGCCCACCTCGCCCAAATGTTGGTCTGCTTGGGAGGACAATCCAGCTTCGTGCTAATTATTTTAAAATATCTATTCCTAAAGGCTACATACATCATTATGATGTATGCATTACACCGGACAAATGTCCTCGGCGTGTTAACAGGTAGGTACACTCTAGGTCTCTCTGATTTGCTTCAGTCCCTGGTTTTTATGAAATGATTTTTATATATATATGTATGTATATGTATAATTAATAATTGTGTCATCCACAGACAGCTGTTTTGTTGTATTATAACTCTTCAGTGTGGCTATAGACTATCCGATATCCCTTCCAGTACTGTGAGGTGGGATTGAAACTTTCACTTCTGACCTTGAGGCTGACATTTACCCCTGCCCTATGCAGAACTGAACGATCAGAAGAACTGAATTAAGCGATATATTTACTTACACACTATTCCTTATCCACCAGAGTGCTCCATTCCAGAGTTGGAAGAGCATTGCTATTGTAGCTTATAATGGATGTTGCCCTACCTTAGAGAGCTGAACCCTAAAGACAGGAGCGTTAATTATGATATTAATTAATAATTGTGTCATCCACGGACAGCTGTTTTGTTGTATTACAACTATTCAGTGTGGCTGTAGACTACCCAATATCCCTTCCTGTACATTCATGGCTTGGTTTGACAGATGAGGAAAATTTAGGAGGGTTTGTTTGTTGCTGGCCCTCCAGTGGCCAGTGAGACCCATGCATCTCTTTTCACAGCAGTTGTGGGAAAGGGTGTGGCAGCAGGCAGAAGCTCCTGCTTTGCGTAGCAGCTTCTCTTCTTCCGCTTTTGCTCTGTGGAGTGAGGTTGTCTGGTAGACATGGTATTCCCATGTGTCCCTGTTGGCTAATGGTGGTAGTTAATTCCATTAGAGTGAAGGATCCATTTTTAGGACTATTTACCCAGCTACTCCTCTAACCAGAGACTAGGTCATCAAACAGTTTGAGTCTTTGGAAGATGATAGTTCTCCATCCATACCATGTGGTCTGCTCATTGGGTGATTAGGGTCATCTCAGTTTTAGTGATGAAATCACTGCAGTTCACATTGAAAATAGTTTGGAGGCAACACTGATGGGAGTGCCCAACTGATGGAGTTCATGTCAATCTATGACCCAGGATTTGGCACCATATGAAAGGGTGGGCGACACAATGGCATTGTAGACTTTAGTTTTTTTAATCTTTCCTGAGGTTCTTGCTCAGACATTTTTGTGTAGTCTACCAGAGGCTTGGTTTGCTTTGGTCAATCTTTTATCTCATTGTGCAACCTAGTTCGATGAAGCCATTGATCAATTTTCAGCTTCATCGGGCTGGTGCAGACAGAAAGCAGATGATACTTATATTTTATATGCTTCAAAAGACCTGTTTGTATCCAGGGACCTTTTTCCATTGAAATGGAAATATTTGCAGTGAACAAACGTATGTATCAATTCAGATTCTCATCTATGTTCTATCTTATCATTTCAGAGAAATTATTGAAACTATGGTACAAGCATATAGCAAAAAAATATTCAATGAGGAAAAACCAGTGTTTGATGGACGAAAGAACCTGTACAGTAGAGCATATCTCCCCTTTAACAGAGATCGGGTAACTTTTTCTAAGATTTTATTTCATGTCTTTTTTAGTACGTTTACATTCATTACGTATTATTTGCTCTATGAAAAAAACATAAGTTGATTTAAAAAAACAAACAAGGTATGATTAATAAAGCGTGTAAATAAAGTCAAAATGTATCCTAATTTTAAATTCTTGTAAAGTATAAAATTTTTCTTTGTCTATCGTATCATGGATACTTGAATTTTTAAGAAATTCCCAAAGATCTATTTACATCTTAATGATGACATTTGAGAGATGTTACAATTGACAAATAATAGAAATGTCTTACCTGGTTTTAAAATTTGATTACTTTTTTTTGCATTATATATTTTTTAATTGCATGTCTTATATACTGGTAAATATGGAAATTAAGAGCAGTCAACAAAAGCTAAGGGAATTATTATTGCATTAAATATAAGCTTATTAGATGTTTAATTTTCTGGAGTTGCAATTTAGGGTCTTCTGGTCTTTAAATTGTCGGCGAAAAAAAACTCTCCTTGAATATGTTGAATTGTTATGAACTTGAAGTTTCAGTTCTGTTTGGGTTTTCAGAGAATACTTAAATTTTAGATATTGTTGTTTTGTAAAAATGAAGAAACAAAGGCATGTAAAGTGTACATCTTTTTGCTATTAAGTTGTGCTTCCTCTGGCACAAGGCAACAATTTGAAGAATCTAATGTTTGTCCATGATCGCCCATCTAAATATTGATCAGTATTATTGCTAAACTTTGATCAGATGAAAACTGGTGTTTCATGGCAAAATACTACCAGAAATGCTTCTTCATTATCTGTGTGATAAGCATCGCATTTCTTCATTTTACCAATCCCCACATCTGCTCCACGTTTTATCTGTTGACTTTTCAGACTCCTATTCCTAAGCAGAAATGTTTCTTAGTGTTATTAACGTGTATATTGCTGAAGGATCCATTATCAATTCAGATTTTTGGCATGGTTACTCCTCTAAGAAGTTGAATGCATGCTACTGGTTTTTATCACTTCATGGTGAATCATCCATTTAATTTTTTTAACCCCAAAACAGGGGTCAACACAAAAAGCAGAACAGATATGGGGATCAGCAATAATGGAGGAATAAAGTGCCATGTATGGCCTACAGATAACAAGGAAGTACCTTCTTTCTTCCCCCCCCCCCGTTATCTTGTCCGTTCAGTTTATAACTGTCTTTGAATTGTGTTGTTGAAATGACTCCCCATCTACCAATATTTTTAGGTTGAGCTTGAAGTCACATTACCAGGAGAAGGCAAAGACAGAATATTTAAAGTTGGCATCAAATGGATCGCACAGGTAAACCTTTTTGCCTTGGAGGAGGCCCTCACAGGACGAACACAACAAATTCCGTTTGATGCTATTCAGGCTCTTGATGTAGTCATGAGACATCGACCCAGTATGACGTAAGTGATAGCTATCATTTTTCACAACTATTCCATTAATTTTTTTTTCTTCTATCTTCATCTTTTGCTGTTCTACTTAATGTTTCTGCTGAAATACTCTTCAGCATTCCCCAGGCATTTATTGCATCCTGTTGTCTTTAGTAATAACTTTGTATATTTTAATACTAACTAGAAAACTACACTTCAACAGTCTATTATTAACAAGGAATCAGACATTTTTGTTGACCCCCTCTTAGGGGAGGCATTGACTAGTTCATAATGCCATGATAAAAGTTTTTCAAATAGCCTTGTATTGATCCCTGATATAGTAAGGCTTAACTGCTAGAAAAAATTTGTCAGAAATTTGGGACAAAATACCCATCTTGTGCAAAACTTTTTATATATATATTCTGACTGATGTGCTATTCAAATTTTGATCTCCTAACTATAGAATAGGTATATAGTGAATATGAGGCTTGTTCCTTACATCAAATATTGTCTCAATATCTTAGTAAAATCCTTCAAGTATCCTTTTTAAACTTTATATGCTATTAATTCTCATGTGCAATGTCTTCTAGCTATACACCAGTGGGTCGCTCTTTCTTCTCACAACCAAAAGATTATGAACATCCCTTAGGAGGAGGTCGAGAAGTATGGTTTGGTTTCCACCAGAGTGTCAGACCGTCTAATTGGAAAATGATGTTAAATATCGATGGTAGGTTCACTTTTGCCATATTTGTTTCTTTTCATTTGTTTAAAAAAAAAAAAAAAATGTCTGCTAAAGTCTATTGTAAAATCCTCCAGATTTACTTCATGATGGACATTTAACAATGATGGCCAGTCAAAAGGTGTTAGGATAACATGCTGGTCCAGAGGACCTGATCTGATAATTGCCTTCATCTGTCTATGCTGATATGCACTGCATATGGCGGTATATAAGCGGGACATTTGATTAAAAAAAAACTAACTAAAAACTAGGTGAATATTAGACTGCTTTTAATGTTTGGGTGGGGGTTGTATACCAAGGTTTGATATGGATAGTTATAAATTTGAATGAGTTGCTGTGAGTATTAGTTCACAAATAACCTTGGAATCCATTTTTTTTATTGTCCACCATATAAGGTTAGTGATATAAGTAATGGGCCTGCTTCGTGGCTAAAAAAGCTACATATTCTCCACGGGACCCCAAGTCAATGTTAGAATTGGTGAGAACATTGATTTTAAATACTGATTTTCAAAGCAGGCAAGTAAGCTCTACCTTCTTGGAAGTATGGGACAATGCAATCTTCCTATACCCAATCCTCTACCTTTTGTGCCTTCGACAGATTAAATCAAACACAGTATATATCAAGAAGTAAAATTCCTCCCCTTAAGAAATTCCTCCCTTAGGAGCCAAGTGCCCTCAAATTGAGGATCACTTAGTTGAAAGCTATTTCATTGCTTTAATCTTCATATAAATACTTTTCATAGTGTATTCTCTGTTCATATGTTCATACTTACCAACTCTTCAAATGATTGTTGTTCTGGGCTTGCTTATATATTTGGAGAAATCTTGTCTCTATTAAAAGTGCTTGTCATTATTTTAAGATTGATCCATCCACTCCTCTGAAACACAGTGAAGACCTTTGCCTTTCTTTTTACCACTCTGTGAAAATGAGAAAAAAAACAAAAACCACCTAACAATTAGAAAACAACTGAATAAAATGCTTCTTTTCTAGTGTCTGCCACTGCATTCTACAAAGCTCAGCCTGTGATTGAGTTTATGTGTGAGGTTCTCGATCTACGGGAGATTGGTGAACAAAAGCGACCGCTTACAGATTCACAGAGAGTTAAATTTACTAAAGAAATAAAGGGTAAGTTGTTGTTGTGTCTTTCTCCCTTACTTTTCATACTGTGGACTTCCTCTCTGTACTCGTAAAAGCTAAGATCAATTCTCTATTCATACAATTAATGTGGCAATTATTTGTGGGTTTTTTTTTTCGTGTTTACAAATTGTATGGATGTAAGAATTTCTCAGATTCATTGTAAATTCATTGTGGGTAATTTTTCTGCATTAAATACGTTGCCAGTAATTTCATGACCGGGTTAATTCTTCGTAAAGTATCGCAAGCTAATATATTGTTGGTAAATTCTAGTTGTGCATAGTTTTCTCTGACCCAAACCCTGTGGGGTTAATAATGTGTAAATAGTGTATGATGATGTATTTCCTTGCAATGAACTTACCATGTGATGAAATTACAGGCAATGTAATTGTCCACAATGAATGGTCTCTAATTCTTCTGTATCAGAATTATTTGTTATTTCATAATATATTCATAATGTGTGTGTTTGTGTCTTAATCTTCTGTGTATGTAAATTGTCTGAACAGTTGAATGTTGTTTTCCTTCGGAACCTGTTCATTGCATTTGGGGCCAAAGTTAAATCAATATTATCAATAACATTTATAAATTATCTTTTTTTTTTTTTTTTTTTTTTTGAAAGTGTCTAATTCTATAGGCAAGATGGTTCTATATATACAAACTTGTTTAAGATATACACATTTTTTCCTAATTAGCTCTTAGAATGAATGCTGATAAATTTTTGTCAGGATATAATTGCTAAAAATGACTGAAATTGGGATGTTTTGAGAGCTTCAGATTATTTATTTATTTTTTTTTTTACTCTGATGATATTTAATACTGTTCACATGCCAGATTTATATGAAACTGTTTTGATTCTCCGTAGATCATTAAATTATTCTAATGTTATTTGCTTGAAAAAATATGTGAGAAAAAATAGAATACTATTGAACTAATGTATATGAAGACCACCAAAATTATCTTTTCAATTGTTTCGTTACTATCCAGTGGAATTATATATCTATGGAACCATTTTGTTATAAAACAAAAAAAGTGTTCAGCTTTCTGTTACTCATCGGATGTTATGTTTTCTTCAAAATTTTTTTCATTTTCAAAGATCAAAATTCATACGATTATACCACTGATTTTCCAGCACCTTTAATTCCAGAACTCTATCGAATTATCCATTTTGTCGTACAGCAGAGGTTACGTTGTAATAATACAACTCTGACACACTAATTATACACATCTCTTATCTTTAAAGCATTAGAACTGTAAAAATTTCAATTAAATGAATATCAAATATGAATTGAGTGCAATACGTTGATATAAATGATACAATTTATTAATATAGTTAAAAAAGATACTGGTGTATTAATTAAACACATACAATGCTTTACACACAAAGAATTTTGAAGTTCTACCATTTCCAACATGACAAATTGTACAATTTTTCTTGCACTATACAATTTATCAGAAAGTTCTGGAAGAGCAAGACTGTCAGGATTTCTAGTTGTCCTATAATTGGCAGTTACATTGTAGACTTGTAGTGTTTAAGGGGTAACGTCTTCATCACCTGAGAGGTTCATAGATGCTGGACTACAGTTTTGAAACTCATTATTCTTGGTCAACGTATCATCCTGGCAAAGTTGTTTTTATATGCTTTGACCTTGGTGAGAAATTAGGTGCCTGGTCATCAATTGCTGGAAAATCCATGGTGTACCTCTATTTAGTTTGATACATTTTCAATATTGAAAATGTATTTAGTTTGATACATTTTCAATATTGAAAATTCAAAAGCATATGATTGGAGTCAATATTCTCCATTTTTTTGTTCTACCACCAAGATATCTTACATTACAAATAACAAGCATCTTTTTAGAAGCATTATGATTGATTTCCATAATTATTTGAAAGCTTTTGTTTGTTCTATTATGATATAATTTATAGTAGGCATTGATTTTCTAAATTTTAACCCATTCAAGTGTTCTCTGACTGGCTTTTGTCTACTCTTATCTCTTGAAGAATTACCACTTCAATAGCAAGTGTAAATGTTTATTGAATTTTCAGTTTTGTAAAATTCTTTTTTGATTATTTAAAAGAAATAGTGTAAAAGTCTTTTTTTGAATTTGATGTATATTTGAGTCACATTTTGTTATATCTGTGAATTAATGCATGAAATGAAACTAACAAAAACAATTTGATTTCATGTAATTATTCAGTAAAATTACCTGAATAATAGATGAAACTTGAATTTTCAATCAATTTTCATAGTAATAGATACTATGATTTAAATGACCTCTTTTTTTTTCCGAACTAATGTACCTTACTTTGCAGATTGAGTTGAAGCCTTTTGGGTGTGAACACTTTTTCTATGTAGTCTGTAAAAACAAAAAGAATCTGGTCAACTTGAAATTGTCATGCATTTCATACATTGGTTATATGTTTGGATTGCAAGGAGAATGGTCAAGATATTATGCTAACTTTCTCTTGAATCATTTATGAAAGAAATGCTTTTTTTAAAATTTGTACGAAGCATTTTTGATTTCACTCATGTTATACTAAATGAAATCAAAAAGGAAGCATAAATATAGAAAAGATTTTGATCTCCTATCAAACACAAATAATTGGTTGTGGAGAATTGATTGAAATATAAGTAGTGATGTCCATCAGGAAAAGTTACTCTCAGAACTTGAAGTTTACCATCAACTTGGAAATCAGAATTACAAAGGAAGCTGCTTACAGTCTTTTAGATGACAATAACCAATCAGGATTATGCAAAGGATATAAAAATTGGTACAATTTACATTCTTTGTTATAAATTTACATTCATTGATGTTACAAATTTACATTAAAAAAATTATCTTAATAAATATTTTGATATGATTTCTAATTAATTTTGAATGAAGTGTTTGTGATTGACTGATTTTGATAACATTATCTGTGATTATAATAAGCAGGTTCTTCTGTACCTGAATCCTGGAATGTTGCATCCAGAAAATAGATTATTTAGGATAGGAAGCTTGCATTTTTACTTGAATGTAAAGCCTGATAGTCACGAAAAGACAAGATGAAATCAAAATGGCCAATTATCTTTTGAGATTTTGCAAAAAGGTATGTTGGAAATTGAGAAATTCTAGTTAGACTGCATATCCTGGCATCTGAAATGAGACAAGTCTGTCATCTCCAAAGGAGACATTGCAGAGAAGCAAGCCCTGTATGCAGATTTTGTGGGCCTCCTGTACAAACCCCTGATGGAACATGTGGATTCTAAAAAGGGAAGTCATATGTTGTGTTGTCATTCATTTTTTTTGTCTGTGTGTTACTGTTGTTTTGGCCTCCTCTCTTTTCCTAATTTTTCCAATTTGATAGCCAAATTTTTTCACTGATCAAACCACTTTCAATTCTACTATTCATGACAGCATTAAATTTCTTTAGATAATACTTGGAAAGAAAAAAAAAATGATGCAATTTTGAGTTGGTAAATAAGTAGTTCCAAAATCTGTGGTTGCGACTCAAATGAGGGTCACAAAGTTGAGGTTTTGAAATGGTTTAAAAAAACTGTAAGAGTAATGGTGCAAATATATTTACATCATACTTTTGGAATATAAAGCATCATTGAGACTCTGGAAATAATGATGAATGATGAAGCATCTATAAGTGTATGAAAACTCCTGATTTATTCCAGTCTGTTCATATCCTATGCTTGTTCATGGTTATCAAATTAAATCAAAATTCAGTAAATTGGATAAAACTAAACAAAGAAGCACTGAAATCATGTTTTTGTCCTGAGGGTCACCAGGCAAAAAATTCTGTGTTCAGAGTCTTGGCCAAAAGAATTTTGGAAAAACTCTTGTAAACTAGAAATAAACAAAAGAAATGGACTTTTATTATGTTATAGTATGGTTGAGTTTTTGTGTTTTAAAATCTATTAATTTATTTATTTTTCTCCAAGGCTTGAAAGTTGAGATCACACATTGCGGGCAAATGCGCCGCAAATACAGAGTTTGCAATGTAACCAGACGACCAGCTCACACACAATCGTAAGTGATTTTTATACCTCTAAAATCATTTACTTTTCCATTTACATTTTTCTTACTTTGGTAGTGAAGCAATAAGAAAATATAATTAATTCAGCATTTCTTGTAGAGACATATTCAAAGGTAATCATTTTGCTTTGAAATATTATACAAATATTTTTTCATGAAATATTCAGTTCGGTTTATATTCTGACCCAAAATGAAAAAAGTTTCATGTTATTCTCGAGCCTTTTGATCACAATTAGTTGTGGAGTGACATAACAGTAACCAGCACTGATGATGAAATTGGCAGATTGAGTTCCAGTTTCGGCTGAAGCTACTTATGTTCACTCACTTTGCACCAATACCCTTGGAAGAGGCATCAGTCAACCCTTCACCAACAAGCTATGGGTAGATAGCAAGGTGGTTGCTTCTTTTTAACCCCTAAGATAATCTGTCTAAGAGAAAGTTAGTTTCACAGAAAAAAACTACAACTTGTCAGTTGCAATTGCTGGTCCCGAGTTTGGTTGAGAAATGGGGAGGGTTTAGTGCTGGGTTCGTATCCTGGCCCTGTAAAAACCTACAATTGTTGTAGAAATAAAGAATAAATCTCATATCGTTTGAAATAAACAAACATTGCCCAATATGCCTTGTCACATGGGAGGATGTATTATTACATCATTGTTTGTTAGACAGAATGTTACACAACTGACATAATCAAAAATATCTAGTGGTAATTTTTGTTACTTGTAATATTGATTCCATAAATTATTCGATGTTTTCTATATTAGAAATATACTTGAAAAATTTCAAAGGAATTTTTAACAATACATTGATGTTCTATTGATTCCTTTACTTGAAAAAAGGTTTTGTGACCTGTTTTGAATTGATACTTACCATATATGCCAGTATGAACTGACATTTAATTATATAAAAAAAATGCAAATATTACACTACATTCAATATGCTGGCATTATGACAAAGGGTTTTCTCCTGAAGCCTGACATGGACAGTCATGGGACTTGAATGATGAGCACCATTCATTAGTCTGGCATTTACAGTAATACAAAATGAGTTGGGGGAGGAAATACAACTATTAAAACCTAACTTGACTGAATTTATTAAAAAAGATGAGAAACTGAATTTAATCAACTAATTTTTGAAAACTAATAATTACTGTAAAACATCATGATTTACTCCTTGTATGTAATAAATTATTTTTTCACCAGAATTGATTGAGTAGAAAAAATTGAATCAAAAGTTTGGACTCCAAATACTAATAGTATTGAGTTTTTCATGCCTTTTCTCTAAATATTTTTCAGTTTTCCACTGCAGTTGGAGAATGGCCAAACAGTAGAATGCACTGTATCAAGATATTTCTATGATCGATATAAAATGAAATTACAGTAAGTACTGTCTTTTGGTATTGTTTTTATAAAAGAATTTTAGATAATCCCAATTTATATATATTAGTATCCCTACTTTTCATGCACAGTAGGCACAAAACTTAAATGTGGTTATTTGTGATAGTTCAAACAATTACAAATTAATGTCCTTAAGTAAACTACTATCCAAATTTGATTCTACTTCATCCATTTACATCACCTGTCCCAAATTTCTGAGTAAAACTCACCTTTATAAATGAAGTGTTTTTCCAATTCTGTATACTTATTGATATCAGTCTTCTGAATTATTTTATTTGTTTGGGAAGACAGTTTTTTTGAATGTTTGCATGTTAATCCCTTACCATGATTAATTATTATGTTGTGTGTGTTTTATATATATATATATATATATATATATATATATATATATATAAAATAATAATGAAAGAAAAAAAGACTCAAAAAAACATGGTTTACAATCAGATGTCCCAAATACCATGACTAAAGAGAATTTTTTTTCAGTCCCTCCCCAGTGTGTATGGTATTCCAACATTGATCTGACCTTGTTTTATATCCTTTCCTCATTTGGATTAAGGAAAATAGGAACAGGTTGCCTTGCATTGCATTTTCTAAGGTTGGGGCATTCAGCTTTTGTTCATTTTTGTTCTTGCTTGTCACATCACTGTCAATGTAGTATTTGTAAGATCTGTTTTATCCACTTGAACAAATATAGTACATAATTTCTGTTTTTAATGCTAATTTTCATTATTTTCAGGTATCCACATTTACCATGTCTTCAAGTAGGTCAAGAGCAGAAACATACTTACCTCCCTTTAGAAGTGAGTATTATTGTTTTTGATTTTTCAAAAAAATACCTTGACTAGTCTTGTCACATTTTTGTAGCTAGTTCTGTCATCATCATAATCAGCACATTAGTTGAAAAAAGCAAAATGTTTTTCTGAAGTTTCAAAAATGATATCCATTTTTTAAAATTTTCTGATGAGATCAACTCTATATGAATAATAGATGAATAAACAAAAAATCTGATCTTAATATAATCACTGCTAATGTTATCAAAATCAGTTTATTTAAAATGAATTGAGAATTATGAAATTTTTCAAGGTGTAAACTTTGGTAAATATTTGCTCTAGCTTCATAAGCTTTATTATTCTCAAATTGTTGAAAATATCAAAGGGAGATAATCATCAATGCTGACATGCCGCTGCTAAACTATTTTGGACATGTACATTTCAATTTTTACGAATATATTCAATCTAGTATTGGGTTAGTGTTAGGGTTGCAATTAACAACAACAAAAAATTAAACAATTTCGTCATATTTATAAAGCTAAAAAGGACATAAGTTTGCAACTAATAACAAAAGTTCATTAAACTTTTTTTCTCTGTTATTTCTAATACTGTTTCTCCAAATAAACTCATGCAAATAAGTAATGAAAGGTGATTTAGAAGTTCTGAATCATTGGTGAAGTTTAAATTTGAGCAGCAGTTGCATAAGTCAACGTTAATGATTCTCTCCCTCTGATATTTTGAATGTTTTGAGTATAATACTTTACCTAAAATTTTATTACAATGAAATTGGCATAACAATGCTTGTGAATTTGTACCAATGAATGTGAATTGCTCCAATTAGAAACTTTCAAAATAGGTTTCTTCAGTTTTCAAGTTGGTAAGGTTGGCTATGTGTGTATTTTTGACATGTACAGGCCACACCAATGGAGCTAGAGGGTTGAATCTTTCAGCATTTACTATGTGTCTAGAGAAACCTTTTTTCTGTTATTTTCAAATGTTTCCCCTGAATAGGTTTTTAGTAGGGTGGTTCAATTTATAATGTACGTTGATGCTAAATTGGTCACTAGTTTATACCTACTTGTTTTTTTAAAAAAATCAAATTTTTCATCGATCCGCCAAAAGGCGAGAAAAGTAACTTATTTATTGATCACTCCTTACATGGTATACTGCCAAAAAACAGTGGTCATATGACGGTTTCTATTGAGTTATTAAATATAATTAGATGTAAGTTTCTGCTAAATTTATCCCTTAGTTTGTGTCCACCCTTGTTTTTGAAAATTCGGGTATTTTAGTGCTCAACAGAAGGCAATAGAAGTAACTTATTCATCAATCATCCCTTTTTTCCAATTTTTTAATTGATCACCCAAACACTGGTCACTGGGAGGTTGAGAAAAAAAACACCTTTTCATATATCCAATCTGTTACACTTATAAATGTTATTAATAACCATTACCCACAGCAATCTGGTTTAAACGCTTTTGCCGGATTTAAGTAATTCATATGTACTGACAATTATATATTTGTATTCATCTATGTATCTGGACTGAATGTTCAGAGTGGAAACTTCAAACACAGAAAGACACACACTCTCCTCAATGAGTAGTGAAATTGTTTTTGTTTTTCTTTGTTCCCCGCCCCAGTTCTCAGTGAAGGCTCAATTTATTCTATAAGCTCAAGCTGAATTCATGTGATAAAAATGAACATATATGGTTGGTGGTGGTGATTCATAATTTCCCTTGGAATGTTAGTTCAAATTGTGGTGGCCATCTTTAGGAAAGGCCCGAGTCTGAATTTCCTTCCACTTCGTATCACATCAGATATGATAGAACTAAGTAAGTAAAAAGTATACAAGATATTGCATGATCAGTCTCTTTTTTATGTAGTGTAAAAATGTCAGTCCCTGAGGAGTATTCCTATCTTACCAAAAAACTTTTTGCAGAAATAAATTTATTTATTTTTTCAAATCTTTTCCCTGTCTTTTATAACAAATAGCTTGAAAAAAATTCTCTCTCCTTGTTTATCTAGGTATGTAACATTGTTGGAGGACAACGATGTATAAAGAAATTAACAGATATGCAAACATCCACCATGATAAAGGTAAGCTATTCACATGTTGTAAATAATAATAATAATGATAATTGATAATCAATGATTGAAAAAAAAATTGGAATCTCAGTAAAAATGTGATTGAACAAATCATCTTTGTAAATATAGTTTACTGCACAACAAATTCACTTAACTCTGGTATATTTCATACATACCACGTTTCCTTTTGGGCTGAAAATTCAGTGTGGTTTTATACTGTACATATCTATAGATTCTAATAATTAGTTTCAATGCGATTTTAAAATGGCACAAAATAACATTTTTGAAAAAAAGCTAATGTCATCTTCTCTTTTGCTCTGTGGTTTCTGTCATGCAAATGGTGGAGCATTCAGCTACATATCTATGTGTTTGCATCTACTAATGTTGGCATTATTGATTTTCAAGAATGATACTTATATTTTTCTTTTATTGGAAATTTTTTTACCTAATTCTGTTGCATTATTGTTTCAATATTATCAAAATACAGAAAATATGAAAAATAATGGAAAAAGTCAGTGGAGAAATGAATTTAGTTTGAGGTATGCATTTCTGGGATGCAAAAAAATACATTATACTAATATATATATATATATATATATATATATATATATATATATTATCCATGCATAAGTAATCCTGTCATTTATTATGAGTACTATGTTAGTTTTGATATATAATTGAAATACTCTATTCTGTTATTTTTATAATGAGCTTCTCTTCTCTGCATTGGTGTTAAATTCTAATTCCTGAGGTTCAGTTTGAATTGATTGTTTCAAGGAATCTCAGACTTCAACAGCCTTGAGAAAATCAACCTGATAGCAACACGACAAAATTTCTATTTATTAGAAACTGTCTCTCAAACATTTTACCAAAACTGTCATCATGTATTTCTTCCATTTCTGGCTGGCTATGTACATATGTATGATGCGTACAGACCTTACCAATGGAGCTAGAAGGCTGAAAATTCTAACGTTTACTCCCTATTATGTTTAGAAAAAAGTTTGTTTTTTTTTCCCCCATAATCCCTTCCCTATAATAGGTTTTTAGTTGGGGGTTGAATTTGCAATCTAAACTTATGTTAAATTGATCCCATAGTTTGTTGCATTCTTGCATTGTTCAAAAAAAAAAAAAAATTCTGACCATTTTTAGTAGTCACTGCCCAACAAAAGGTGAGAGAAGTAACTAATTCATTGAACACCTCCTTTTTCCAATTTTTTAATTGAGCACTCCAACAGCAGAGCATGATGCCAAAATGATGTTGGTTTCTATTAAGTGAATCACTATACCTGTCTTACTTTAAATTTAATTTGTGAGCATCATTGTTCAAACTGTCAAAAATTACCATAAATTGTTTCTTGCCTCATTTAGTATAAGGATCTGAATGAAATGAAAAAACATTTGACTTATTTAATGATTATTGTTCTAAAATTCTATGGATTTCAATTGAAATAAACAAGTCTTGAATAAATTTACAAACTAGGACAATCGTTAAAGAATCATTGAATATTGTCATTATTAAAGATTTATCTTCAAGTAATTAAGTACATTTTGTTTAAAAGAAAAAAAATTATTTTATAGGCGACAGCCCGTTCTGCACCTGACAGAGAACGAGAAATAAACAGCTTGGTAAGTATTGAATTCATTTTTATTGGTAGTTGGTCTTCTGCATTTTAAAAATTTACGTAAAAAAACCAAAATCTTTTGTCATTCAACTCACTCAATGCCACACAACATTCACTTGTTTCTTATGGTATGTTGTGTATTGCTTTTGACCCATTTGTGCATCTATTCCACAGTTTTATTTGAGGCAATGTAAATAGTAACAGCAATTTCTGCCTTGTGGCATTGGGCAGAAGATGATGTTTATTCTCTTGTACTGAATATTGTTCTATCCAAGGGAGCAGTGAATACGTTAAGAAACTTGTATGATTGGTAAAAGAAATTGAAATGTTATATTTGATAAGTTTCTCTATAGTACAATCATTGAAAGAATTGCTGTCTATTTTCAAGGGCTTAATATACTGCTGAAGTAGCATCATGGTTGCAAAGTGAAAAATTTCTTCCTTTTCCCTGACTTGTTCTTTCATGTACCAGATATATTTGAAAATAGTTCTAAATTCTCCAATGCAGATTTATTGTATGATGATATGTTTATTTGTTGATGGTGGTTTTTATCCTTGTCTTTTTAAATCAAAATGGATGTTTTACATTTTTCTTGCATTTCACAAAATATTCTCAGCTGCTCTGAGTTTAGAATTCATTTACAATCATGTTCTCTAAGTTGTGTATAACCTTTGAAATGTTTTTTATACATTTGAAATAGTTTGAAATGAATAAGTTCCTGTCAGCTCGTAGTGACACAAGTCTGTTGCAATAATCATTTCTACCAGAAGTGAAAGGTCCTTATAGATGGTTTGTCACCCTGCCGATTTGAGTATTAAAGTGACCAATTACAATAAGTGTCACGGGTTGGTACACTTGGGATGGCTGTATCTGGCTTGGCACAGAATCTGACCTTGTTGTTAGCAGGATCCATATCAGAAAGAGCATACATAGCTATTATAGAAAGATTTCTCGTTGTATGCATTCTATATCTGCATCTCTTGGATAGTCAGATGGTTGATAGCATGCTACTAACGGGGTTCTACCCGAGAAGGGCTAACTCTGATGCCAGGCTGAGAATGATTCTAACTCCCACCTGGCCTTAGCTGTTAGCTCGTTCTATAATAATGTGGACATCCAGACTAGTTTAAGTTATCAGTGTAAATGATGCTACATTGATGGTTGGCGACTTGAGTCCAATCTGTGACTATGTTGGTGTCCTTGATTCTACTTTCTGATAGGACAGACACATCGAAGATTTTCTCTTCTCTGACAATAGGGTTCAAGTTGGGCCTAATTGTCCACTTAACATGCAATCTCTGACTTCAGAAGACTTGCTGGCAAAAGCTATCTTGGAGAAAGTGTCTCAAGAACTGTCATCCCCTTGCTGTTGTTAGATCCAATGCCTCACCTGAAAAGAACCCAACTATTTGGCTGACAACTCTGAAAGTTCAGGCAGTCAACAGTGACCAGTGGAAATGGTGCATTAAGAACGTACTGGACAGTTGACAGCCATGAAGAGCAATGGCTTAGCTGGTGATGACAACAAAGTTACTCTATGATTTCTCTGTATTATTTAGTCTGAAGGTATTTTCAAGTTTGTTTTATGCACATCATAATTTTGAAATAATGATACATTCTTCAAAATAGTTAATTGTTGAAACTAAGTAGGTATCTGTGTATTTGGGTTTTTCATTATTTTTACTTTTCTCACTTATTCCATGCTGATAGTTTAAAAAAAAATTTGAAAGAATTTCTCTGCAATTTATTCTGAAAAATTTTATCTAAAATATCAGGTTTCTCGAGCTGATTTCTGTGGAGATCCCTATCTATACCAATTCGGTGTCAGTGTCAGTACAAAGATGGTGGAAGTTGAAGGACGGGTTATAGATGCACCCAAAATACAATACGGAGGACGGGTGAGTTGCATTCATGATGAATTTGTTAGTGTTAATAGGTATCTTTTTTTCTTTTTTTTTTTTACTTGGACTGATTGAGAAATAACACTGTATCTCAATTCTGTCATTTTGGAGATTAAAAAATAAAAATGCAGTTAAAGTTTCAGGTAAAAATCCAACATTTTTGATAAAATAAAGAAATTCTTTACATTGAAAACAATTATATTAAATAAATGTTTAACTGTAACACAAAAACTAATTATTTAGTGTATTCTTTTAAACCTTTCCAAAATTTGAATTGAATGTCTGAAAATTTGAAGTATATGCTGGTATACAAGACACAATTAAAACAAAAACGATGCAAATATAACACTGTGTCCAATGTGCTGGTATTATGACTAGGTGGGCCTGTCTACAGAAGATAGATATGGACAGTTATGGGGCTTGGATGAGTTGCAATGAGCAGCAGTTGTCCATGTACCCATCGGAACCATTTGTCAAACAATGTCCAATTATTACGTTCTTGATCCTTTTTTTTCCTACCTAAATTGTTAGTTGAGATGTTTATTATATGTAAATGAATAAAACTTCAACTTTATTCCCAATTAAGTTAGAAGGATTCTGGGGGGCAGTGCGAAGACTCAAAGTTTTTATTTCTGAATTATTTTCTTGTCCTGTCAATATGAATGTCTTTCCTGCCATAAAATTATATGCTTCACAATGTTGGATTCTGTTATTATTAAAAATTGTTCATTTTCGTAATTTTTATTTGGATATCCCGTGTTGAAAATACAACAGAATATATGAAATGTAAAGTTGTTTAATAGAAGATTTGGGCCACTAATTTTCTATCTTCTATTTTAATTTTCATTATTTGCTCATTTTTTTTTTGTATATATACATATATATATTTTTTTTGTTGTTTTAAATCAAAATGAACCAGTTTATACGAAGCATTGTTTTTTTTGTTTATTTTAGATAAAGCATAATGTGACCACCTTTTATTTTTATCTATTTCTAAAAATCAAATTATCAGTTTTGTATGTTTTGGTTCAATGAATAAAGAGAATTAGATCTTTCAAGTGAGCCATTTTGTGAATTGATAAAATCAGATGTTAATGCTTTATCTAATAAAGGAAAGAAAGAGCAGTTGGATCAGCAATCTTTTTGTTTCCTTTTCCTGACTTTGAGCTTCAGTGCTTTTGATTTGCACTCCACAAGAAAGTGATATTCATTCTATCAATCACTTTGATATAATTATGATTCTACTTCTAATAATTTACATGTTATGAGCTTCTGAAAGCTGAAAGCTTGACCTTTAGCATTCTGTAAGCATTTTCATTTACCAAGCAAAAACTTTGTCCTACCACTGCTGGGAGCTCTGATTGCTGAATAATAGTGTGTTTGAATTTCACATTTGTACTTTTATGTCAATTTTAGTCATAAATAAACACACACACAAGTTACAGGCTTTCAAAATTACCAAGTGCACAAAACCATGGCACTCTTGAAATAGATTGCAGAGTGTTATAGGTTAAGAAAATTTCCCTTATATTTACTTATATATGAGTGAAGAGCCAAGACAAAGAACAGAAAGTTTTGGTGCTAATGAGAGAAGATTGAAAAGAATTAGGGAATAAAAAAAAATTGTATTAGAAAAACTAAATCATTGAATGTTGACATTCACACATATCCTGAAAATTTGAATTCTTCTATGTAAAGAAATTCAAACAGGACTCAATTTAGAATTAGTCTACATTTTGTTTATTACAATTCCAGTTGGTTGGAGAGATTCTGTAAACTGATATCATAACATGGGAAATTTTGAAAAATCATGTATTGAGTAATCGATTTTCCGATAGATTAGTTTATCTTTTTGCACTTTGTATGCAATTACCATAAAAATAGAAACAAATAGTTATTGTGAATTCATACATTTTTCATAAATCATTGTTTACTTGATCTCTTATGTACATGCAGGTGGCCTAATAGTTAATAGCATGGAGAATGGAATCTGTGAACTGAGTTCAAACTCTGGTTGGGACAGTTTGCATTCACTTTGCACTAATGTCATTGGGAAAAGCATGAATCTGCTTCTCCCTCCAGCTATGGGTAAATTGCAGGGCAGTTGGTATTCTTTAGCCCTGTAAGACAGTCTATCTTTGGCACTGAGCTTGCTCCCTGGCCTCGTAAAAACCCATAGTTGTTGTAAGCAATGATTGAGTCTCCATGGATCATTCGAGAAATGGAAACAAAATTATTGCCTCATGTGTTGCACAACATGGTAGTAACAGTCTGAACTGATCTCCTATGGATAAATCAACTGAAAGTTGTTGATGGAATTCAAAAAAAATAATTAAATCCAAACTAGTATAGATAGTGTAGAATTTGTGTGTGTGTGTGCTGATTGCTCATATGGTTTCTATTGGGCATGATCACCAAGTTCACTCATTGCTTATTTGCCTCATTATATGTTGACTGTATGATTTTGTTGCCATTTTGTCTTCAATGAGGATTTATTTATACTTTTAGGCAACGTTATCTTGGCAGCAAATATGGATAAATATTTTGTTAGCTCCTGGAGTTTTGCTAAGCAATCTCTCAGCAAAGGAAGCAAAATTGTTACTCTTTGTTTTCATGTCAATTTCAAATCGAACTCCACCAGAGTGTTTGACTGGAAAGTCACATGCTATATACATACACATATGTTAGTGCATTGATTACGCCGGCATTTAATTAGTTCTTATGGAATTGAAATGTGAAATATAAATTATTTGGAAGCAAAGAAATTGCCTTTGTGCAATTAGAATTCCATATGCCTAATAATGATATCAATCTGTATTGCCTTAAGAGATATACATGGCTGCAAGATTAAATCTTGCTTAAAGCTATTTTTGAAAATGCTTTTCTAGTACCATTTTATTTCCCACCATATAACATGCATTGGTGCATAACCTGCTCCCATAATTTGGCCAGGAATATTTAGGAAAAAACTGAAACTGAATGATGTGCTTCTGGTTATCATTTTTTTAAATATTTTATTTTGTACATTATTTTTCTTTTATATTTTAACATCATTTTGATTTGTAATCATAATTCAATCATTCATAATCATATATATTTCATTGTGGGTTCATCAGGGGACTAGTGTTTCAAACAATTGTTCTAAACCTAACCATCAGGGTATAAGATGCTGAGTTTTTTTTTTTTTCCTGAAGAGTTTTCTTTTTTTGAGGGGTGGGGAAGTGTGCCTTATATGGTGGGAAACACTGTAATTATTATTTGGTGATCAACTTAACAGAAAGGAACTATGACCAAGTCATGCTGAAAGCACCTGTTCTCCCTAGGATCCCTCAAGTTAAGCAGCATTGAGCCTATTCAGTACTTGAATGGGTTATCATTTAGGAACACCATGTACAATAAGCAACCCAAGACCTGTGTGCCAGACCAAGTAAAGATTAGTAAATAATAACTTTACGTAGAAAGGGAATTTCTTCCCTGGCTGAGTTTGAGATCATTTTTCTTTTGGAGTTATTCTTCTCAATTTGCTAGCCTTTCATGAAGGCTTTAGCATCATTTACAGCATGGCTGTAAGTCATCAAAGATGTCTCCTTACTTGCTGCCATTAGGTTTTTTTCCATTGACGTTACCTAAAAATAGAAATAGTCCACTGAGATTACATGATGCTAAATCCAGTCTTTTATACCGACTCATTCTACAATTATTTTTCTTTCTCTTATATGAATGGGAGCAACAATATTTTTCTTCACTGGGCGAGGACCGGCATGACTCGTCCATCCTCGGTAACTTAAAAGTATGCATGTTTCCTATTTTATGGTTTCACATTTAGCTTTGAATACAAACTCTTGATAATTTCTCTCTTGCTTGATATTGTTTCCCCTCTAGGTTTCCGTTCAGGAATACCGATAACATTGTGTGCTTCCATTGTTATGACGTATAATACAGACGTACAAGCTATGTGCTTATATCGAGAAGAAAAATATCATTTTAACCATTCCCTCTACTAATTTTTCCTGATTGTACCGATAACTATAGGATATCTTTTATTATTTTAATTTTTATTAGAAGTATTGTAAACCGTTATTATTAATTTTGACTATTTTCCTTCACCTTGATTTTCACGACCCACAGTACAGATTGGAAATAAAAGGATACGCTCTTGGTGAGTTTCAAACTCCTGGCACTTTTGTCTATAGAAGCTTGTTTACTAGGCTCCTCTTGGAAAGAGGGACTTGAATTTGAATCTCACTAAAAGCTTATACTTTTATTTCCTACCTGTGCTATTTAATCACTACTGTAAGTCGATGGCCTGAGTTGAGTTGTGATAAATAACAACTAAAAATTAAGATGAAGGAAAATAGTAATCAGAATTAATAATAATTGTAGGATGTTTTTTTTTCTCTTGTTTGTTAGTGATCTCTTTCAACCAAATTAATCTTCACATTTGTACTTTGATTTTTATTTTTTCTTCCTTCCTTTCAATAATCCTGCCAAGCTAAATTTTCTGCTGTGTGTGTATTTTAGGTTAGCAAAGAAAAAAAAAAAAGTTACTTGGATTTCCAAATTTGTTTATTCCTGCTCTTGACAATTCTTGTTAAAAGCAAAATTTTTTAAGGAAAATTAGTGGCCCTACGATTTTTAAATAACTCAAAAACGTAACTAAAAAAATGAATCAATGTACCTTTTTCACAAAGTTTTCCTTAACAAAACAGAATTTTCATGAACTTTTTCAAAGCAAAACATAATTTCCCATGGTTACAAAGTGGGCAAAAATTTATCTGATAAAATAGGGGAAAACATTTTATATTCATTTTTTCTTTATGAATTTAACCCATTTTATATAAGCATTTAACATGGAAGTATTATTTTAAATTTTTCCGTGGCACCTTCAAGACTGAAGAGTTTCCAGAATTATAGGAAGTTTTCTTATTCATACTGTACGCTTGTTTTAATTTGATATATAGTTTTTGACTATCAACTCAAATGTTTTCAGCTTACAATGTAACAGCTGAAAAATGAAAGATTTCTAAATGCAGCTTTAGAAAATTGAGAAGCATGGTTTTGCTACACACCGAATTAACCTTTGACCTGCCTCTTAAGTCTTTTTTTTTTTTTTTTCTTTTTTTGGTTTTTCATTTTACTTCTTTGATTGAAACCCTTTCCAGATTAACCTATTAAGATGCTTAATGCCTGAATCAAAATGTCCCAGTCGACTTCTAGAATCTAAGATCTACGGGACATATCCCCCAACAATAGTAGAAACCTTGGGATATATATATATACCATGAGTCTTGAAAGGGTTAAACTAATTGCAATGAATCTCATACAGAAAATGTTATTCTAATGAAACAATTGAAGTGTAGAAGATTACAAAATATATATGAAATCCAAAGAAAATAGTGTTTAGTTTTCAATTCAATGTTTGTCTCAATTTCATGACTTTGAATCATATTTACAAGCATAAAGCATTTTAAGTGAACAAACTCCTTTATCTACCTGTGGGACATTCTGTAAGAATGAGTTTTTATTTTCTAATTTTGCACATGATTTTTTCTTGTAGATGTGGTATGTCAGAGTGTCATACCGTATATCTTAGAATATAAGTTGCTTTTTTTTCTCCTCATCTAAATAAGTAGCCTTGGATTAACAGTCATGAAGAAAGGACAAAACTATCTAAGCAAAGTCAAATTCTGTGTGCAAATGGACTCCAAAAGTAGTAATGATGATTCTGTTCCAAAACAAAAACTGCTAGCTTGAAACGGTGAAAATTTGTTGAAAAATTGAAAATTGGCTACATTAACAAATTATTGACCAATGAGAACAGAAAATAATTCAAAATTGGCTTGATTTGGAAATATGATTTCTGTGAGAAATATAAGGAAAACGATCTCAACGAAGGACCACATAGCAGTAAACTTTCCAAGTGCATTCTATGGCAGAATGCTTTTGACACAATCTCCCACACATAAGTCCTACAAAAGCTACAGTTAATTTGTTCAATAGTGAGCATCACTTGTACTTTTCTCTGGATCTTTCTCTTTACTACACCAAGTACAAAGTGGTACCACAAGTCACATGTTAACCCAACAATGCCTGGTCAAAAAAGAAAACAATGTGCCAATATTACCCATTTCAAGTTGAAAGTGGTTACATGTACAACTGAACACAATAATAACAGCAAAGCTGCTTGTAAAGTTAATTCCTTGATTATGCTTGGTTTTTTTTCTACTCTAATTTGACATCTCATATTCATGGTTGACTTATATTCTAAGATATACGGTAATTATTTGAAAATAAATACTCTAATAGAAAGCGCTGCTTGGTTGGCTAGAACAGTTATAGCAAAGTTATCTAGCTTTGTTTACAAGCCTTCAAGAAAAATTAATAAAATATGAAAGGATCAGATTATCTGTACCCTCTGCCTAGGATCTAAGTGTCACTCCCTGACAATTCTACTTAATATCAGAGTATAATATCTGTGCTCTCATAGAAAAGTGTTGCACACAAAGAAATATACACATTGTGTTTGATGTATGTGGATTTTTTATTCATTAATTTATAGGAATATATTTATTTGACAAAAATAACAATAGATATGATTTGACTCTCCCAGATACCCTTGTAAACCACTTGTCTTATAGTTTGGCATATACAGTACTAGTTGAAGTACCCATCTATGCCGGGTAAGGGGTTTAAAAAAAAGAAAATGGACTAATAATTTCAGGTTTGTGAAAAAAGATTTCCCTTCACTTTTGACTCTTTGAGAGGGGAGAAAGTTTCCCTTTACTCTGGACCTCAAAAATTCTTCTTTCACTATTAACCTCTCAGCAGGAGGAAAGTCTCCCTTTACTTTTTACCCCTTAAAGGAGGGGGTTTCCTCCACTTTTGACTCTTCGAAGGGATGAAAAGTTTCCTTGCCCTTTTGGCACTTTAAAAGGGTGAAGAGTCTCCCTTCACTTTTGACCCTTCAAAGAATTATATATAAACATATAAATTGAGATATGTATACTGAATGGGAAGTAAGTTTCAGCTTTAGCATTATAGTTACATTGTAAATAGATCCACCCCTTTGTAACACTTGAAATTTTTTTATTCTCAAATCTTTTCATTTCAAAACCTCCCTCTAGGTCCATTATGTATGCACATCAGATTTGTTTGGGCTACTTAGGTGGTTTCTACAATATGACTGGCAAACTGATCCATACACATGTGCTGATGGTGTGACTTATATTTACAGATCGGTTAGGAAAATCTTTAGAATGTATATAGGCTATTGCACCCAACTGAGGTTGATTTCAAGACAATACATTTAGTTTTTGATATTCAAAATACCTGTCCTTTTGAGTGAAATTTTAACAGCATCTTTGGAAGATTATGGACATGTTAATCAATGATGTTATTGGGTTTTGTTGATCTTGTTAATGATTATGGCAAGTGACTTTGCCTGCAGTCAGATTTGTTGATTTTTGCTGTTGCTGCATATCAGTCTTCCCATGAATGTTGAATACTTCTTTGTTATCTGTATGCCATCCATTGCCCCTTGCTCTTCTATTTTGCTGAACCCCACGTTTATTCTGCTTTTTGTATGTTAACTCCTCAAGTTGCCATTAGAACTGCAGAAATGCTTTTCAATACTATTAAGGAGTATGTCATCAGAGGATCCACCATCTATTCAAATCGTTGGCAGGATTGTTCCATTGAAGAGTTGAACGGAGAAGGTTTTCATTGCTTCACAGTGAATCAATGATATAATTTCATCAACCCCCCCAAAAAAAGTGGGGTTCAGCAGTAATGGAGCAACAAGGTGCTAAAATTGGCATACAGATAATGAAAAAGTATCAGATGTTGCTATAAAAAATTATTTGGTCAGTCGGTTTTCATCTGTTTTTTCTAATATCTTCTTTAGGAACAAGAGAAGCCATAGAATATGAAAAAGTATATGTATTCGAGGAGAAAAACTGCAATCTTATTTAATATTGATATAACTTTCAAGAGTTATTCTCGAACAAAATAAGTTTGTTCTATATTTATGTAAAACTATTTCTTCAGTTCTGAACTCTGATGTGATTACTGAAGCAGATTATTTGGCAAATTCTTTTTTTTTTTTTTTTTTTTTTTTTTTTTTTTTCAAATTCTTTTTTGTCTTTTCAAATTTTTGCCTTTTGATTTTTGCCTGCTTTGTACATTTCCTCTTAATTTTCCTTATCCAGCCTCATTCGGAGATGTTAGTGCTGGAGGGAATGCTGTAAAAAGAGCAGGGTGTTTGCTGATGAGAACCTTTTTCTTAAATACCCACACAGATTTTTCTCTTTGATCTGATCCTTAACTGTCTTCCTAATTAAGCCAACCCCCTCCATTTCTAAGAATGTCTTGTGATCTGTTCGATCTGAGAAATAAAAAGTGTCAATTATTAATACCTTTTCTTCATGATTTGTAGACCAAAGCACTAGCAGTTCCAAATCAAGGAGTCTGGGATATGCGTGGGAAGCAATTTTTCATAGGAATTGAGATTAGAGTTTGGGCTATAGCATGTTTTGCTGCTCAGAGATCTGTAAGGGAAGAATCATTAAGGTAAGAAGATTCATTCAAGTACTGTATTTGACGGCATATAAGACTCCTTCCCTCCCACACCCCTAATTGCTCAAAAGGTAAATATAACCTTCATTGTCCAACCCCTAATTAGCCAGAACTTGAGGAATTGAAAAGTTGGATGATAAATTAGAAGAATCCAAGGATATATATTGTTTTAATATTCCCAGCTGAAATGAGAGGGAGGAGCTTATATGCCATCAAAAACGGTGTATTCAATTATGATTTTCATGATGTGAACACTCGATTTTTGTTTTGAATTATTTTTTATTAAAAAAAAAGAATTTTCTTTTGAAGTACATGCCTATTTGTAGCCTTCATTCTGAAGCCATAAAATATTCTTCAAATTTAGTCCGGAGAAATTGAGGGCAAATATTGATTATTAAGATCAGGTTGGACTTGGTAAGCCTCTCTTATTAGATTTTACAGTGTGTCAAAGATTTCATTTTTATTATCGCATTATGTTTCAGAACATGAATATGTAGGTTACAGCATCAATGGGAAATTATTACATTTTTGTTTTTGTCTTGTGGCAGCCTTTTAATTACTTTTTTATGATTTAGAATTTTGTATCTTTAATTACCCACCTCTCTCTTTAGTAGGTAATTCTAATCCACAACAGGATTTTTGTTGGATACTCTCACTGCTACTGTGATGTCAACTCCTACCACCTCTTATTGAGGTAGTACCAAATATATAAATGGAGGAGCACTGTTGTGTAGTTAATGAGCCTTGTGTCTTTAGTCTTGAAAGTCTCACTTTTGTGCAAAGTCACATTTTTTGCAGAGCCTCGTTCTAGAAGCAGAGGTTGAAGTCAATGTAAACAGGAGTTGTAATGTCTTGGTCCTTAAAAAAGGTGCAACACCTGTACATGAAGTAACACACAAGATTATAAAAATAATGTATAAATAATCTTTCCCATTTTCTTGTTAATTAGCTTGTGCAGTACTATCTTTCGTTGTTGGTATCTCCAATTATAGCAATAGGAGAACTCATAGAAAATAAGTTTTAGTTAGAGAACAGTGTTAGTTTTTAGTAAGTTCTCTTGTTAGAAAGGATAGGGGCAAAACAGGACTCTTGGAGATTTGTTCAAATTTAGAAAGATAGGAATATAGAAAGATACGTTTCAACCAGGCATAATGAATCTCTTAGACTAGTTGTAATAAGGCGCCAAGCTCTGAGCACCAGTAGGTCAAGCTTCAGACATCAGCAGTAACATTCTGAAAATATAATAATCTGATTTTCGTTGCTATGCGCTGCTGTTCAAATTTTTCATAAGCAACTCATAGTAAACTAGAGTTACTGATCAAGTAACCAGAAATTCTTTGTTACTGTGTGTTACCAGACAACAATGAAGATGCAAATATGTACAAAAATTGGCCAACCAGGAGATGTAATGTTGGCTGCAAGAATGAAATCTTACAACTTGATTTAGCTATGACACTTGCATAAAAATAACTAGATCATCTTATAGTATTTGCGAAAAATACTTTTCTAGGTCATCAAAATGGTTATAATATCCAAAGCTACTCTACTTATTTGATTCATTTATCTTTAGGCTGTCAGCAATGGTTACATATAATAATCTTTGTTGTTTCTTTTGCAAATTTAATAATTGCATCCCAATATTCTATTAATTTTTACTTCTTTTTACCATCATCTTAAGTTTTAGTTTTCATCATCACAATGACCAAAATAAAAGTTGGGCAAAAAACTATTGAAAATTGAGATGAAAATAAAAAGTAGTGAAAATTATTAGAATAATTAGTGATAAGAGTTCAACCAATAATAAGAATAAATATTGAAAATTAATGATTATCTTGTATTTTGTAGAAGTTTCACTCAACAGCTTCAGCGAATATCAAATGATGCTGGGATGCCAATCAGTGGTCAGCCATGTTTCTGTAAATATGCTAATGGACCTGACCATGTGGAACCCATGTTTAGATATTTGAAAAATACATACCAAGGATTACAACTTATTGTTGTCATACTTCCTGGGAAAACACCTGTATATGGTAAATACCTTTTTTTCTTTCAACCTTGTTTAGCTAAATGTTTCTGTATAATATTGTCTACAAAAGTCCTTAAAATATTAGGAACTTAATAGTTGGATGGTAATTGCTCTTATCATAAACCTATTTTGCAAAATTTGCCAACTCTGGTTTCTCAATCAACTGAATTCAACCTGTAACCACATTTGTCCTTTAGTTTTTTCTCATAGACTGAAGCTTTAAAGGTTTGCATAGTAATACCATCAAAATATATGAGAATGATGTTCATGAAATTAATGTTTTATTTTTGATTTAATCTTGTTCACTAAATTGTGTTGAAGGCCAGTCTATTCTTTATAGAACATCCTAGCAGGGAATTTTGAGTTTACAAATGAAACCTATTGGACATACTAGAAATACCTTCAGAGAGTAAGAATATCTTGGGTAGACATTACAGATCAGTTGAAAAATTCTAGTGTTATTTTTCATGATGGCAGATTTCCTGTGTGGTGTCCTAGTAAAAACATTATTTTTTTTTCCATCAAATATTGGCATATTGGATTGTGTTGGAAAGGGAATTTCATGTTGAATAACGTTTACAAGAGACTCATATGCTTTAGAGCAAGTCATTTCAAGATATCCATAAAAACCGATGTCATAATTCATGTCAAATCACCTGGATCTCCCAATGTCATCTCAGATTCTACTGAAAAAAAGTCACAGATGCTCCTCTACCAAACTCAAAATATTAGGTCTGGGTCTGTAATAGTCTTGAAATAAAAAATCTTTGAAATTTTACTCAATTTTATGCATTTTACTGAATGAGCCTTTCTGTGCAACCTCCAACAATTATAGCCTCTTTGATATGGCATGTACAGCTTTGAAACTTGACTAGGGCTTACTTTTTCTGAAGAATTCCAAGATGTATTAAGATCAAGTGTATCTTATGTACATTTCCTTTTTCAAGGCTCTGAAAATGTCCGAAAAATCCCAAACGTAGAAAGACAATGTCCACTTTTAAAGCTTCTCACTGGAACAATATTTTTCCTGTCATTTATAACATATTGGGCCATGTGTCCTTGAAATTGTCTACGTTCATATCCTAATTTGACAATGTGGACAGTAAAACTACCCTTACATTTTTACAATGTATTCTTATATGTTTGAAGATGGTCTGACAAGTTTAGTGCTCCCTTGTGCAGTAATGATTTTTTAATGCATACTAGAGGGCTAAAAAGTTCTTGGCTTGAACTATGACCCACTTCCAAAAATCTTCCTAGATTAGGCGGATTTGATATGGAATGGCTCCTTTGTTTGAGAATGAAATACCTGTGTGGACTGATAGTTATTACATAGAAAAGGTTATTGAAGACAGATCCATTCCAATTTATTTTTCTCTGGCATATTACAACCTTCCACAAAATTTAATTCAAAACTTTGTGAGATATAGTGTGGTACAGACAGTAAATTAGGATGTAGGGAGATAATTTTGCATAGATCCACTTTCTTGACTTCTTTTGTATGAGTGGATAGCTACATTACAGGGGGAGGTAATTAGGCATGGATCTCCTACAAAATCCAATTACTCATCTAATCTATTGTTCATCCTTCTACAGAATTTCATTGAAAACCGATGAGAACTTTTGAAGATATCATGTGGACAGACAGATGGATTGAACAGTATCAAAATTTCAGATCAGAGCATTTTATTTAGTCTTGCTTACTGTGTATCTCCAGAAGTTCCAAATGAATTGAAATTTAGTCAAAGGATGTGCTATAAGCTACAAAATTTAAATTTGGTGAAATTAATTTGTTTAATTTATTGTGATCTTATTGAATATTTTTGCATTACCATATTTTTGCTCGATCTTTGTTACTACTAGTGATAATGCCGTGCCTGTTCAAAAGGCGCATGTTTGAAAGGGGCTTGACTTTGTGATGTGTGAGGTAACCCTGCCAGATTGAATTTAAAAAGAAGACGTGGATAGTGATTGATGCAAAATGTATTCTAAAGAGCAAAAGTCAGAAGAGATGATTTATAAAAACTAAGAAGAAATATCTGTAATCTTTGAATTTTTATTTGATTATTCTAGAACCACTGATCAAAACAACTTCAAATTTGACACTTGCACTACCTTATGTGTTAACTAATGTATCTGTTGAATGTCAACAATGGCCAGTTGTCAAGTAATTCATTGCACACGTACACAGATTTCTCCAATTATAATGAGATGATGTGAAAAAATTATTTTGGTAGCAACTTTTATTTTATGCATTTACATGTAAATCAGTGGAATAATATGAGAAACAAGAGTTGGCAAAATGGGTTACAACTGCTGCTTGACTATTACTTTGTTGCTTTAACTCACTTAAATTTTGATTAAAATAGATAAGACTTTTTTATTCATAATAGTCGTTAGGCAGAGTCCATACTTTTCATGTCGTGTCCTCAAGATGTAAGGGACATAACTGGTTTTATTAAATGATGTTTTTCATTCGATGAAGTATCGTAAATCCTTGTTATTGATTTTTATGAATACTTTTTTAACTTCATAATTTTTTGTTACTTTTTATTTTTTTTTCAACCAGCCTGAATGAAAGTTACGATGAAATAGCAACTAAAAAAAATTTTTTCCTTTCACAGATTTACTCATTTCCTCCCATTCACCCATTTAAAGCTTACTGATATTTTCTTCTTCCCTTCATGGATATTTTTTCTGCGTAACCATATTAGACTGAATGTGGAGCCTGTGACTTGACTGGGTTTTTCTTCTTCTTATTTGATTGATGTTTATATCTAAATACCAAATTCAGGTGAAGAGATCATTTAATCAGAAAGCCAGAAAATCTTTAAATCAAGGGGAAGGGCGTAACAATAGCAGTAAATTTGTTTCCTTCAACTCTTGAGACTTCTGGGACATATTTATCCTGAGGTCTCTATGACGACTGGAGTATATAAGTCTTGTAGATCTCTTTTAAAGTTCTACTGGGTTGTATTTGTTATGAAAAATGAAGTAAATGGGATTTTATCAGCTTTTACAACCATGGACAATGACATCATCATATGAAACGTATATGGAAAAAAGTTCACTTTACCTGGCTGAACAAGTGAGATGTATATATGCTCAGTATACCCTAATGGATCTGCTGATTCCATATATTTCTGTTTTGAGATAAATGTATCCCATCATGAATTCAGTTCTTCAAAATATTGAAAGGTTTTAATTCAAGAAAAGATTTTTTTTTTCCTTGTTGAGCAATCAAATAAAAAGTAGCTCTTTTTTGTTTTTATTATACCCTTTTGAACACTTCATTTAGCACGTTAATAGGTTAGTTTCAAAAAGAAATATTTGTTACTTTTTGTTCAATTTTAGCTGAAGTGAAACGAGTTGGTGACATCCTTTTTGGTTTGGCCACCCAGTGTGTCCAAGCCAAGAATGTTACACGTACATCACCACAAACCCTGTCCAACTTATGTCTGAAGATCAATGTTAAATTGGGAGGTATTAATAGTATCCTTCTTCCAAGTATCCGGTGAGTTGCTTTGTTAATTTTTCAAATTTTCTCTACACTATTTCTGTTTTGCTAAAATGCCCAAATTTTTTTAGGAAAATGTATCAAGTTGATATTTCCTCTTAATCATAGATACAGAGGAAACCATTTATATTAATCAATGATCATAATATCAATGGTTATTGTTATAAAAATCTGTCATTCCTAGATATATCGTCCAATATGAATTAAAAATTTCAAAAGATTAAAAAATGATTTTCATAATAATCTCTCATGCTATAAAGTTGTTCCTAACAATGAATTTATAACAAAGAATATAAATTCATTACAATGAATGTAAACTGTTCTAATTTTCATATTCTTTGCTCAATATTATCAGCTGGATTCTGTTATCTAAAAGACCCTGTCATGAAGTGATCACAATAAATGGCTTGTACTCTATATTGAAAGTAGATTGAATGTTAAATAAAAATATTTGGATATTAATGTTACACAAATGATTTATGGTAGTGTCAATTTTATTTTTCAATTAAGTAAAAAAAAAAAATACAGCATGACCATACCAAACAAAGAAAGAAAAAAACAATGAATTTTCAGTGGGTTATCTGGAAAGTTGTTTTTACCTGACCTGACCTGATCTAATCTTCAGTTTGATTAACATCTTCCCTGGAACAAATAGAAGACAGAAGATATACGTCAACAATCATCAAATCAACTTTCGAAAAATGTTGGGGCGTCAAAGCTATAAACAAAAGCCTCAATCTGAAGTAACTCTGGTGAAACAAGTCATCAAACAAAGAAAGAAAGGAAAGGCCCGTGAATCAGACAACATCACCATTGACCTAGTCAAAATGATGGGTAAGGTCATCATTAGGAAACTGGCCATTCTATTCAACTTATACCTAAAAGAAAGTCCTAGAAGATTGGTACACTGCAATCATAATGCTTTTATATAAAAAAGGAAACCCAAAAGACTCCAACAACTACAGACCTACAAGCCTACTCAATGCATTTACAAACTTTTCACAAAAATTGTTACCAACTGAATAACAAAAATACGAGATGAAAACCAACCATGGGAACAAGCTGGCTTCAGAAGATGCTACTCGGCTATGAACCACCTGCATTCGATAGATTAGCTGAGAGAAAAAGCAGCAGAATACAAGCTGCCACTTACTGTAGCATTTATCGACTATGGTCATGAAGGCTATCACTGTACAATGTGTAGACCCCGTATGTGTCAGAGAGCTGCAACATATATACAAATACAGCAGCTCCTTTATCAGGCTACATAAAGACTAGGAGCTATTCTGGCTCCAAAAAGGGGTAAAACAAAGTGATACCAGCTCAACCAAACTCTTCACAGCCTGCCTTGAGATTATTTTCCGAAACCTAGACTGGAAGTACAAAGGGATCAAAATAGATGGCGAATATCTGAACAACCTTAGATTTGCAGACGACATTGCCATTTTCACAGTGAATCTACACAACCTCCAACTAATGCTAAATGAACTAAATGAAGAAAGCTAGAAAGTCGGCCTACACATGAATTTCAGCAAGACTATGGATTATGTGCAACAATCACATTGGAAATAAGAACAGAAAGATCAAAATTGAAAACACCGACCTGGAAAAAGTAGACCATTACATCTACCTTGGATAATGAATCTCCTTGAAAGCCTCAAAAGGAGAAGAAGTCTGATGAAGAATCACTCTAGGATGGCAAGCTCAACTTTCAAAAGCAAGAAGATCCCATTAATCCTAAAAAGAAGGGTATACAACCAATGCATCCTCCTGATAGTCTCTTATGAGGTTGAAACATAGAACCTAACTGAGAGAGAGACCTTCAAACTGAGAACCATGCAACGTGTGCATAAAAGAAACCTGCTCAACCTCACATGGAGAGATCACAAGATAGTACGATATATCAGGGAGAAAACAGGAGTCTGAGACCTCACATGTACAGCCGAAGCTGACAGAGTATTATATGGAGAGATGAACTAGACAAATTCAATAAGTCGTAACTCCATGATGCCCACAATAGAGAAGTTTGGCGAATCTTGAGGAAGGTCTATGTCCAACGATGGATGTTAAGACTGATGATGATAATCTGATCTGAAACCATATCATTGGTGAAGCCAAAGATAACTTAAATGGTTCAACTCATCATAATTGCTAATATGGAAACCTATTTTACTTGATTTACATTTTTAAGCCTTGGTTTCTGAACCCATGATCATAACCCAAATGTTGATTGCAAGGATGCTCCTGAGGGTGGTGGTGGGATGGTTCAAAGAGAAAATTTAGAAGAAAATGAAAATAATTTAAAAAAAAAATGTGAAAATCACCATCTCAGAATTTTGAGACTCTGGAACTGGGAAATAGTTGTGAAAAATTGAGCATTGATAAATGTAGGAAAACTCCTGGTGTATTCCATCCTGTTCACGTCTAATACTTGTATGTGGTTATTAGATCAAAGTAAAATTTAGTGGATACAACTAAATGAAAAACACTGATATTATGTTCTTTGCCTTTAGGGTTACCAGGCAAAAACAATTCTGTGTTCAAAGTTGCTTCAAAAAGTTTGAGAAACATTGCTTTAGAACATCAAGAAAGTGTTGAAAATTCAATGTATTTCCTGTATTGTATTTACAGACCAGCTGTATTTAGAGAACCTGTCATATTCATTGGTGCTGATGTCACTCACCCGCCTGCTGGAGATGCTACAAAACCATCAATAGCTGCTGTAAGATGTTTCTGATTTATATTCAATAATGGAGAAATATTTTGTAAATCTTATTTTTGCTGCATTTCAACTTGTGTCATTAATTGTATATTGCAGTTAGACTAAAACTTTTACTTGAAAAAAGGTATTCAGCTTCAATAATAGTTTATATACGTCCAAGCAAAGCCTTGCTTATTAATTTTGATTTTCAAATTCATACTTATTATTAGCTAAACCATTAAAAAATCTCACACTAGTCAACATAATAAAAAGTTAAACCTAAGATTGTATCTGCGTATGAAGCACTATAATGAATGGAATAAAATGAATTTGACCTTTTTCCTTTCACTGAAGAGATTATTATCGTATTGTCAACTCTAGTCACCCACTACATATTTAATTAAGTTTTATCAAAATGTAACTTATGGTGAGTCATCTTTCATGACTTTGAAAAATCTTTAATATTTCTTTGTGTCCTTGTGCCTCACCCTACCCACATGTTTCTTCATTTATGGGTTGGTCTTTTGGAAGTTGGATTGGTGAACTTTGATCAAGCTGTGCAAAAATGGAAAAATTTGTTATAACGCAGATTCACTTAATTATGGTTAGAAAATGATGGACTCCGACTACCGTGTTATAACAGGTCTACAGTGTATTTGTTTTCTACTGTGATTAATGTACTATCATCATTATATTTAAGTGCAACGTAACATTTTATAATAATATAATTTATATAAATGAGATGATTTATCAACAAATTACTGCTTTGTTAATGTTATATTAATATGTAGACCTATCTAAAAAGCACTGGTTGGAAAATATTTTGAAAAGTTCTCCCCCCCCTCTTATTTATCATTGGTGAACATATTTGTTTTCACTGTTAACTAATGGATAGAAAGGGAATTAGAGTGCATATGATTAATGAATATACCGATTTTGTTGCAAAAATTTTTTCTTCAAAGTCTACTATTCAAATTCTCTTTTAATAGTAAAGTTTTTTGTGGACTTTTGTCATCATCTTGGTTCATTTTTTGTTCGTCGTCGTACCCTATGGTTGTCTTTAGTTGATGAATGGGTTTATTTTTCTAAAATTTGGGCGGAAAAATGCCTGTCTTGTAGGACGTGTGGAAAATTTTGCATTTCACTGTCTAATATCAGATGAAGCATCAATTCCAAACAACCATGGATTTTAGACTCCAATTACAGTTAACAACTGGGGAAACAAAAAAATCAAACACACCTGATATTGCATAATGGAATGTAAACTTTTCCATGTGACTGAGGAGACTGGTGTTTTTCTGTCCTCTGTCCCGATGAAAAAAAATGCACCCATTCATCACCTTAAGATGGTCTTAGTGTACAATGACTGAAACATGTTAAAAAAAACTAACCAAGATGAGGACAAGAGTCCTCAAAAAATTTATATAATGATATTCCCTCATTTGGAAACTTAGGAAAAAAAATTCAGACAGAAATTACTTTTAATAGGTTCCAATTTGAGTTTTTAATCAGATGAACTAAATAGATTAAGAATTGATCAAAGTTCATCTTAAAACATGATGTGAATAACTGAATTAATTTCTTGTGTAACATTTTTGGATCTCCTTCAAAAATTTTTTTTTTTTTTCTTTTTTTTTTCTCTCAGGTGGTAGGGAGCATGGATGGTCACCCTAGTCGTTATTCTGCTTCAGTTCGTGTGCAACAACATCGTCAAGATATCATCAAAGAGCTGTCTCATATGGTTAAGGACTTGCTGATGGAGTTCTATAAGTCTACACTTTATAAACCAGCACGCATCATCTTTTATAGAGATGGTGTAAGTGAGGGCCAGTTCCAGCAAGTAAGTAGCGTCACCCAGATCTTTTTCATTTTGCTATTTTATGGTATTGAGCAACCTTCCTCGAATTTATTAGACTGGAAGAGCCCTTGAAATAACATTCATATCTCAAGGAACCTCTGCTCGAAAAAATGTGTGCAACTGATGACACATCAATGTGTTCAAAAATTTATATGTATTATAATCCAAAAGTAATCATCAGTATTCTACAGTGTACAGGAATATAGTTTTCTATTTATTTGTTCATCTTGGTGAAAATCATGAAATAGTTAATGCTAACTTGTGGAATGATTACTCTTATTCAAGCAAAACATGATACTTCTCAATCAAATAGATTGTTTTGATGCTTTGTTTAAAAGAAACAAAAATAATTTCATTTATATCTGCAGTTGGAAGATTTTCTGCTTTTTGTTTCTATTGAACCATTTGAAGTAATGTTTGTTAATTGTTTTTTTTTTTTCTCTTTCTCTCCTCTCTCACCATCTATCCAGGTGCTGAGTCATGAATTGAGAGCTGTGCGTGAAGCTTGCATTAGTTTGGAGGTTAGTTACCAGCCCGGCATTACATTCATAGTGGTGCAGAAGAGGCATCACACACGGCTGTTTTGCTCAGATAAGCGTGACCAGGTATGTTCTTTGCTTTGCAGTACATTATATTAAAATATTCTGGCAAGAAGTAATGGTAACAGGCTTGGCAGCTGCTGGGTCAAACTCCACGCACAAATTTAGGTGAAGTAACTTTTTGCTGATCGCATTCCCAATTGGAAATGCAATCCGTGAAGAGTTGCCTCCCTCAAATTAGGTGGGGATTGTTCTTGTTCTTGTAGAAAAACAAATTCAACTCCAGCCTCTGAATTGAACTGGAGTTTGACAATATCTATTAAGGGGTTACATTTACTCGATTATCAAAGTTATTTTGTTATTTTCTCTTAGGGAGGTGTAACAAATACTATATTTGTACTATATATAAGCAATTGTATTATTATACAACTTATCATATATTTCTTTTCCTCATCCCATTTAGTGTTTTATGTTATAACTGATCAATGTTATATCATTGATCTGTCTCTCTCTAAGTGCTAGTTGGTAGTAGAAGAACAACTTTCTTCCTAGATGTTAACAGCTGGCATTTTACTACCAACCAAAACTTTGTTTAACTAAAAAACAGTTGAAAGCATCTGCAACCTGTTATCATTATGAATTTTTTTACCATTATTTACCTTTTGTTGCTTTTTATTGTATTTCTACTCTGGCTGCTAATCTATGATAGCAACAGTGTTGATTGGATCAACACTGTTTACTTACTGCTGAAGGTTAGTGACATTATGAAGGTAAATAGTGGTTGAAAATTAATAATAATGATTTGTGATACTCTAATAGTACACTTGGAGGAGGCTGTACAGTGAATTGGCTAAAATTTTGTGGGAGCAGCAAAAATAACGGGTTCTATTTTTCAAAAAAATTCTCTAAAAATAAAATTTATTTTGCTAAGAACAACTAATGAATGCCAATGCTGTCAGCAATCACACTTATTTGAAATATGACCAAGAAACTAAATTTCTGATTTGGCTTCATTTGTAGAATTGAACATATAATTGTTCTGTTTATCAGAAAAAAAGCAATCATTTTATGAAAAAATCTAGCTGAAATATCTGAGGTATCCCAGTCTTTTTGCTCATGAATTGCCAGTAATTTTGTTCAAGACTGACCATAAATAACTTTAAAATAAGCCAATGTATCCTCTAACGAACCTTAGATCATGCGAAGAATGAAATATTCATCTGGAAAAATGTACATGGATAGGAAGAAAAATGTATTCTTTGTGATATCATGATTTCTTCATAGATTTATAACTCCTTATAATAAGATGAAGCTCCACAGATAATATGAAAATCATACCTTAAAAAAAAAAATGTAAATATTAGAAGAAAGATCAGGAAACGAAAGTGATAAAATGTTTAAAAAAATCTTCTGAGGCAGGGAAGACAAAAATAAGAATGATTCTTTAGAAAAAAAAATTTATATTGAAACAAAAACTATGAAATGAAAGCATAATATATTTGAAAATATTTCTATCCAAAGGATTCAAATATGTGCAATAACATCTTGGAATAATAATTCATGTTGCATCAATGTGTAGTGGGCTATGGAAGCTTTGAGTTAGATTTTGTTGAAAAGTCTCACCGTCATCATTATTATTGAGAAATATTCCCTGAATTGAATATACACCATCTCTGCCCACTCGAAATTTTTACTTACTAAACTGTGGGTTCTATAAATGAATAAATATACACTCATTTACTTTATGGCTTGGTGTTAACAATTGGCTAAGGTGTGTTATGGAAAGTCTGGTACTGCACGCAAGATATGTTTGAGATAAAGAGTGTGTGGTGGAGAGAATGTGTGTAATAACCTGGCACATTTTCTTACAAACATTTAGTAAAAAACTGAGATACCAAACTTTTTATTTATAACTGAAGTAATTTCATGCATTATTAAATTTCATCCTAATGTTGACAAAAACTTCAATGTTTAAGATGTTGGGTCAATGGAAAGTATAGACGAATGAAAACTTTTTTCTGATGTCAAGAAAGGTGTACATAAACTTGAGAAACAGTTACAAAAAAAAAAAAAAAAGGTATCAAAAATATATGTATTTTAGTGAAATAGATTTGACAGAATATAAGTTCTATGATTGTTCAATGTATTTGTCATGTAGATGTTTATAGTAACTCATCATGCTATAAATAAATATTGGCCATAAATGTTTTCATTTCTTGTCTTCTCCAGAAGCTATTGCTTTAAGGTCCTCCTCTGCTTTGAAAAACCTTTATAGTTATTCTAATTTCTCCTTTTTCATTTGAATCTTGATGGGCTGCATCAGGACAAACTGTGTTGCTCAATAACAGAGTGAATTAAAAAAAATTGATATTCTATCTTGTTCAGTGAAGCACACACTACTAATTGCACATGCTTGTATGGTACCAGGCTTTCCTGTATAGATTTATCTGTTGATTATTTTGAGAAAAAAAGGGAGATAAGTCGAGAGTGAAATTTGAAATTTGGGTAAGCTATCTTGTAGATGAAAATGACCATTGGAAGGTGAAGAGAAAAACTTGAGAGATTGGTGTTTCATCTAAAATTTTTAAAATATTCTACGGACGTAGTTTGATGTATTTTGACTGGGGCTGACCATCTTTTTTAGAGAAAAATATGCTACTTACATGTTCAATTCACAATACAAATAAGTTGATTCCTTCACATTTGCCTTACTAAAACATGTGAATGTGTGAAATTTAAGGAAAACATTTTGGTCCTCTCACGTATACAGTCAGTAACAGTCACATTAGTTTGTGTCCTCTGCTGGTGATAGATGTACTTTTATGCCGAATTTCAGCTTCTTAGATGCAAAATTATGGCCTGCAAAGTGGAACAGACAGATAATCAACATTGAGTTTTACATATTGAGATATTAATCATAAGACTTGATTCTAAAAACATAATTTCTTGTTCATCTTTTATTTCTGAATACTTGAGCAAAAGTTCAGCTCAAATCATTTCAATTACCTTTATAGATTAAATATGATATGTGTAAAAATTTGCTGTCTTTTTTTATTTTGTGTGTGTTCTTAATTATTAAAACTTCTTTCTTATTTCATTTAGATTGGTCGCAGTGGAAACATACCGGCTGGCACTACAGTAGATTATGGGATTTGTCACCCCACAGAATTTGATTTTTATCTTTGTAGCCACGCTGGTATACAGGTAAGTCTTTTTGCTTAAATTGCATCACCTATACTTGTGAACTGATCAATGTAATTCATAGATTATTTGATTTCTGCCATGGATCGATCAGATTTAGCTTACTCTATGTGCTGGACAATGAGATAAATGGTTTACAAGGACATTTGGAGGACCACCATTCATTACAACTCTTCCAGCCCCATAACCGTTAACAACAAGTGTCAAATGTTTCGATAGACGGTTTCTTACTCTTGGTACTAGCACATTGGATACTGTGTAATATTTGTATCTTGCTAGTAGATATGATGATCTGAATAAATGAATAGTCAATATAAAGAAAGACAAAAATCTTCTTGTCTCTTCCTGTTTATCATCTTTTTTCTCAAAGCAAAGTGATAATACCTATATTTTCTGACAAATGTCTCCTCCCCTCCAGTTGAAGTTGGATCCTTTGAATTGAAAGAAAAAATTACGTCAAAGAATTTCTGAAAAGGTGATTGCTGTCTTTTGCAGCTTCTGAGAGGGAAGTTCTTCCTATGTGATTAATTTCCATTTGCATTCATTTCCAATTGGTCAGCTAGGATGACACTCCTATGATAAAGCTCATTTCAAAATGAAAGAAAAACAATCAACTATATATATATCAGGTTGTTACTCATAAAATGTTGTTTGTTACATCATTCATAGAGAATTTTGATATTACCCCCTCAGATCATGTTGTCTGATGAGCATACAGCCCCTTGGTAATCAGATGACAAATTGATAATTGGAATCTTAGTTTTCTCATTTACCAGAAAACTCTTTGAGATTCTGGCATGTTCTTATTGGCTATATTATAATCACAGAATCAAAAATGGTTCTCTTATGACCTTGTCTGGGAAATATTTACGTTTTATGTAATAAAAACTCATTTCTACATAAGTTTCATACTATGATGCTGTTATTGTCTGTGGTTACAAAAGTTGAGAAAACTTCATTTACTCTATTTTTCATGACACATACTCTCTGATAGTTTCAAGTATTTTAGAGGACATATATATCCCAGTAGTCATTGAAACCACTGGGTATCCAAAGGATCAAAGAAAACAAATTTGTAATGTTATTCTGCTTGTTTCTTCATTAGGAACCTAGGATATAGATGTCTAAGGAGTCTTGAAATGAATGACAATGTTTGATTTTCAATTTGGCCATATTTTTTTTCCTTCTGTGTATTATTATCTTTCTATTATTTGATTTTTTTTTTTTCCTCCTCCAGGGTACTTCTCGTCCTTCTCACTACCATGTTTTGTGGGATGACAACCACTTTAATGCCGATGAGTTACAAACATTAACCTACCAACTTTGCCACACCTACGTTCGGTGTACGCGCAGTGTCTCAATTCCAGCTCCTGCTTACTACGCACATCTGGTGGCCTTCAGAGCACGTTACCATCTTGTTGAGAAGGAACATGACAGGTAAAACACTTTCTCAATCATTTTTCTATTGATAGCACATCTTAAATGCCACAAAACTAATATTTTGATGTTTTTACCTACTAGCTTTGTTTCAGATCATGTTTTAATAGTTGTGAGGAATGAATATTTAAATTTCAATCACTTTCTTGTCCAAATACTTATATTTTTACTTTTAAAAGTATATAATCAAAATTATTCTTATTGAAGGTATTTTGAAAAATTTTCTATTTAAGATTTTTTTATTTGGATGTTTTCTTATAATTTATGTATCTGTTACTAATCTGAAAACTTTGCTCAGTTTAGTTTTATTATTTAATAACTGAAGACGCATATCCTCATCCTGATATTTCTCCAGTGCATTATCTGGTATTTGTTAATGTTGTATCTGAATTTTCAGTGTCACTTATATTTTATCAACATAATTCTGACTGACATTGTTGAATGTAATTGTCATCCTGCAGTTCTTTGGTCACACAAAGTAACAAAGTATTTCTGGTTACTTCTGTAACTCCAGCTCACTGATGTGTCGCTCATGGAACAACTCGTGTTTTCACTGTCACTTTGCTCCAGAATGAGGCTCTCTCACAATACACTTCTTCCACCAAACCGAGACTTGGCTTTCTGCCAAATAAGAAGTGGTAGTGAGAGTACCCAACTGTTAGACAAAAATCATACAAATTTAGTTATCTTTGTTCTCACCAACTATTGTATTATAGTCACTATCAGATCTGCTGATGGGATTTTAAGGAAGTCCCCTGATCACACTTGCAAAAAAAATACATACTCAAAAGAAAAAAATACGGATTACAAAAATATCAAGTATGAATAGTGATATAAGTGTATTTTACTTATGTATGTAGATTACTATAATTACTCTTTCTCTACAATTCCTCTTGAAAAAGTCAACAATATATTTTCTTACTGTTTTCCAATTCTTTCCAAATATCTTTTGCTTACAACTCATTTTTTCAAGTCTTTGATTAATTTTTTTCTCGGCCAATATGTAGTGTATTCCTTATTTTTTATAATAGATTATTTGCAAATCAATCTATGTCTATTGCAGTCTCTGCTTTTAAAGAATTGGTGTTTCTTGTTTTGACACAGTAGACTTATTTATATAACTATTAACTCCACTTGTTCTCTGTACTTAGATTTAAATTTAATTCATATCATTCCACCAGCACTGAACTGATTGCCAGGCACAAAAGAAAAAAAACTACTTCACTACTGCTAATACATCAGTACACATATCTTACAAGATTTAAACACATTTAATTGATGATTGATATGTCAATAGCTTATTTGAAGAAGATATTTTAAACACATATAATCGTATGAATTATTCTCAAGAATTTATTTATTCGAGTTATGAAAAAAACTAGAATTATTAACTTATTTAAAAGTATAAACCCTTAAACCCAAATGATTCATGAAAACCCCAGATCTGGTGGGTAACCCAGCATTGGCAGCCCTGGTTACAATGACATCAATTGAAATATGACAAAAATACTGAAAAACTTTAATTATCCAAGTACATTGCCATTGCTACTGCTAACAAGGGTTGAGCAAACATACTTTCACTTACATAGACAAGGAATTGTTCCTGGTAACGTATAAGACCTATTTCTGCCCACAGCTTGGATACTGTGTTCAAGCCTGGTAACCATACTTAGAGAAGGATAAAAAATTTTTAGAAAAAAATCCAGGGATGAGCTGATAAATTATTATCAAAATTAAAAAAGTATGAGCTATGAAGATAGGGCTATATGTTTATCACACCATCACTAACACTTATGTTTATGGCTGAGATAGTAGGTAAATTTGATCATTTGATGTGTGCTTTTATGTACAAATTGTGTATTTTTCTTCTCACTACAATAAATGCTTCAAATGTTCGAGAAGTAGTCATGGAATCTGAGTACTTTTCAGAATTGCATGTATACTTTAACTTCATTATCAGTTTTGATGGATTTAATCCATTTATCAGATTTTCTGTTTATTAAGAATGGAACTTTTTTAAAGAAATTGTTCTCTTTTTGTTGTGCAGATATTTAAATGTTTTATTCTGCCATTCATTTTTTTTCAGTGGCGAGGGCAGCCATCAGTCTGGGAATCATGAAGAGAGAACCCCAATGATGATGGCTGGTGCAGTCACCGTACACAGAGATACGATTAAAGTGATGTACTTTGCATAAGTATGGTCTTCACGATTCTTGGACCGTTTACTGTACTAAGCTGACTTTCTCATCAAATATCAGTAGGTCCCCAGTTAACCAGTAGGAAACAACGCACTGAAAATGGTACAAAGAAGAAGAAATAAATATGGCCACCTTGAAAAAAAATCGCCAGGCACAAAATGTGTCAGTTGAAGCTGTGTAAACCAGAGAAAAACTAAAATGGGCAAAACTGAATCACCCAGTTTTCATTTTATTTCACTTGATTCTTATTTTTAAAGGATGGATGCAAAAAATTGCTCTATTAGGTTCTTTGATGTTATTTTATTTTCGTATTGTTTTAATTTTCATTTCAGCATTCAACATTTATTAATTCTTTTAGTTCATTTAGAAAAATTCAGTCATTTTCTTTTTTCCATATCTTCGTTTAAATCAGCTAGGTTTGATTTTTTAGAAAGATTGTGCACAGCTTGAAAGAGAAGTAAGTTATGCAAAATCAGTTATATTATTAGGGTCAGAATAGAATTTCTGATAAATCTAAATTTTCATTCTTCATTCTGTGTTTATTTTCAGATGAGGCCAATTTTGTTTTTTATTTGGTAACATGTCGTATAAATTGATTTTCTGTTTATAACAGAAAAGCAATGAAACATTGAAAGATAGTACTGATTTTTTCCTACCTCCCAATAGAACAGTGGTTTACTTATTCCCAGGTCACATTCCCTCCCTTGTGTTCTCAGGTTTCCTTGATTCCTCCCCATTTTGAGTTATCTAGAAATTTTTGGACCATTATACTTTTCCATCTGACTGAGATTCCTTACTTGGTTAAAATACCCTCTCTGAGGAACCCCCCCTTCCCCCTGGAGATAAATGCCTCCCATTTGAGAATCACTGCAATAGAAATTGAATACTGTGTTTACTTTTTAGTTACTAACTAAAGAAATATTTTTTCTCCTCTTGAATAAATGTCATAGTCCATTAGTGCAGAAATGTTTGGTAATCTCCATCTGGAAAATGTCCCATTTTTTGTTTTACTCAATTCAGAAAGGCTATTCTTTCATTATTGTTTACTTTTTCCAGAAGACAAGTCTTGATCATGGAAAGTTTGATGAACATGAATTCTTGCATATTTCTGCCTTTCAATATGGATTACAAAACTTTTCCAAACTTTTTAGGTTTTATCATATCAACTATCTGATAAATGCTACTGGAGTAGATAATTTTAATTCAAAGAATTTTTCCGACAATTGAACTCATCCTTTTTGTTATTTTTGTTGTTCCAACAATGGATCCATTCTACAGCCTTCATCTGGTTTACTATCCATATGTAAAGAGATTATTTTAATTTTTGTCACCAATTATTTATTTTTTTCCTGGTTTAATTAGACAGATATCTGTATTTTTGCTGGAATCGTTTTTGTTTTATTTATTTCTGAAATTTCCCAACGGCTTGATTGCTTCAATGATATACACAAGTAGAATTAGTGGATAAACCTCCTGATAAAGTAACTGATGGTAGGATTTCAGCCAATTGCAAGAGCATCAATTTAAAATGAAGTCTATTGATGGACATTTGGTTTATTTACAAATTCTATTCAATCATGTTGTTGTGAAATTTTACTTCATCAAAATAATTGTCATTACAAATTATTAACAGCTAAGAAACATTGTTGCATCCATCCTAAAACTTTTTTTTTCTCTCCCTGGGTTTAAAACTTTTCCCCTTGGAATGATAATTAAAAACGATGGCTGCTTGGGGTAGATGCTCACACCAGCACTATGGGATGTCATTAACTGCCATTCAGGTGTCATTATCATTCATTGCTATCTGTCTGTTTTTCCTTTTTTTTTCTTTTTTTTTTTTTTTTAAATTTCAAATCAAAAACAAACTTTTTTTTCCCTAGTCTACAGGAAAATGTCTTGCATTCATACCTGCATCCACCCTACTTTTCTAAAGGGAAAGAAACCCGCGAGGACTGAACTTTGTTTCATATTATAATAAGCACACTCTGGGGAATGTGTGCTATTTGCTTGCATTTCTTTATTTCCACCAGAAAAATACCCTGTAACAGATTGAAACGAATTGCTCAAACATTCTGTCCTTTGGGTAAAAACAATTGAAAAGCTGATGATTGCTAGCCAAAGTGATTTGTCTCTTTTCTTGAGAAATGTGCAAGCCTCTACTTATTGTGCCCAGTTTGGGGAAAAAAAGGGCGCAAAACAAGCTCCAAGACCTTCATCTCGTCCCAAAAATCTTATTTATAAATCCGAGCACAATGGAAATATTTTTATTTTTATTGCCAATTCCTTTTGATTGGTTGGTGACAGCGCGACTCTATAAAAATTTTTTTTTTGTGTCTAAAATGAAAAAAAAAACGGCAACAAAAAAAAAACACAGAACTTTAAATCTTCGTGGAGTCTAAACAGTTAAGAAAACGTTCTTTCTCAAAACTCGTGAGCAGAACTAAATGCTGATCTCTTGAATAGATGTATATAAACACTTGATACATACACGTGTAAAGACTAGTCTAGGAGAAACTAAAGGGTGGAGCAGAAGTAATAAGCCAGTCAATAACTACATGATAGAAAGTAAACATCTGTTATAAAAAAAACAAAACAATAGGGACATGCCAAAGTGAAGAAAATCATATCTAGACATCTTATTCAAAATCACCAATCTTTTTATGAAAATAACGAAAAGAAATAATAAAAAAAAGAACAGAAAATTTCCAGTTACAGCATTGGTTTAAAATGCTTACCAGTTGCTTCAATGCACTTTATGGACGTTCTTTCCCCCCCCACAGAGTAGCACCTCTCCATACCGAAGTCCCCAGGAATTTGTACCCAAGAATTAACTTGTTTGAAGATGTTTTGTATTGTGTTATATCATTGACTTACCTATCACTTCTGTTCCGCCTCCCCCTCTTTAATTTTCTTCCTCTCCCCTTGCCTTTACACTCCCCTCTTGTTTATGAGAAGAAAATCCTAATTTTACAGAATTTTTAATATTAAAATTTGATTCATCATTAAATTTTTTTTTTTTTCGTGAGTGAAACTTTTCATTTTATTTTTTTTATAACATTTTTTGATCCATGAATCTAAAATAAGGGAAATTGAATTTATTTAATTCAAACCTTGCAAATCTACACTTATTTGTTAATTCTAAGTGTGTGTGTGTGTGTGCGTGCGTGTGTGTATTGTATGTCCTGCATTGTTAGTGACCATGATTTACACATAACCACCTTCTCAGTACCCCCCCCCCCCCTCACATATTACCATGCAGGGCTCCTTCAACCGTCTCATCCTCCCCCTTGAGGAATTTTTAATAGAGCCAAAACCTATGATATTTTTTTTTACCATTTGTCATATTCTAACCATCTTTCTTTTACATAATTGATAACTTAATTAGAAACCGTCAACTAAAACTGTCACCAAAATTGTCTTCAGTTTTTAAGTTGGCCTGGCTGTCTGTATATTTATCATGCATACAGGCTGCACCAATGGAGCTAAAGTGCTGAAAATTAAAAGATTTACTCCTCATCATATCTAAAAGAAACTTTTTGTTTGTTTTTTTGAAAATCCCCTCCCCAAGTAGTTTTTTAGTTCAATTTACAATGTCAGTGTATGCTAAATTGGTCATTTATGTGTGTCCATTAGCATTTATGCTGTTTTTTTTTTTTTTGTTGAAAATTTGGACTTTTTTAGTGATCACTTCATTGATCACCTCTTTTTCCAATTTTTTAATTGAACACCCTCAACACGGCATGCTGCCAAAGACGTTGGTCATGTGACGGTTCCTATTGAGTGACTAACCAGACCTGTTATGTTTGGGTTTGTTATGAATTTCCTTCATAGTCTGGTGATGAAAGGTGCTGTGACATAATAAAAGCAACTGCAAGTAGACATAATTTTCAAATGAAAATTCATCGTTAAAATAATTATTACCTTTATTCATTTGAAAACAAAGAAAAACAACCAAATAAGGTGTTTATGGTATTTGATGGCATATAAGACCCCCACCCATCCTTATTTCAGCAGGGAGTATTATATATAAAAAAAAAAAAAAAAAAAAAATCACATTCCCTGATTTCCTCTTATTTGTCACCAAGTTTTTAAACTCCTCAAGTTCTGGCCAATATGGGGCTGGATAATGAAGGTTGCATATACTTTTTGAGCCATCTGTTGGGGAGAAAAAAAGGTGGATCTTATATGCAGTCAAAATGGTAATTTTTTTTGAAAAAAACAAGAAATGAAACTTAAAAGGAGGCAGCACTTTTACAAAATAAAATTCTGGATATAATTTTAATTCTATTACATGCCTTCTTGATTTACTAAAGTCATCTATGACTTTAGTCATCAATTTCAGTTTGAAAATTAATCATTGAGCAAATTTAAATTTCAGATTTACTTATTGATTCGAGCCCTGAACATAGTTGAACTAGCATATTTGATGGTTTCAGCAGGGGATATTGAGGAGAAAAAAAACACATTTCCCAGAATGTTTCCCATTCATCACCCATTTTCTCTCTCTTTGTTTTTTTTTTTACCCCTTCTCAATTCTGGCTAATGTGGGGCTGGATAATGAAGGTTATGTTTACCTTTCGAGACATTTTGGGGGATTAAAAAGGGGGGTCTTATATGTCGTCAAATATGGTATATCAAAATTTGAAATTAAAAAATATATATCTGGGACTTGAAATAAAAAAAAAGAGTTAAATCATTCCACACGAACCTTATTACTATTATTATCATTATTACTATTATTATTATCTTTTTTGTACATGGAGAGTAAAATTTCTTGTTCAAAGGTTCTGAATGAAGATCACTCATAAAATCTTTTCTCTGAATATTCCAACTCAAATAATGGAGATGGCTAAAATTACAACGTCCTTCATCCTCCAAACCAAACAAGGATGGCTTGCTGAATGGAGCCCAATGAACAACATTTCAGCTGTTGCACCCTCCAGCCTTCTTCAGGTGTCCCCCATAGTCGGTAACCTCCGGGGAATTTTGAACTGAAACTCCTTTATTCAATCCACGGAAGTAGACTGTTCTCATTCTGATGGCCATGCTAGAGAATATCTCATATCAGTTAATTCCTCCTTGTGAAGCTGCTTGTCCACCTTTTGAACCAGAGTATATAGATTTTCAGCATTACCTGACCCAGTGATTGAATTTGTGACCACCAGACTGTGGAATCTGCTTGGTGGTAGCAAGTTCAAATCCCTGGGTCTGGTTGTATTGACAAGAATGATGCTTTAGTTCAGTAGAAGAGGCAGACAAATGACATCACAAGGATGAATCGACCACAAAGAATTAACTGATATGAGATATCATCTGGCATGAACTGCAGAATTAGAACAATCTAGCCGCATGAATTGAATGAAGTATTTAGTTTGAGATTTCCAGAAGGTGACCAACACTTTTGATGAAAGGCAGGAGGGTATAAGAGCTGCAATTTTGTGACTATAACAACCAAGGTGTGGATGCTAGTCTGAGTAAATCAGTGTATAATGATGATAATTCCCCATCTCAGAAATTCAGACCCCCCCAAAAAAGCAGCAGCCCCATTAAGTCGTCTCTACTCTTTCTGTCTCACTAGTGATAAAGAAAGAGGATGGTAAATGAAACATTTTATTCCTTGCCACCAGATGTGATTGCTTAATTTCGAACAAACGCATTTCAACACAAGATTTTAATCATTTAACAGATTCTACAAGCCCTAATCTATAAAATACTTACCTTTTAAATGAATTTAACCGATTCTCCTGGAGTGGGCCTCTATTTTAACACGCACACATGCACACAATATCTATAGTAGTAAGCACTGTACTGAAAATTTGGGAGGTTTATTGTTTGGAAGCTTGGTCTTCAAAGATTCTTATTCCCTGTTTCCCCTTCTGATACGACGAAAACAAGATTTAATCTATTCTTATTGTTGGAAGAAGTATTGTAACACAATATTTTTATTAATTTTGACTTGTTTTTTCCTTCATCCTAACTTTTAGTTGCTTTTTATCATAACTTTGACTTGGACCATCATTCTGCGACAACAAGTAAACTGCGTGATCGGAAATAAAGAGTGAGCCCATGGTGAGAATCAAACTCACAGTGTCTAGCAAAAGGGAGTCCAATATATGCCTGGCTGCCTTCAACCATTCAGCCATTTGTCAAAATTGATGATAAAAATATTGTGAGAACAAAACTTGTTTAAATCTTTTCACACTCCAATATAAATGCTCAATGTTAATGGCATAGGATAAATTGTGCTGAACTCAATTGTAATAAAAAAAAAAGTCATATTGACTGCTTCTGATCCTTTTTTGGAATTTTATCCCCCTTTCCTTTATTTTCAGTCTTCTCATCTCTCCCCCCCCCGCCATTTACTCTCCCTCCTCATTTCAAATACACCCCACCTCTTTTTTTTTTTTTTTTTTTTTTTTTAATCAAGGTCTGTTTTAGTGCTGCCGAAGATCTTACGATTAAACTGATTTGGCTTAGAAACAATTTTCAGCTTTCATTACGAGGAAATGCTCAAATAGCTGTTAAATATGGACATATCACTTGAACCACTAACTTTTTTTTTCCCTAATTTGTGCGTGTGTGTGTGTATGGAGTTAAAGATTTTAAAATCATGCTGTCAAGAAAAAGTAAAATTTGGTATTTGTTTATTTAAACAGTGAATGTTTGTTTAAATCTCCTATGTGTAATTTATTTTGATGCTCACTTTCTAATTAAATTGCCAAAAAAAAAAAAGCAATCACCCCCTCCCCCCCCTCTACTACCAACTTTGTGTGTAATTTTTTTTTTTCTTTTGTTGGGGGATGTCTCTGCTCGAAACTATTGCAGAAAAGTTAATTTTATTTGGACTATATGTTCACTTTTAAGAAAATCTACTGACCGCAATGTTCTGGTTTGAAAATCAAAGCTTTATTAAGCAGTTTTTGTTTTTTTTCTGATCTTTTTTCAAAAGAAATTAAACTTCTGATGTATTACCTGAAAATTTTTGTTTGAAAATATTGAAGATTTATTAGTCAAATTTGAAAAAAAAAATTTTTTCATTACTTCAACAAAAGTTAAACATTTGATGTATCACTCCATCATGGTTGACCTATAATAACCCCCCCCCCTTTTTTTTTTAAATGGAAACAATTATGAAATTGAAATGCTGAAAATTTTTATAACTTTTCAAAAGTAATATCAACTCTTTCACCCTGATTATCAAAGTTCTCAATTTTGTAATTTTTTTATTTATTCATTTCATGTCATTTCATCAGGCAGTCAATTACCAAATAACAAAAACAGGTGATACATAAGTATAGATTGGGAAAAAATAAAACATCTTAATTAATTAGCTTATTTTATTCAAAATATTGAATTCATAGATTTGTAGTAGTTTTTGCCTGGTGTAATTTGTACTGTTATTTTTCTGAAATGCATAACTCTTATCTGTCTCACTCTGACAAAAATCTCTTCTGTCGATAGCGATTTTGTCTAATGTTGTAAATGTATAATAATAGTTGTAAATAGAATAGAACCATTATTTTGCATCTTGTATAAGTGAATAAGACCTTGTGTCACACGTTGCATCACTGAGGTTATGGATAAAATGCTAACATTTTATCCAGTCCATTATACTGTCTCGTATTAGCAAACAGATAAGACCTTGTGTCACACATTGGATCACCATTGTTCAGAGAATTTTGGTAAAACAACATGTGTCGATTATACAGAGGTTTTAATCAACACGTATCGCTTTTTCAGAAGCCAGTGATAATCTCTGAACAATATCACTATTTCACAAAGAAGACAAAGATATATTTGAATAATTAATCTTGTTGAATTAAGCGGCAAAAATATCGCTCAAACTTTTATTTTTTATAAGCAAAAAAAAACTTCACAAAATACATAATTAAATATGTAAATTGAACCGTTCAAATAGTCATTTTTATTTCTGGTTGCCTAAAGAATAAAATGCACTCGTTATTAGTTGGTCGGCAAGTATCCTCCGCGACAATGAATCCCAGTAAGTCTAGAAATTTTAATGGTAAATTTGAGGCCTGTACCCCCCCCACCCAATAAAAATCATTATTGAATAATTAGAGGCATGAACCCTTCTCCAACAAAGAAATAATCAAGAAGGTCTGTAGAAAATTTTACTATGAGTATGCTTTTTATATAAAATTGATTTATAATAAATCAGACAAAACTCATCATAAAAAGACATTATACATTTGCAACATTAGACAAAAATTATAGAAACAAAACTGATTGTTGCCAAAGTGAGAAAGATGAATCTACCGAGACCCTATTTTTCAATATAAATCACCAGTGTTAAATTGAAAGGCAAAAAAATGAATAATGTAATTAAAAAAACATTACTGGCAACTCTAATTTGAATTTCAATTTTAGTGATAAGTAAATGTTAGCAATGTCTACAAAATAATAAATGTTAATGTCTTTATCTCATTCAAAATCATTCCCTTTTAATTTGAGATTAAAAAAAAATTCTCTCTCCAATTCCTCATGCATGATATATTAACCATTTATCATATTGAAGAAACAAATATAATTCCTGTGTATAGGTAAGAAAAAAAATGTATTATTTTGTCACCTGACATCACCTAATTTCTTCATTTGATTGAGCAATTTGATAAGTTTGTTGGGATGAAAGGGTTAAGATGTTTTTTTTTTTCGTTGTATTTGAATTGTCTCATTCCTTTATATTGGGGTGTATCAAAAGTATTTTTGTATTTTAACTTCTCAGGAGACCACGTATTTTTTTTTTCTTCCTTGCATTTTAAACTATCATAATCAACAGCTGATGGTCGTCTACTTCTGGGTTTTATTTCTAGTAAAAGTCATCTACTTTAAGATGCTTAAATCAGTTTTGATCAGTATGGTTTAATATTATTTATTTTCCTTCCACTTCCTGTATTTTGCGAGCAGCTTCAGTGGCTTTGAGGTAAAGTTTAAAATAAAGACTCAAAATTGCCAGAATCTAAATACTTGCACTGCTATTACAATGTCCGGAAGAAAAAATACAGCTGAATAGAATTGATAATGATATGACATATATGGTTATAATATCAATAATAATGTGCACTGATAGATGTGTACATGAAATAATCTTTGGAGTAAAGGTCTGGAAAAAATGAAAACACTTCTGATGCACCCTAATATTTATTTCCAAATGTGAAAGGCTCTGCTTAAAAATCAACAAAAGTCTAAACTCAAAATTGATGATCACATTTCTTTGCCATTCATTGCCCTGCCCTCTCCTTTAGTATGATTAAGAATTCATCATTTGTTTCTTTTCTGTATTATGCTGGAAACTTATTTTGGGAAGCTCTTGGCATGGTTTCCTTGAGTTTTTTACTGTAAAAAAAATAATTTTCTCAACCAAACCTTGGGAACCATTTAAAAAAATTATGTAATTAAATTTTTTTTGTTTATAACTTTATCACACCGTTTCACATTTAAAGTGTCTACTTTTTTCACTCATTTTAAAAAAAATTTTTGTTGTGTAATGATGTATGCATTTTTAGTCTAAACTCATTTGAGTTACTTACTTTCACATAATTTGATGTAAAAAAATGTTTAAAATCCCCCACCTACCCTCCATCAAGAAAAAAAAATTATATATCATGTGATTTATTGTTTTTTAATTGTCATACATTCTTTCTATCTCACATTTACTTTTTCTCACTTGTTTTTATTGTGATGATGTATGCATTTCAGCCTAAACTTTTATATAGATATGTTTATGCATTGTGGTCACAAAAGATATTCATGTATTAAAAAACTCAAAATAAAACAGGCAAAAGTGTGTTTAGATTAGACTTGATTTCTTACCTACTAAAATGTAGAAGGGAGCCATCTTACAAATGGAAGCCCTCTTCACCTCTAGAGTGCTATAACTCTGCTTCTGAGTTCCAATATAGAATAGTGAAAGCTTACAATTGGAGAGAAATCCCATGCTTTGGGTCAGCTGGAGTAAGGAGCTTCTGTGATTCTTGTGGGGCAAGTTATTGGAGTGCAGTTTTGGCAGTTTCACATGTTTTTTTTGTTGGTTTTTTTGACCTGATGAGAGGTCTTCTTCTTCCTCCCAGTACCAATTTTTCGCTTTGGAGTGCTATCTTTCATCGGGTCATAAACAGCTTCACTTGCATTCCAATATCTTACACCACAAGAATCACAGAAACTCCTTCCTCCAGCTGGGCCAAGATATGAGATTTCTCTTCAGTGGTTTATGCCATCTCAGAACCACTAAAAAAGCAGTTGAAAATGATGAAAAACTTGCAGATTAAGTAGTCAACAGCATGTCTTCTCAGATGGTCAACTTAGCCTTTTAGATGGTGAGAAATCAAGTCCAACCCAAATAAACTTTTGCTTGTTTTGTTTTATTTTGGATTTTTTAGGTATAGATTTCTTTTGTGGCCTCATTGTGTATATATGTGTGCATATATATATATATATATATATATATATATATATATATGTGTGTGCATTCATACACCCAGGACGCCGGGATAATATTATTAAATGGTTATTGTTACCTAAATCTGTCGTTCTCTAGCATTCTATTGGAAATGATCATAATAATTTACTTCCTTATATATCCTTCTCTTAATGCTGTTGGCTGGTTATTGTTATCTAGAAGACTTAGTCCCAAGATAATCAGAATAATCACACACATACACATATATATATATATACACACACACATACACAAGTATTCTTCAAGAGGGGTCCAGTAAGTCTAAGTGATAAGTAAGGAATAGCCACTCTGGTTAGAAATAAATTTGTTTTTGATAACCTGGATATTTAGTAAAAGATTAGTGTTCAAAATTGTATTTGATGTGTCCTCTCTTTGATTCCTGTCATAGAAGAAGTTCAACTTCTGTTTCCATTAATCTCATCTAATACAATATTGTCATCTGTTATTTTTTCTGTTCTCAGTTTCTTGAAATAACAGCTAAAACATTAGATGTAATTAGAAAAAGTAGTGTCCATGTTAATTAGTCTTTTTCTCAAAAAGTTAAAATCTTAAAAAGCTATTTTTTTCTATTTTGAAGTAAAATTATTGTGTCTTGAGTTGTTGGTTCCTTATTTCATATCATGAGGCTTTATATAGATTTGAGAATCAGATGGTGAGATTTGGTTCTATAGTTTTCTTCCTTAAAACCTTAGCAAACTCTTTTCATTAAGTGAAACAATGCTAAAACTCCAAATTTCTTGGTTTTTTATACTTAAAAAAACATTTTAAATGTTCATCTCAATACCATTAAATTTGCCATGTATGAATGAATGGCTTGACTTAGCGGATGAAGATTGGTTGTGATATCCATGCCTGTAGGACCTTAGACGGCGAGGCCTGTGTGCTGAATATCTCTCCAGCCTGAACGAGGGATTTTAAAGGTGAAGCCAGCTTGCTGAGGGCCACCCCCATCCTTTTAAACCAAGGATTAACTTCCTATGGTCCACTGAGGTGGCATGGATAGGAGCTGGATTCCAAGGTTGTAGGTTTGACAGGAGTATACTTCTGACAGATGTGAGCTAGCCATAGGGGTGTCGGCTACCCTTTGTAGGTATGTTCTGACAGTAAGGCTGACCTGTTGTTGTACCACAGTGTGTGAACAGTCTGTTGTTTGTAGATACTGAGATAGCTGTAGATTTCTAATGTCTTTTTGAAGCAGAATTGGTACAGGACAGCTGTTATCTGCTTTAAGCTCAGAATTTCTGGATAATACAGCTCTGTATTTTTAGGTAACATAGCAGGTGTGCTCTCACTAAAGACGTCTGCTTCCCCATTTGCAAAAAATACAATTTCAAAACTTAATGAAAAGTAATATATATTATTTTAAAGCGGTCTTCACTTTTTTTCACCCCACAGACCCTCACCGCTTATCTATTTAGTCTTTTGCAGAACACTTGTTCAGCTGGGAGTATGTGTCTTCAAAGAATTATGATGGGGGCCCCCTTGATGTCAGAAGAAATAGAAGCCCTTAATTTCCTTTTTATGATTCCAAACATGGAAAATACAGTTTGCTTGTAAAACAGTAAGCTTGTAAAATTAATATATATACACACACACACACACTGAGGAAGATTTATTTATTATGATCACTGATAATGTTATCAAACGCTTATGGTTATCAAAATCAGTTGGTTTTTTTCAGAGACTTCCTATCATTTTGGGCATGAGTACTCTATTCATCTCTTTTTTGGGGGGGGGGAGATATAATTTAAATTCTTGTTCAATTATTGTGCTTTGAGTTTATATTTCCTACTTAAAAAAAATAACTTGCATCTAAGTTAAAGTAGTAGCTTTTTGCCTTTTTCTTCTGTAATTTTCTATATAAGATTCCATCATTTTTGCTAGAAATTTAGAAGCACAGTGGGATGCTGATTGGCTGGAAGAAGTAAGAAAGATGGTCTGCTGATGGTTTTAAGATTAGTGGTAAACTGCTAGCTGATGGTTGAATACCAGGTCTATGCTTTCTTTGAGACACCTTTTCTATCCTTTTGATTTTAAACTGTATACAAATAGTTTCCCCCCCCCTTGAGAAGGAATTAGCATAGAAAAAAAAACCTGACAAATTCTATGAACGTTACATGCCAGACTTTAAGACGATTGGTAAATAAGGGTGTTTGGAGGACTACCGCTTCCCATAACTCACTCAATCCCCGTAACTCATTCAAGCCCCGTGACTATCCATATCAAGCTTTGGTAGATGGCCACCTAGACCTAATAATAGTGCATTGGATGCAGTGTAATATTTGCCTAATGTTTTTTCCATTCTTCTCATTATTTTTTACTTTTTGAAAATGAAATGTCTGTCTTATATGCAGGCATATACAGTAGTCACCTTGCATGAAATGACCAAAAGCTGCAGGCCTATGTTATCTATATGTTAATATTTTAAATGCATAGATGAGAGTATGGACGAAAATTATGATAATTCAGAGCAAATGGCAATAACATGAGCCACTGTTCTTTGCAATTTTGGTCTTTTCAAGAATTTTTTTACCCTTTTGAGACTCCTGGAATATGTGTGTATATATATATATATATATGTATATATATATATATATATCCGAAGGTTTCTCAGACTGCTGATATATAATGCCCTGTAGATCTCTTTGAGAAGTCTGCTGAGACATTTCAATTCAGGCATCAGTCACCTTAATAGGTTAGTCTTGAAAGGGTTAAGGTGAAGCCAGGTTATAGGGGGGGGAAACTAATGGTTGGTATATGAAATAAGTTTAAATTTGTTTTTTGCTCAGATTTTTAATTCATGTTTCATGTAATCTAGAAATTAGTTGCTCACTCAATGCTGGATTCCTAACTAAAACCCATTTGTATTATTTTCCTCCCTTTTGCCTCATTGTTATTTGTTCAGTCAGTCAAAAAAAAAATGGATGACTAAAATTTTCAACCCGTTGTACCCAAAGAACAGTTTAAAGCACAAATTGAGTGAGACAACTTTTCTAGTAAACTGTTAGGGATCCTTTAAGCATCTCATTTGGACCCGTAAAATAAATTCTTTTGGGTACAAGCAAAACTCTGAGGGCTTATAATTTTTTTTTTTTTTTGTAGCCTCTGTGGTTCAATGGGTTACTGTTAAATAATATGGGATACAAAAAAATTGAAATGATAAATTAAAAATCCATTGGACCATTTGTGGAAATTGCTGACTTAATAGGGAAAATATGAGGGAGTGCAGGAATTGCATCCCCCCTCCCACTCAACATTATGAAAATGGATCGTAATGAATATTTTTTAATAATAGGATGTAAATCCACTTCACTTTAAAATGATTAAACCAGCAATGGTGGTTAAAAGGAAAATGAAAAGTATTTGTTTATCAAGAATGGAAAAAAAAAAAAAAAAAAAACGAAAAAAAAAAATTATTGAACAAATGCTTAAAATCTATTTGATATATGATAATAACATAAGAAGTATATTTATAATGTAATATAATAATTTAGCTTTGCTAAACTTGCTTTGAAATGTCATGTCCATTAATATTTTTTTTGTCCACATTTTTATTGTAGAAAAATTCACAAACTTGTTTTCTTTAACCTTCTGATTTTTTTTACCAAATCTGCAGAAGAATTCCTATCCTCAAGAAGTAAATCCTTTGCTGAGAATAGTGTTGTGGTGCCGATATTTTTTAATTTGAAAAGAAAGAATTGATTTTTTTAAAATTGGGATTTAAAATTTTTCAAATTTGATTTTTCTTTTTTTAAATTTTTACTTTCAATTTTTAAAAAAAAATTACTATTGTGAAAAATTAATTTAAAGAAAAAATTATGATTCAACTTGAATTTTTGATTAAAAAAAATAATTTTGGTTTATCTATAATTTTTTTGATCTTTTTTATGAAAATTTGATTTTTCAAAAAATAATTTTTTTTGATTCGATTTTTTTTTAATTCAAAAAAAATTACGCTTCTAATTTTGATTTAAGAATATTTGTATTTTTATTTTTTTGAAATATGAATTCAAAAAAAATTTCCAAATTTTAGGTTTTGAAAATTTTTTTCCAAATCCTAAATTCTTTCCCGAATCCTAAACTCTTTAAATCTTAATTTTAAAAAAATCTCTTGATTTTGAAATATTTATGATTTAAAAAAAAATTCAATTTAAAATTTCAAAATAATTTTGATCTTTTTTTTTTTTCATGTTTTTCAAATTTTTTTTTTATTTCGATAGGTTGCTCACGTTGCAGTTATTTTTTTTTGAACAGTTCAATTTAATTTTTTTCCTTTTCAATTCCAGTAGTTAAAACTATTTTTTCATTTGTCATTTTGTAAATATCTCCCAATGTTATTTGCTAAACCTCTAAACTCTTGGATGACAGTCTCAAAGTGTTTCAGTCTGTCTAGTGCTGGTATTATTAATGATTATTACCTAAATTTTGGCTCTTGTCTGGTCTGCTTTTAATTCTCTCTCTCAACTAAACAGCGTTTACCTTGGTCTAAACCATATTGACTTCTATTTATTTTGCCTTTTGTCTTTTAATGATAATAATAGATTTGCTGCCAACATAACCATTCCACAGCTGTCTGCTGGGTTTTGTGAAAACAAAAAAGACCAACACTGGAGGAGGGAAAGATTTTGAGAAGTTAGCATGAAAGATTTATTTAGGCTGTCCAAAAATGAAATTGACATTCAAAGATTATAATAACTTGCAGCCTTCAGGAAATTAGATAGATATCTGTTTAGATTACCTTATATAGCGGTCAATTTACTAGGTTATTTGGAGGACTAGCAGTTATTTTGAATATCAAAAACTAAACATGTGGTCATGGAATCAACCAAAATTAGAGACAACAGCCTATTCCTCAGATTTATCTAACCAATGCCATATATGCCAAACAATATGATGAATGGTCTACAACGGTATTTGGAGGACCACTGCTCACTACAACGCATCCAATTCCATCAATGTCCGTATTGAGCTTTGATGGACAGCCCCCTAGTCATAATATCAGCATATTGGATGCAGTATAACATTTGAATCATTTTTTTTCTCTATCAAAATAAATGTTTGTTTTATATATGTACATATCTTTTTAAAATGCAGAACAATTAGTTTAAATCCTATTCATTAACAAGTGTAAAATACAAAATTTGAATATGAGAATCCTACTTAGCTCAGCATGATCCGATGATAGTGGGACACCCAGTGATGATCAAATTTATTTCCTATGGTCTACAAGACTTGGCTTCTAACCATCAGTCTTCATACATCTATGATATAATGATTTGACTTTTGTATGTTTGTTACTGTAACACAGCAAAAATGGCTCATCATTATGAGATTTTGGTTAACGCAATGCTGATAAAATGCTCTAGCTTGGAGTATGAAGCAAAAGTTTCTAATTCAGTTTGCAACTTTATGATAATGTTGGGTCTGCATTCATACCCCCCCATAATTTATATCATAATGATCAGATTTCTTTAGGGGGATTATTTCAGGTATATCAAATGCAAATAATAAAGTAGTTTATATATAAATAAATGAATAGATAAATAAATATAAGTTACTTGACATTGAGCTTAATGGCCACTGAAGGTGTATTTTAAGTGAGTAAAACAAAAAAAGATTTTAGAATTTTGTATTTTTATTTTTGGGCAGTCTCTACTTTTAAGCCGACATGTTGGTCTTAGACACAAAAGACACCATGCTGAGAACTAACCTGCTGCCTTTAATATGTTGGGAGTAATCTGTCTTCTTTCAGGTCATTGGTAAACCTTAACAAGCCATGTTTTAAATGAAACTCCTTGAATTTTCTGCCTTTGTGTACATTTTTGACCCACCTCTGTTCCATAACAGAATTTATTTATTTGTTAGCCATTTTATGGTATTTTTTTTTTCTCATTATATTTATTCTTTTTTTGTCTCCTCAACATTTTTCCTAATTGTTTGAACTTTCTGCCATTGACTTTGTGGCCAGTCATCCTGTTAATATCATTTGAAGAAATAAAACAAAACTTCAAAAAATGTATGACCTTAAGATATACTTAAAAAAGGTATTTGGATTTCAATTGTCAATTTATTTCAGCAAAAAAGCTTAATGGTTTAAAGTTTAAAAAGGAAAATGTTTCCAATTTCTTTCTGAATTGTTAAACAATATCCTAATTTAAGCTCATTATTATTCCTTTTTCATTGCTATGATCTGTCTAGAATTTGGTGACGTCTTACTGGCAGGAAAACGGTTGTCTCTACTAATTGCATGTTACTCTATTTCCTGGCATGGAAGATGCAATCCCCCCCCAATGTCTCAAAGATTTACCTTGCATCGTATAGGATAAAGGTTACAAAGGGAGATAATCTATACTAAACAGTAATCTGAACTTCTTTGTGACATTTGAATAATGAGTATAGATTATCATAAATATACAAAAGTACCATAAGAAACAGACTATACATGTTATCACAAAAATTAATTTCATTATTGATATGCTACGTTAGACAAGCCAACAGACTAGTATTAATCAAGATGTATATCAATATTACTGGTATTCTCACTCATTAAACGGCCTTGAGTTTAAAGGAACATTATCAAGTGGCTAAAGAAGCAAACCTGCAACATTTACTGGTAAATCTCTAATAACGAGTATCACAATCAAACAATCACACACCATCTGTTTTGGCTGTGTTCAGTTATTCTATGATAAATTCCTTTCTACAGTTTTAAACATTGTTTAATATTAAAAGAATATTGAGTGCTACAGCCTTAATTTCATGTTGATTCTTTTTAGTTTTCAAAAATTTTGCAAGTCAAAATTTGGTTGCATCCTTGAAAGTAGGAAATAGTATTTGAAAGAAAAATTTATTTTCCTTAACTACTGTACAGAGATTGGATTATTGGTAAAATGAACCTGTAATATTATAAGGTATTTATAATTCAACAAATTCAAAGTAGATGCATGGGTTGAGTGGATACTTTTGATTTATGATAGGGAGCTGGGTAAAGATAAGGGCTCAATCTCTTAACCAGGATAGATGAAACTAAAATGCAGTAAGAGGTGAGTGATACCTGAGGGTTTTTTGTTGTTGTTTCAAATATCTATTACTTGCATCTTCCTAGTGCCACCCTTCCTCAATGCTTCCAATAGATTTATGCCACCTTGTAAAAAATCTAGGTCCTATCATTCATATGGAAGATATTTTGTCGTATACTACCTACTTCAACATCATGGAAGACCAGTTATAGCCATTCATCGCAAGTTTTCTATGATAGCAGTGGCATCTTTCAACTGGACATTGTGCCCTATCACACTGCACAAGCTGTGTGAGAATGGTTTCAGGAAATGAAAAAGACTTCACTTGATTGGTCTGGTCATCAAATTCCCCACATCTCAATCCCTTTGGGCATTTATGGGATGTGTTTGACCAACCAGTTTGCTCTGCAGAACCTCCAATACATTACTTGCAGCAATTGACAGGCCTGTTAACATCCTTGCACCAGATTCTGAAGAGCCCTGTTTGTCTGTCTAAGAATTGTTTTGCAGGCACAAGGAGGACCAATTCTTTATTAGGCGGCTGGTTGTAATGTTTTGGCCTATCTTATCACAGAAGAAATCAGAATGAATCTTGCTTAACAGTTCCTTTGTGACCAATGTCAAGTAAACATCACAACCATTTTTAAAGACCAACACTAGATAAATGTCAGATGATTAATTTGAAATTTCAGGAAGAAAAATGCTTCATCAGATTTTGGATTTGGATTGATTTGTCATCAGCCTTCTAGCATCCGTCATTTTACATAGACCTACCCGAAGATTTGCCAGATTTTTTTCTGACCAATATCCCCTCAGTCTGGCCAAATCATCAAGCTATATTTTTTCTACCAGCCACAATTTTGCATATGGTTTGTTGGGATTCTCATCGTGAGTTGTGATGTCCAGTGGTTGTCTGACACTCTTGCAACATAGCCTGTCCGTTGTCATTTGAGTTAAATAGATTCTATGATATCTCTGATTCCTGCTTTTTCTCGGATATACTGCGTTGTCTTGTGATTTCTCCATTTGATTTTAAGCTTGACCGTTTTTTGTGTACTCTGCATGGTTTTCAGTTTGAGAGTCAATCTCTTGCCCAAGTTCCATGTTTCATCTCCATAAATGACTATCAGGAGGGTGCATTGGTTGCAGATGTTGTGATCGAATAGGGAACACGTTGCGAAATTTTCGTGAAGCCGAAATCGCAGCAAACATGGTTTCTTTTGTGAAACATAATTGTCTTTTTTTTCTGTTTTTTCTTATTCTTCTCATGTTCAACAAATCAGACTAACTTTTTGAGTTTATCATGCTGATGCTATAGGAAGACAGCAATTACAGGAATCGCTGTTCTTAATGCAATATCAGGGACGTAGATTGAGATAATCAAAATTATTTCCCAGGTCAGATCTCTGCTTAACCGGCTGGAAGATTACGTATTCATCAAGTTAAGCCACACTCTCTTTGGTAAAACGGTCTGGACGAGGTTTTCCAACTTGCTGACGCTAAGGAAATTTTCATATAGTTTTGGAGCCACTACCTTTTTCGAGAAAGCTTTCAATAACTGCTGGCTTGTATCTTCATCTTCTCTTCAATCTTTCCTATTGTTATTGTTAGTGGCTTGAGGTTTCTGTTTTTTTTTTCCATGAGATTTTTTTCTCCTGAGTGTTCACTTTTGCTTTGTGTGCTATTTTGCTTAAACATATCGGCGACTTCAATTAAGGAGGTTATTATATTGTTGCTGAGCTCGTTGATGTTCAGGTCTGGTTCGATGAGGAGTTCATATCTGTTCTCCAGTTCCAGTTTAAATGATCGGGTGATCTCATTTTGTACGCTAAGTGGTTGCAGCTTGGTACAAAATATTTTTTTTTAGTTCTAACTTGGTGTTAATTTGAATTTTGCTTTTATCATTCTGCGGTCACTTCCTACACTGACGTGATTATCTCTGATGTCGCTCTTGTCTATCTGAATGTGGTCTATTTCGTTTTTGGTCTCGTGACTGGGGCTCCACCTAATCCACTTTCTATTGACTTTCTTTTTTAAGAAGGTGTTCATGATTTTGAACGCGTTGTAAAATTTACAAGATCCCCACCTCTTCCGTTCTGTATTTTGTAGCCTTACTTGCCGATGCATTTTTCATTACCTTGTCCTACTTGAGTGTTGAAGTTTCCCATAATTACGTTGAAATATTATTTCTTTCTTGGAGTATGGAATTCAAATCGTCGTAGACATTGTCTATCTCTTCGTTGCTTGACTGTGAAGTGGGAGCGTAAACTTGAATGATGTTCAATTTGTACCTCGTTGAGAGTTGTTCAGTGACACTGGCTACACGGTCTGAAATGGCTTTGAATCCAACAACATTGTCTTTGAGTTTTTTTTTTTGTGAATACGAAAGCCAATTCCGCTTTGTTTCCCCCTTTCTTTTTCCGTAGTTATATAGAAGATATTTACTGTTTAGATCGATTAGCTTTTCTCCGGGTTTTCTCATTTTGCTCATACCGATAACATCCCATTTGTTTTTGATTTCACTTTCCAGATAGGTTACGTGCATGTCTATGAAGTGTGTCTCGACGTTGTAAGTGCCAACGCCAGTGTTATTTTCTTTGTGGTATTCTTGGGGTTATGTTTGGGGTAGTTGCACTTGAGGCACATTACCCCCAACCAAAACAAGTGATGTGGCTGGACGTTTTGAGACCGTTGGCCAGCAGGAACAGCCGGTGTAGTTTTGATGTTGCGAACGATGGTGAGTGCTAGGCCATGCCCTACCACGGTGGCCCATGACAGAAGAAACCATCTCCATTCAGAAAACCAACTAAAAGAGGAAGCAGCAGAATATACAATGCCACTCTCTGTAGCACTTTGAAAAGGCCTTCAGAAACAATGGTTCAACAAGGTGTAGACCCCGTGTATGTCGGAGCACTGCGACAGTTCCTTCATCAGGCTACATAAAGACTCTGAGCCCTTTCAACTAGGAAAAAGAGTGAGACAAGGTGGTACCAGCTCACCAAATCTCTACCTTGAGATGATCTTCCGAAACCTAGACTTGGAACACAAAGGAACCAGAAAAGACAGCGAATACCGTTGAAATCGTTCTCGCTTTCCCATCATTGGACCATTCAAAAAAAAAAAAAAAAAAAAAAATCTCGGGACTCAACTCGATTGAAAGAATTTTATAGTCGAGCCCATATTTAGAGGAACAACGAATCACCGAATATGCTTTGATCCACAACAGCGCTTGGAAACTTAATAGCGATCGTTCATTATTAGATCAAATATGCATTGTCCATTGAAATCTTTGTACTCATCTGTTAATCCGTGGTTGATAAAAAAACACCAGTGACAAGATCAATTCTCAATTTCTCCAGTGTTTCTTTCATAATTCGACAAACATTTTCTGTACCATTATCTGGAACTGTTTTTGGGGAAGCACCATTTTCTGTACCATTATTTGGAACTGTTTTTGGGGAAGCACTAGAATGTCGAAATATTTCGTCTATCGACAGGTCAGCTACGGTTGCTGCAAAAGCTTCCGGCCAACCATTATATAGATCGATGAAGCTTGGAATGTATTGATAACCCAATAATGGACACGGATCAGGTCCTGAAACATCCTCCAGAATTTTAGCAAATGTTTGGGGGGGGGGACAAGTCACCCTCCTTTGTTCAAGATTGAATTTTCTTTTGATCCATCGTTTGGAAAGGGCCACATGTACAACATTTGAGATGAACCGTAAGGGACTTCGTCCAATAAGATATATTTATTTCCTTCTCTAGTTGTGCACTTTCCTGTCCCGAATCCTCCCTGCTTTTCGTGTCAGCGCCCTGCTCTATATTCATGTCGACAACTTGCATTTGCGGTTTTATTTCATCAGTTTATGGGGTTCCTTCAAGGCGATACGATGCAGCCTTTAGGTTCGAGTTCGTTAGAGATAATTACTGCGACTTTGTTTGTACGTTTTTATATATTTAAGAATTTCAAACCATTTTCCGCTGGTAGATAGGAGGGGGGCGAAATAAGAGGTCTGCACATACGTCATTTTCCTAGCTAAATATCCAACTTAGCAATCGTAGGCTTCAATACTAAGTGTTCATTATTGAATTTTCTCATTTTGGATAGATTTTAAGGATATGTTCGAATACCTTATGATCGCTGGAAATGGTAGTAGTCTAATTTCTGAAGCAGATGAATAAATGGCAAACGCTTTTTTTTCTCGATTAGGTATAACTTACCACTTTTTTTTTCTATTTTTCCTCTTCGGCCTGGTCAAATAGAAGTTGTGAAAGACATATACCGACTGCAAATTCGGATGCGTCTTTGTTCAGGTCCAAGTAGGCTAGCATTGACACTGAGGTTGATTTTTAAAAAATATAAAATGTGCGTTGGCAGCTTTCGCGTTAGCTCTATTTGGGGGTGGAACCTAACCAAGAAACAGACCTGCAAACTGAGAAGTATGCAACGGGTGCATGAGATATTCATGCTCAACCTTACATGGAAAGATCACGAGACAGCACAGTATATCAGGAAGAAAACTGGTGTCCGTGACATCATAGAAACTATTAAAAAAAACTCAAATTGCAATGGGCAGGCCATGTTGCACGAATGAAAGACAACCGATGGACATCACGTCTCACAACATGGATCCCCAGAGATCACATAAAAAACCGAGGCCGTCAGAACACAAAATGGAGATATGAGCTAGACAGATTCAGGAAATACTGGCTCTGCAACGCCCATGATAGAGAATTGTGGCGAATCCTGGGGAGGGTTCATGTCCAACGACGAACGTTAAAAGACTGATGACGATCAGATCAAAATAAGTTGATTTCTCTTCATTCTGACCATTGTAAAATGTTTAATTTTCATCCGAATTCTCTTGCGTTAACTTTAAACATGCCTTTTTGTGTCTCAATTTCAGTGACAGTTTCTTTTGTGGCCGTTTGCTATGATGATGATGAATGGTTGGAAAATTTCGGATAAATCATCCGCAATAAAACTTTGCATGGTCCGTACAGTTCTAGGTATTGCAAAAGGACAAATCACTTCTACCTTATCCCTAACTGATTAGATGCCTTCACTATAGAGAATCCCAAAGACTTCACTTTTAAGCCATTTTAGTTTCCTGTTGCGTCTACGGAGCTGGTTAGTCATATTTTGAATATGACTTAAATGCTCGTCTAGCATCATTGTAGAGTACAAAATCAGGATACCATCTATATGAAATACTTATCCATACCCTCCGAAACTACCGACATCTATTCCAGGAAAATACTAAAAGCATTCGTCAACCCCAAGAGCGTCTCTTTGAAATGAAAATTATCTCTGACAGGCGAACGCAGTTTTCCCTTAATCCTTTCCATCAAGTTCAACCTACCAGTATCCAGATTTTAGATAAAGTTTCGAAAAATACCTAAGCTGGCCGAGATATCATCAATGGCCGAGGGGGGGGGGGATATGCGTTATGTTTTGTGATATTGTTGAGAAATCTGTAATCGACACACAAACTTTTTGATCAGTCTTTTTTAAAGTACTACTACAATCGGAAACGACCAAGAACAACAGGACCTCTCAATCACCTGAGATTGTAACGTTTCGTCAACTGCCCCGTCTACTCCATTTCGCCTTTTTTTAGGGCATCCGATATAGACTCGTTTTTATCTGACAGTAACTGCCCGTATCTATTTTCATTTTCACCGTCCCAGTCCTGCTAAGATCCTTACCCGTGGCAGCTAATACATTCATCTTTTCTTTTATTAGTCTCGCAATCAGGGCCCTGACCCCACTGGGTAATGTTCCCACTATTGCTCGTCGTTATACTGATCTCGTTATGACGATTGATCGTCGTTACTATGGTTATGTAGAGAGCTGGGAAGATTTTTCCAATGACACAAAGCTTAATGTTTTGATATGTGTTATTAGTGATGGCCACGGGTATTTTTCAATGGTCATCTTACTTAACTACTGCACTCGTAACTACACTGTCGGCGAAGCCCTTTAAATATCCACGTTTATCTGCTCTCTTGTATTGCAGCTTTTCCTTATCCATTAAAAAAAATCTTGACTAAACATGTAGCAGTTTAGGGCTTTAAAGCCTCATTGGATGCCACCCGCGCAATATTTGTTACGAGAATCTTCCCCCTAAGACATATTTATTTCCAATGAGTAATGATTCGAGATCATTAAAGACTTGTACTCCATTTGCCAGCATTCAGCGCAACCTAATATGATATTTCTATTTAAATTGTTTACCACAAAGAACCCGTGACTGATTGTTGCTAATTGACCGACTCGAAAGTCAATCACAGCGGACAGGAAGGCGCCATTTGCAGTTTTCCATTTGGGATCATTGGTCTCGGTTTGATAATGCTAAACAGTCGTCTGTGGATTATCGAGGTCTCTGCCCTACTATCGACCAGGAGTGTGCGCCTTGAATAGTAGGTTAGTTATGTTAAGATTTACCGTTGCATTAATTGTTAATATCGGGACGTCCGTCTGCCCGCCGACTTCAACTTCATTTTTCCGGACAGACAATACTAGTGGGGCATAATCCTTAGATGTGACCTTTTCTGCCGCATCACCAGCAAACGATCGATCTACTAAAGGATCTACGCTTAGGTGGGTGGGTTTCTTTATACCCGTTCCCGCCACCCGATGGTCTGGCTTCGATATTCCCTTTGTTGTAGAGGTTTTCTATTGTATTTATTTCTGTCTACTGCTTGTAACTCTAGACGCCGCCTGTGATTATGGATCTCCATTGGTTCATGGAAACTCCTTCCTCCAGCCTGAGATTGTATTACAAACCCTGACCTTGCTTTTAACCGCTTCTTCTAATGTGTTCGGATCACCATCATCATCATCATCATCATCATCACCATCATCATCATCTTCAGTAGCAGACTTTTAGCGTTCGTCGTTGGATGTAGACCATCCTCTAGACCTCTCTATCATAAGCGTCGCGGAGCTGATACTTTCTGAACTTGTCTACTTCGTCTTGCCACCTTATATTCTGCCGGTCACGGTTTCGCACGTGATATCTAGGGCCCTACCTTGTGAATTGCAAGGTCCAGCGATTGTCATTCTTGCAAAGCGTCTGGCCACTTTAGTTTTCTAATGGACTTTATGATATCTCGCACTCTTGTTTATTCTCTAATATATTGTGTTGTCTTGTGTTCTCTCCTGTGCATATTGCATGGTTTTCAGTTTCTTGGTTAGGTTCCATGTTTCAGCTCCATGGATGACTCTCAGGACGATGCATTGGTTGTATATCGTTCCTTTTGGGACAAAGGGAATTTTCTCGTTCCTGAAGGTTGGAAGTAATCTACTGAAAGCTTGCCACCCCAGTGTGAGTCTTCACTTGATTTCTTCTTTTGGAATATCATTGAGATCCATTGGTGGATAAAGTGCTCTACTTCCTCCAGCTCCACATAAGTTGCACCTATTATTAATTCAAGGAAGTTTTCAGTGAGATCCTGGTCTCCCGGGATGAAAGCTGGTTAGCTAAGTGTGCTTTTATCTATGTTATTTGTGCAGTCAGATGTTTTTTTCTATGCTTCTTCTCCATGTCATATATGCATCTTTATCTCCTTCGAACTGTGTGATTCTAGTTAGATATTTTCCATGACGGCATTTCTTCAACCTAACCTAACGATCTGATCTCGTTCGTCATGTGAGCTTTTACTTGAATGAAGGTTTGTGGGTTCAAGATACCAGAGAAAGAAAAGGAAAAAAAAATCAATGGGGAACTGGTCACTTACTCGTCATGGGTGTTGCTGTCGTTCATCATCTTTGCTTTCTGTCGTTCGTTGTTTCTGATGTCCAAAGTTCTGATGACAAATCGTTGGTTTTTAGCTAGTTTACAGCACCAAAAAAGGTTCTGTGGTCTTACACAGATCTCTCCGATAGTGATCAAAGGGGGGGGGGGGCGATCTGTTGTGAAATTTCTGTGAAGCCGAAATAGCAGCAAACACAGTTTTTATGTGAAACATATAATTATTTTTTTTTAATTATCAAATTCTTCTTCTCACTTGGAACACATCAGACCAGGTCTCGGCATTTTCACCCTGATGCTATCAGGAAGACAGCAATTATGGTAATTGTTCTTCTTGATGCAATATCAAGGGGGCAGGTTGAAAGTATATAAACTGGGCCAGGGGACCAAGATAGATCTCTGCTCAACTGGTAGGGAGACTTGGTATTCATCGGTCTGACCTTTTCCCGTCACATTTTGGTAAAAGTAGCGGGACAAGGTTTTCCAATTTGCTGACAGCTAAAGAAGGAGACATTTACAAGCATGTAATACTTAAAAACTTAATATATAAGGGAGAGGTATCTTCCAAGTCGTCCCCACCGGAATCTGCATCCAACTTTTTTTTTTTTTTTTTTTTTCAACCTTGGTGCTCCGAACATCCACTCTTGTTTTCACAAGAACAGTTTGGATGTGTATCAAGAGCCGGTGGAGCTTTTTTGCCACTGACCCGCAGCGGACAATCCACTAGACCCCCTGCCAACACGTCTTGGGCCAGCGAGGCAGGGCATGGCCCATTACTCCCCATGATTTGCACACCAAATATTATATCGGCCGTTCCTGCTGGGACCTCGGTACCAAAAGGCCCAGCCATATCACTTGCTTTGGGTGGGGGTGATATGCTCCAAGGGCGACTACCCAAAAACTACACCAAGAGTACGTCAGTTCCTGCTGGGTCATCGGCCCCAAAAGACTCAGCCACATCACTTACTTTGGGTAGGGGTGATGTGCTCCGAAAGCGACTACCCAAATCCTTCACCAAGGGACCCTCTGTCCCTACTGAGTCACCGCTCAAACAACGACCATTTCAACAGAACTCTAAGACTGTCAACAAGAAGACAAATTTATACATAGGCACATACAACGTCAGAACACTGTCAACTGACATGCACCTAACTGATCTAGAAAATGAAATCAGAAATGTCAAATGGGACATCATAGGCATTAGTGAGGTAAGAAGACCCGGAGAAGAACTAATCGAACTGAGAAGCAAGCATCTTCTTTACAGCTACGGTAAAGAGAAAGTAAAACAAAGTGGAGTTGGCTTTCTCATCAATAAGAACCTGAAAGACAATGTAACTGGCTTCAAAGCCGTCTCTGACCGGGTAGCTAGCGTCACCATACAACTTTCAAAACGATACAAACTCAATATAATCCAAGTCTACGCTCCCACTTCGCAATCAACCAAACAAGAAATAGACAACTTCTATGATGACTTGAACTCCCTACTCCAAGGCACCAGAAAACACTTCAATGTTATCATGGGAGACTTTAACGAACAGGTAGGACAAGGAAATGAAAATTGCGTCGGCAAATTTGGATACAAAATACGCAACGAGAGAGGAGAAGATCTTGTAAACTTTGCGACGGCTAATGGATTCAAAATCATGAATACCTTCTTCAAGAAGGTTCCCAGTAGGAAATGGACTTAGAGGAGCCCCAATCATGAAACAAGAAACGAAATAGACTACATCCTAACGGACAAAAACGATATCGTCAAGGACATCCAAGTCCTAAATCAAGTCAATGTAGGCAGCGACCACAGAATGGTACGATGTAAAGTACAAATAAACACCAATAAAGAACGCAGGAAAATGTTCCATACAAAACTGCAGCCTCTAAACATACCAAAAGAGCACGTTCAATCTTTCAAGCTCCAATTGAAGAACAGATTCAGAATTCTTACTGAACAAGACAGCACCAACATCAACGAACTAAGCAGCAAAATGACAACGTCAATAATTGAAGTAGCCTTTACATTCAAGCCAATGGGCAAACAACCCATTAGCAAAATCTCGGATGAGACTAAAAATCTCATGGAAAAACGCAGAAACCTCAAGCCACCGACAACAACGAGGGAGAAAATTGAAGAGGCTGAACTAAACAAATTAATCAAGAAGAAACGAAGAGAAGACAGAAGGAGATACACAACGGCAGTCATTGAATCAACTCTTGAAAAAGGTCGAGGCTTCAAAGCTATAAACAAACTCCTCAACTCGGGACGAAGGCAAATAACTAGCATACTCGAGGAAAATGGAAACCTAACAACAGACAGAGACAGGATTGTTGAACGTGCCAAAGAATTCTACCAAAAACTTTATTCGTCCAAACAAGGACTGCAAAACAATGAGCAAGATACGCAAGACACGGGCAAACAACTAGAGGACTTCCCAAAAGTAACCCCGTGGGAGGTGAAGGAAGCCATTAAACAGACAAAGAAAGGAACTGCCCCTGGACCAGACAACATCACCATCGACCTACTCCGAAAAGCAGGTAAAACCATCAATAGGAAACTGGCCGTCCTCTTCAACCTGTGTCTAAAACACAGTAAAGTCCCAGACGATTGGAATACTGCTATCATAATGCTTTTATATAAAAAAGGAAACCCGGAAGACCTTAACAACTAAAGGCCAATAAGCCTACTCAACTGTGTATATAAACTTTTCACAAAGATCATCACCAACCGAATCACAAAAACACTCGATGAAAACCAGCCACGTGAACAGGCTGGCTTTAGAAGAAGCTACTCGACCATGGACCACCTGCACTCGATAAATCAACTGAAAGAAAAAGCAGCAGAGTATAGACTACCACTTGCCGTAGCATTTATCGACTTCAAAAAGGCGTTCGACTCAGTAGAAATCCCTAAGGTCATGGAGGCCATCAGTCGGCAAGGTGTAGATCCAGTATATGTTGAAGTGTTGAAACATATATACAATCACGGCAGCTCATTTATCAGGCTACATAAAGACTCGGACCCCTTCCAGCTCCAGAAAGGAGTAAGACAAGGTGATACCAGCTCACCTAAACTCTTCACAGCCTGCCTTGAGATGATCTTCAGAAGGCTAGACTGGGAGAGTAAAGGAATTAAAATAGACGGCGAGTATCTGAGCAACCTCAGATTCGCAGACGACATAGCCCTTTTCGCAGAGAACCTACACGACCTCCAACTAATGATAGATGAACTAAATGAGGAGAGCAAGAAAGTCGGCCTACACATGAACTTCAGCAAGACGAAGATCATGAGCAACAACCACATTGGAGATAAGAACACTAAGATCAAAATCGAGGACACAGAACTCGAGAAAGTAGACCACTACATCTACCTAGGGCAATGAATCTCCATGAGACCCTCAAAAGAAGAAGAAATCAAGCGAAGAATCACACTAGGATGGCAAGCCTTTGGCAGAGCTAGCTCAACCTTCAAAAATAATAAGATCCCATTAATCCTAAAGAGAAGGGTGTATAACCAATGCATCCTCCCAATAGTCACTTATGGAGCTGAAACATGGACCTTAACCAAGAAACAGACCCGTAAGCTGAGAACCATGCAACGTGCACATGAAAGAATAATGCTGGGCCTCACATGGAGAGACCACAAAACAGCACAACACATCCGGGAAAAGACAAGAGTTAGAGACATCATAGAATCCATAAAAAATCTCAAATGGCGGTGGGCTGGCCATGTTGCAAGAATGAAAGACAATCGATGGACATCACGACTCACAACATGGATTCCCCGAGACCATATGCGCAACCGAGGCCGGCAAAATATTAGATGGAGAGATGAACTAGACAAGTTCAGGAAGTACTGGCTCCGTGACGCCCATGATAGAGAATTGTGGCAAATCCTGGGGAAGGTCTATGTCCAACGACGGACGCTAAAAGACTGATGATGATGATGATGATGATGAAAGAAGGAGACTACACCAAGTAAGCGTCCGTTCCTGCTGGGTCATCGGCCCCAAAGGACTCAGCCACCACTTACTTTGGGTGGGGGTGATGTGCTCCGAAAGCGAATACCCAAATCCTTCACCAAGGGAACACCTATTCCTACTGAGTCTCCGGTCCAACAGCGACCATTTAAACACAGCCCTAAGACTGTCAACAAAAGGACAACTTTATACATAGGCACTTACAACGTCAGAACACTGTCAACTGACATGCACCTAACGGATCTAAAAACTGAAATCCCTGGCACGCACACATCCACCGCAAAAGTGAGCCCAAACGTGTAATCGAGTTGGCTGATTGGTCGGTAGTTTTGAGTTTCCTTTTTTAATTTTACAGCATGATGATTTTGATGATTTCCTCGGACTTAACTCTGAGGCATTTGTTGAATAATTCAGCTAGCTACCCACTGATTACCGGCTTTTTGAGTAGGTCGACGGTTATGTTTTCTGGTCTAGGTGCCCTTAACCCCCCCCCCGAACAACTTTTTAATGGTTTGTTTCAGTTCCCACGCACGGAATAACTTCCAAGAAATCCTCGAACTTGTGACTCGTATATTGTACATCCTGGTCTTTGCCTTGTGGCCCGTGCTTGGAGGAATAGAGGCTTTCGTACTTGTCTAATAATTTGCCTTCTTCCTATATTGAGAATTGTGTTGATAGCTTTGTAACCCTTACCTCTTCAGACAAATTCATCGATAGCTACCTTCTCTTTGTGTGTGTGTGTGTTTTGTTTTTTTTTTGTTCAGACGGTTTATTTAGTTCGATTACTTGAATCATTTCCTTTTTCGTCAGTAGCTTGAGGTTTCTTCGTTTTCCCTCGGGATTCCTGGTTTCTTCTGAGAGATTGTTCTCTGGTTTAAACTTATTGACAACTTTAACCTGAGTCGTTGTCATTCTGTTGTACAGTTCGTTTATGCTAGTGTCATCGTTAATCTCTTGTTCTGGGTGAAGTTCATGCTTGTTGTCCAGTTGGAGCTGAAAGGATAGGATGAACTAACCACGTTCGTCAAGTGGTTGCTGTTCCGTGCAGAACATTTTTCTACATTCTTTCTTGGTAATGATTTGAATTTTACTTCCTACCTTTCTGAGGTCACTCTCTACTGACTTGATTCATGTCCTGGGTCTCTATGACAGTCTCACTTTTGAGTTCTGGGATCTGGTCTATTTCGTTTTGAGTTTCCTAATTCGGGATATCTTGTGATGTGGAGTTTAGAGTTGTCATAGTTGTTGTCTATCTCCTTAACCAACTGAGTAGCAGAGGGTAAACACGAATGATATTCTTTTTGTACCGCTTTGAGAACTGTAAACACCAGTTACGCAGTCTGAAGTAGCTTTAAATCCTAGTACGTTGTCCTAGGTAGATGTAGTGGTCTACCTTGCTGAGTTTTGCATTTTCTATCTTGACAGTTATGTTCTTATTCTCAACATGATTATTGCACATGATTTTCATTTTACTGAATTTCATGTGTAGGCCGACTTTTTGCTTTCTTCGTTTAGATCATCTAGCATCAGTTAGAGGTCGTGTAAATCAAGCGAAAAATCACTTTGGGATGGCAAGCCTTCGGCAGAGCAAGTTCAATTTTCAAGAACCTGATGATCCCAATAATCCTAAAGAGAAGAGTATACAACTAATGCATTCTCCCGATAGTCACTTATGGAGCTTAAGTATGGAACCTAACCAAGGGACAGGCCTGCAAACTGAGAAGTATACAACGTGCGCATGAGAGAGTCATGCTCAACCTTACACGGAGAGATCACAAGACAGCACAGTATATAAGGAAGAAAACGGGTGTTCGTGACATCATAGGAACTATTAAAAAACCCAAATGGCTATGGGCAGGCCATGTTGCAAGAATGAAAGACAATCGATGGATATCACGTCTTACAACATGGATCCCCAGAGATCACATAAGAAACCGAGGCTGTCAGAACACAAGATGGAGAGATGAACTAGACAGATTTAGGAAATACTGGCTCTGCGACGCCCATGATAGAGAAGTGTGGCGAATCCTGGGGAAGGTCTATGTCCAACGACGGACGTTAAAAGACTGATGATGACGTTGTCCTTGAGATATTTGTGAATTAAATAAAAAAGCCAAATTCACTCCGTTTTCCTCTTCTTTTCCGTGGCTCTAGAGTGGGTGTTTGCTTTGGTATTCTCCGGGTTTTCCCATTTCACTTATTCCGATAATACCCCATTTGATATTTCTTTTTTTTAAATTCGCTTTGAGATTTGTTTGGTGTATGGCTCCCAAGATTGTTCTGACGTTGTAGTTAAAGATATATAGAATTCCTTTCTTGGTGAAGTTTTGTTTTGGGTTATGGCTTGATTAGGTTTAGGGTAGTCGCTCTCGGTCTTGATTCATATACGCTGACCCAGCTGGGACGGTGGGCATAGTTCTGATTGTGTGAACCATAGGGAGTATTGGGCCACACCATACTGCACTGGTCCATAGCGCGTTGAGGAAGGGGGGTTAAAAATACTGGCGACATATGTGATGAGCCTTAACTTGTCAATATCTTAGAAGACGATTCCAGCAAGTGAAGAAAGAAGCTGCAGGTCCATTACAAGTTAAGTGGACACACAAAGAATTCCTAAAAATCAATTTGCGCGCGCGCTGAAAAAAACATGAAACGCTGAGAGAAGAAAAGAAGAATTATATCAGCTGTGATTAGTTGTGATGTTTTCATTAAGACATAAATTTAAAAAAATTCTTGTAAATCAAGTCTTAGAACAACATCTTTCATCTAAATGTTACACAAACATGGATTAGTTTCCTAGCGACAATGGAATGAGAACTACACCAATATTTATCTACTGCGTCCTCACTTTTATCCCTCAGGTGGTTATTATCTACTTTCCCGATAAGCCTATGATGTCTGATGAGGTTAGGGTTAGGGTTATTCGAATGAATTCCTTCTTCCAATTAATCAGCTTTTTATCAGCTCTACCTCGAGGCAAAACTATCTTCTTAACGTTTGTTTTGTAGGGACAAGCAACCACTTAATCGAAATGACATTTTGGATTTCTTTATTCTTGCTTAATGGTCACCTTTCCCAAATTTCAGCAGTTAAGTGTTGATAACGAAACACGTAGCTAGTTCAGAGTTACACTCTCATTTGTCAATCTACCCAGACTTCAGGGGAACGGGGGTGTGACGAGTATTAATTTATCTCAATTGATTATCCTGATAAACTCTTGAGTTTATTCTAGTTTCGAATTCCCGGCTCAGCTTGTGGCGATTTTCCTTTCTATCAAATTTCAGTTTTCAAGTTTCGTTTTTCTTTGTTACTTTTTTTTGTATCATCATCATCATCATCATCATCATCATCGTAAATCTTTCAGCGTCCGTTGTTGGACATAGACCTTCCTCAGGATTCGCCCCACTTCTCTATCATAGGCGTCGCGGAGCTAGTATTTTCTGAATTTGTCTAGCTCGTCTCTTCATCTAATATTCTGCCTGCCTCAGTTCTGCATGCGATCTCGGGGGATCCATGTCGTGAGTCGTGATGTCCATCGGTTGTCCGCCATTCGTGCAACATGGCCAGCCCACTGCCATTTGATATTTTTTAATGGATGTTGTATAAATGTCCTTGCTAATTGTGCGAGATGTCCATTCATAATTCCATTAGTTTTTCCTTTTTTTCTTCCACGTAAACGCACTTGTGGTATCTTTTGGCAAACGTCTTCGGATTTGTCGGGTTTTTCGTAGCCTTTGGCACGTCGAGCATGAACGGCAAAAAGTTTGGATCGTAGTAAGTAAAGAATGGGGGTTCATTTTCTCTTACCATTAGGTAAATTGAAAACAAGTCACTTTGATCGAAAGTAAAAAAAAAATGTGCCTCCAGCAGATTAGTAGAGATTCTTTTCCTTGAGACAACAAAAAACTTTCCTCTCTTTCCTTAAGTAATGCTAAAGGTATTTTTGTAAACGTGGCACTATAACCACCCCCCATTTGTATTTTCAAAGTAAAATCTAACTAAATGTTTCTTTAGAAAAATTATGAAAAATTTTATAATTGTTTAGTCGTTTAGAATATTTACACAAGAATGGTCGAAATCGAAAAAATTTCCGTAAGCATTTTTAAGCAAAGAATTATTTTGAAACAAAAAGAGCCCCCCCCCCAAATGACAAACGATGAATTGCATTCTCTCATTTTGTTTCTAACCAAGAATCACGTGACCCCCCCCTTTCTCATGAGACGCGCACACAATCATCACCTTCAACACTATCGGTCTTTCAACATCCATCTTTAGACATAGACCACCTCCAAGATTAACCGGATCTCTCTGCTGCACACAGTATTGTGGATTTTAAGTTCAAAATAAGTTTAAATATTTTGGCCTGATGCGTCCAGAGGCAGTTGTTTCCCGCAGTTCAGTTCCCTGATTTCTGAATTTTTCCTCCCTTTCCTCCCTTTCTAGTCGCCGTAACAATAGTGTGTCAAATTCTGACGCCATCAACCGACTTCCGGTTCCGACCTTAAAAATGTTGAAACTCGAAAACAATCGGGAAAACGTTGCTTATTCTTTTTTTCGTCGTTCTTTAGTTATTTTTTTACCGAGTTTGTACGTATAGGACAATCAGTTTACTCTAAATAAATAATCTTTGATAACTTGTGGTCATTTTATCAATTTCTCTCCCCCCCCCACTTGAAAGGTCAAGCAGACGGAGCATTAACGCTAGTTGTTGATAAGATGTCAATAAAAATGGCCGAAACTGATAATCATGTAAATCTTATTGCAATAATCTTTGTGTTATTAATCGGATGAACGATTGAATAATTTTTTTCATGCAAAAAGTATTTGATAAACAATAACTCTGAGGTAATTGTGATTGAAAACTTATGTTTACCCTTGAAAAAGCAGTGACACTTCATGTACGAAAAATTTAACCTTTGCATTTCAAGAAAAATATATATCTATATTATTGAAAGCACACAGTGATATAAAAAACGGGAACAGTTTTTAATAATAATGATGATAATTTTCTTCAAAGAAAATACATCGATAATCAAATGATTAAATTAGAATGAAACAAATCTTATTCATTATTTCATTCAAGTATATCTTTACTTACCTTATTTTTGAATTTAAAAGGTGATCACAGCGGATTCTACGGAAAATATGATGAGAATAAAAACCTCGTAGAGATAGATTTAAATTAATGACGCGCAGGCCAGTTTTCAGAGAGCACACCTGTACATAGGCAGGCAAGTTCGCAAAGTGCTGGTGACTGGCAAAGATGAGAAGATTTTTAATCATCATGCTCGTATATTTTTCTCCCTAACTGCTCCTTTCCGACCAAGATCGTTTATGGAAAATTCAAGAAACAACAACAGAACAATCTTTTCTAAAAAAAAACAAACCCAAACACTTGTTTTACAAACTCTGGATAAAGGAAACGTTAGAGTTTAAAAGACTGCAAATTTAAGTAATGTATTTCACTCAATATTTTGCTGGAAATTGCTGACTTGAGGCTTTTCATAGACATTCGGAGAAATTGAGCCTTTGTAAAAGTTTGATAAATTACAAATTTCAGGCAATTTGAATTCTCCCCGCACGCTAACAAACACTTCCTCGGCGCAACAGAAACTTCTTCAATCGATCCCGTCTTTTGTAAGTCAACACACTCACAGACACTACGTCGAAAAGAAGAAAAAAAAAAAGAACTTCTTGCCGCTGTTTCTCTGAGTTGGATATCAGAGACAATTCTCCCAAACACCTTACACTGTTTCCCTCTTCCTCGATGCTACACACTCTTCTCCGTCTTGCGTACTGCGCTAGAAACGTAGTCGTCAAATGATTTCCATATTTAACCCAGGTGTAACCACAAATCATTCCTGAAAAGCTGAAGCTGAAATAAACAAAAGATCCACAAGAGGTGTTCTTCATCTATTGCCGGTACCTGAATTACTTGGATTCCACATCGTTTCATTGCATGATACTATAACCCCCCCCCTAGCTTTAATGGGAACTGACAACCCTTCTTCAGACAACAATACACGACTTGGGATGAGTCGATGAGAAGTTGCCATGGTAGAGGGTTGTGATGTTATATGAATATATGTATATTAAGGTCTTTCATTAGAACTCGACCTGGCTTCCGTTGTTCTCAGATATGAACATTATTTAATCCTTTGGTTCAAATACTCACACATTCGCAGTATTTGTTGACAGATGTATTTCATTTTGACAAATTTTTCGTGTCCAATCTAATTTGTGCATTTTCCTTTACTTTGGGATATTGCAGCTGTCACTACCTTTGATCTATCAATGAACCGATCTCGACAAAATTCCTGATATCCTTTCTGTCTAATATCTTCCACATTTTCCATGATGTTCACTACTCCACTATCTACAATATCTCAGAAGTGTAACACAGGGAGATCATAGCTACCCTCTTAAAACGGATAGCCCATGTCTTTGATTGTTGCCACCAAAGATGAGACCTGATTGGATAATATCTCTTGTACTGAATGCATTTACTCATGATGCACTTTCCACTTGCTTGATCATTCTAAAAAACCTCAAATTCTTCAACAATTAGTACAGCTTCCAGAGCACCGACTTGTCGGCGCCTGGATGCAGATTGGTTTTCTGTCGAAAATTAGAGAAGTCATCGGCCTTTCAGAAGTCCAATATCTTGCTTCTACCCTTGATCTATATTAATTCCTGATGATACATTTTTTTTTTTCGAATAACAGAGTTGCCACTGGTAGACTCTAAATCAACAGCTCGTAATGCTACCATTCCAATGTGGAGCCCGCCCAGCGCCATTAGGTATTCATCCTCTCCTTACTCCAGAAGCCAGCACCACTGAACCTATTCGGCAAGTGCAAACTGGCTAGTCCACAGCCATCATAGGTAATAGCCAACTGTTCCACCTTATTTCATTGAAATTCAATAAAAACTTCAGGATATAACGTGTGGACTGACATGGACGATATTATGCGGTGTTGACTTATAACAACAAAAATATTTGAGCATGGATCTGCCCCTTCTGAGAAGGAGTTGCCTGTCTGAATATCATCATCATCAGCAGCAGCAGCAGCCTTTTAGCGTCGGTCGTTGGACATAGACCTTCCCCAGGATCTGCTAGACCTCTCTATCATGGATGACGCGGAGCCAATACGTTCTGAACTTGGAGTTTTTTTTATTTTATTGATTCTATGATATCTGGGTCCTGTTTTTCTCTAATATGCTGCGCTGCTTAGTGATCTCGGTCCATGTGATGTTGAGCATGATCGTCTCATGTGCACGTCGTATGGTTCGCTGTTCGAGGGTCAATCATTTGGTCAAGTTCCATGTTTCAGTTCTCTAGACCAATCAGGCTGGCTCTACCGAAAGCTTGCCATCCTTGAATGATTCTTCGCTTGATTTCTTCTTCTTTTGAGGATTTCAATGAGATTCATTGTTCTAGGTAGATGTATTGGTCTACCTTTTTCAGGTCTGCGTTTTCGATTTTGTTTTTTTGTCTCTTTGCCCTCAACATGTTTGTTGTACATGACATTTGTTTTACGGAAGTTTCACGTGAAGATCAATTTTCTCGCTCTTATCATTCAGTTCGTCAAGCATTACTTAGAGACCGTAAAGTTTTTTTTTTTGCAAGAAGAAAGATGTCGTCAGCAAATCGAAGCTTACTTACATAATCACTGTCTATTTTTATTCCTTTACTTCTCAGTTTGGGTTTCGGAAGATTTCTCGAGGCAGGCTGTGAAGAGTTTAGGTGAGCTGGTATCACCTCGTCTTACCCCCCTTTCGAGCTGAAAGGACTCTCTTTATGTTACCTAATAACTGAAGTGCATTGTTGGTATAAACGTTGCAAGTCGACAGCCTTCCTAAAATCGACAAATGCTGCTGCAAGTGGCATTTTATATTCTGCTACTTCTTTTACTTGATTTACTGACTGGAGATGGTCAATGGTTGAGTAGCTTTTTATGGATCCAGCCAGTTCTCATGGTTGGTTTTTGTCAAGCGTTTTGGTAATTCGTTTTGTGATTCATTTGGTAAAAAAGTTTGTTGATGTAGTTGAATAAGCTTATTGGCCTGTAGTTGATTAGATCTTTAGGATTCCCTTTCTTATGTAATAGCATCATGATTGCAGTGTCCCGATCTTCTGTCTTCCTATCTAGTCCAGGGACTGTTCCTTTTTTGGGTTTGTTTGATAGCTCATTTCACCTCCCAAGGAGGGATAACTAGGTATTCTTCGAACTGGTTACTCGTAACTTGTAGATCCTGTTTGTTGTTTTGTGTACCTCGTTTGGAGGAATAGAGATGCTTGTTGAATTCTTGAATGCGTTCGACAATCCGGTCTCCATCTGTTCTGTCTCTATTTTCATTTGGACATACCAGGTAATTGCATTAATCCTGTACTTTGAGCCTTTTGATAGTTTTAAAGCCCCTAATTTTTCGATAACGCTTTCGAAGACTGCTACACTTTGTTTCTTTAAGATGGTTTTATATAACTCAGTTGCTTCAATCTTTTCTCTTCTTGTCTATGGCTTGAGATGCCTACATTTTTCCCTTGAGATTCTTCGTTTCTTCCGAGGGTTTACGTATGGTTTACTTACTCTTCATTATTGGCGTCTTCTGTCGGAGGGGTCATTATTTTGTTGATGAGCTCGTTGACGTTATCTTCTGGTTCGGTGAGGGGTTCATACCTGTGTTTCAGTTCTAGCAGGAAACGTTCAGTGAGGACTTTTTGTACGGTAAGTGGTTACAGTTCTTTTGAGTTTTTTTTTCCAGAGAACTTTCCTGCGCTCTTTTTTGGTATCAATTTGAATTTTACATTTCATCATTCTGTGGTCGCTTCTAACTTTGAGGACCTTTCAAAATGTCGCTTTCGTTTGTCGAAATGTGGTCGATTTCGTTGTTACTTTTGTGATTTTAAGTCGATTTTCTCTTGGGTTTCTTCTTGAAGATGTTCATGATTTTAAAGCCGTTTTCTGTTGCAAAACTGACAAAATTGTCACCTCTTTCACGACGTCCTTTGAATCCAAAGTTGCTAGCACAGTTTTCACGTCCTTATCCTACCTCAGTTTTTCTTTCTGCTGTAACGTAGGTTACAGTTGTTTTTAATTCCTTTCGTTGTAAACCAAAGTATTGCTTAAAGTAACCCTGCTGAACAGCGAAAGCCTCACCGAATTGAACCCTCTCTTAATATACATATGGTACACATAAAGAAAGACATGGGACTGATCAGTCGAAACACCGTGAGAAAAGTAGAAAAAATATCAAAACAAATGAGTCCAATTGTTTGAGATACTCTTTGAAATGACAATTTTTGCTGTGAAAAAGATCCCCACTGACAATATTGTAAGAGTTACTACTGGATATTCCAAAGCAAAGCCATGGCTAAAAGCTCCTCGCTCTAAAGGCTGGACTTGATCTGTAAGTGGAAAGAAAACAAGAGTCCTATTCAATTGCCAAGAAGAAATGTAATAAAGTAAAAATAAACTCCAAAGTGGAAAGAGTATATTTAGTGTCTTTGTCAATGTTTGAGAAATATTGTTTGCTTTCGCTGTCCACACAATGTCAATTTTGCTCTAATGTCTTCCTCACTCAGGTGGACGTTGCTTCAAACTGTGCCCCTCTCTCCTAGTTTCTCTCGCTCTCATATATATATATATATATATATATATAATCAATACTTACAGGTCGTGTAAAGAATTCTAATATAGATCTGGCAAACCTTTAGGTTGATCGAAAATGCTGAAAGTGAAAAATACAAAATTCACTTGGCTTTGTTGACCTCTAAAGGTCAATTCAGAGGTCAGTGAATCATGTCCTATGTTTATCCTGACACAAGGTAACCCATACGCACAAATTTGTGGATTGCAGCCGTCTCCATTAAGTTTGAAAATGCCTGTCAAAATTGAGCAGATTTTCTGCTCGCAGGGCGAAACCTTCTAAAAGTCTCTAAAGACAAACAAACATTCTTCGTCTTTATAATATAAATATATTAGTAGCCTGGCAGACTGGTTGCCTCCCAGGGTTGGAGAACCAGTCTTGGAAAAGGATATGAATTCAAAATCAGCCCACCAGAAATATGAAAATGGGTGAACTCAATCAAGCACTACCTTTCAATAACCAACATGACCATACGATTAATGGGGAGGGATCGGGAAAGGCTTTGCTTCAGCAATAGTGTTGATATATAGTTTATCTATCTCTTCATTGCTATTAATCTATCTCTCTTCATTCCTATCTATCTATCTTGACATATCTTCCTATCTCAATACGTCTCTATCCCTCTTCAGAAACCAGTTAGTTGTTTTTTTCCCTCTGTGCATGGCTCTGAGAAAGGAAACCAAACACAGCGACAATGATTCTTCTCCGTTGATCCTGTGGACAAAAAAAAAAAAAAGAAACAAATCAAGCATAAAAGCCGCGGCAAACGGATCGAACGAAGTACTCTCCCGTAATTCATTGCGCAAACACTCATCAGGCATTGATGACCTACACCTGAATCGATCAGCTTGCCTACCGATCGAAATGTTTCTTGTCAATTCACTCCGGATATGAACCACGCAAATGCTGACCAGGTAAGTCGCAATCTTTCTTTTGTTGCACGACTCATCGAGTAATCTATGATTTGCCATACGCCCTTTTTTTTCTCCATTGACATGTTCACTACTTGGATTTTTTAGATTCTTCAGAAGATAAGAATTGCAGCTTCTATCATTCTCTTCAAATAAAATAATTCTAAGGAAATTATGAAAAGTTCACAACTAGGAGAATGTCCTGCACGTCTGAATTTCCCCGGACATATTCTCCATACCGAAAGGAATCTTTCAAATTCTTCATAAGTCCGAAATATAACCTTGATGCAGCACCTACTGCATCAAAGTTATATGGTGCCTAATTGTGTATCGGGCAGGGACTACATACTTACCTTCTTTTTTTAAATGTACAGATATGGTTACCCTAACCGTAACGAACTTAGAAAAAGGATGTGACTTTTCTACAAAGAGCAAAAGATTTTTCCGATGTTCTTCAAAGTAACTCTTTCTGACCAGAACCCATTTTAGCAATCTGAGATCGAAACATGGAAAATATATGTATTTGTGGGTGAGTATGTATATATATATATATGTGTGTGTGTGTGTGTGTGTGAAAAATATTTGCATTCGTTTATATATATATATATATGTGTGTGTGTGAAAAAATATTTGCATTCGTTTATATATATATGTGTGTGTGTGAAAAAATATTTGCCTTCGTTTATATATATGTGTGTGTGTGTGTGTGGAAAATATTTGCATTCGTTTGTATATATATATATGTGTGTGTAAAAATATTTGCATTCGATTATATATACACGTGTATATGTGTGAAAATATATATGCGTTTGTCTATGAATGTGTGAAAATATATGTATTTGAGAGCATAGATATATATAAATATATGCATGTGTTTATGTATGTATCTATTTGTATACATGTATGTGCATTTGCATGTATATATGTATTTGTACATGTGTATTAATATGTATACATATATATTTGTACATGTGTATTAATATGTATGCATATATATTTGTACATGTGTATTAATATGTATGCATATATATTTGTACATGTGTATTAATATGTATGCATATATATTTGTACATGTGTATTAATATGTATACATAGATATATATGTACATGTGTATTTGTAAATATGAATATGTATATATGTACATGTGTATTTGCAAATATGAATATATATATATGTACATGTGTATTTGCAAATATGAATATATATATATGTACATGTGTATTTGTAAATATGAATATATATATATGTACATGTGTATTTGTAAATATGAATATATATATATGTACATGTGTATTTGTAAATATGAATATATATATATGTACATGTGTATTTGTAAATATGAATATATATATATGTACATGTGTATTTGTAAATATGAATATATATATATGTACATGTGTATTTGTAAATATGAATATATATATATGTACATGTGTATTTGTAAATATGAATATATATATATGTACATGTGTATTTGTAAATATGAATATATATATATGTACATGTGTATTTGTAAATATGAATATATATATATGTACATGTGTATTTGTAAATATGAATATATATATATGTACATGTGTATTTGTAAATATGAATATATATATATGTACATGTGTATTTGTAAATATGAATATATATATATGTACATGTGTATTTGTAAATATGAATATATATATATGTACATGTGTATTTGTAAATATGAATATATATATATGTACATGTGTATTTGTAATGTGTGTGTAATGAATATATGTATTTGTATATATGTATATATCTGTGTTCAATGAATATATGTATTTGTATGTATGTATATATATGTCTGTGAAATAAATATATGTATTTGTATGTATATATATGTGTTTGAAATGAATATATGTATTTGTATGTATATATATGTGTTTGAAATGAATATATGTATGTATATATATATGTGTTTGTTATGAATATATGCATTCGTATGTATATATATATATCTGTGTTTATAAGGAATATATGTATTTGTATATATATATATATATATATATATATATATATATATATATAAATATATCTGTGTTCATAATGAATATATGTATTTGTATATATGTATATATCTGTGTTCAATGAATATATGTATTTGTATATATGTATATATCTGTGTTCAATGAATATATGTATTTGTATGTATGTATATATATGTCTGTGTAATGAATATATGTATTTGTATGTATATATATGTGTTTGAAATGAATATATGTATTTGTATGTATATATATGTGTTTGAAATGAATATATGTATGTATATATATATGTGTTTGTTATGAATATATGCATTCGTATGTATATATATATATCTGTGTTTATAAGGAATATATGTATTTGTATATATATATATATATATATATATATATATATATATAATATATCTGTGTTCATAATGAATATATGTATTTGTATATATGTATATATCTGTGTTCAATGAATATATGTATTTGTATGTATGTATATATATGTCTGTGTAATGAATATATGTATTTGTATGTATATATATGTGTTTGAAATGAATATATGTATTTGTATGTATATATATGTGTTTGAAATGAATATATGTATGTATATATATATGTGTTTGTTATGAATATATGCATTCGTATATATATATATATCTGTGTTTATAAGGAATATATGTATTTGTATATATATATATATATATATATATATAAATATATCTGTGTTCATAATGAATATATGTATTTGTATATATACATGTGTGTTTAATGAATATATGAATTTGTATGTATATATATGTATCTATTCTTGTGTATTTGTATATATACGTACGTACTTGTCCTTGTGTATACACATGTGTGTAGTGAATATATCTATTTGTGTCAAGCGAAGAATCACACTAAGATGGCAAGCCTTTGGCAGAGCTAGCTCAACCTTCAAAAATAATAAGATCCCATTAATCCTAAAGAGAAGGGTGTATAACCAATGCATCTTCCCAATAGTCACTTATGGAGCTAAAACATGGAACCTAACCAAGAGACAGACCCGTAAATTGAGAACCATGCAATGTGCACATGAAAGAATAATGCTGGGCCTCACATGGAGAGACCACAAAACAGCACAGTACATCCGGGAAAAGACAAGAGTTAGAGACATCATAGAAT